>CM062806.1:425006516-425480582 GCA_031772625.1 Pinus tabuliformis | reverse complement strand
GACTTGGTATGGTGGTTGCCATCAAGTCCAATGGGGGAGATTGTTGGCATTATGTTTCAAGTGTTGTCCTTGATGGCAACTCACTCAGAGGTTGGTACAGGTGCTCAGAGGTTGGTATCAGGTGATGGCAACTTGATCAGAGGACAGATCTCAGTACAGCAGGACAGAAAGAGATATACGCAGGTTTCAGCAAGGAGAATCCGCGTGTACACGCAGGTTGGCTTCAGTAAAAGCGCGTAATGTGAAAAGTACCTTTGGTCCGTGGTAGTTAGACCTTGGAAGTTGTGCCTATGTTTTTGGACCATAATGTCTCGACGGACGTGTTGATCCCTAGTTTCGAGGTTGATGGTATTGTGTTTCTATGGTTTTGGCTCTTGGTATTGAACAAGGCCTAAGGCTATATAAGGAGAAGATCACTAGGCAAAGATGTATGGATTATGAGTGGCTGACGCAGTGAGAGGATCTGGTATTGCTGGTTATCTGTTCGGGACGCTTGGTAAGGGTCGGATTGACAGCAAAGCAGAAAGTAATCATTCTAGATTGCACGCGGGTTGCCTTTGGAGAAAGCGCGGATATACACGCGGTTTTGGTACAGTGAAGTAGCGTATGCATGATAAGGGTTGATATTTCAGGTTGTTGCTGATTCTGGTGGGTTGTTGCAGAGTTCTAGATTCTGGTTTGGGTTCTGTGTTCTTGATGACAGGGTTTCAGTGATTCGGTATTGGGTTGTTTAATGAATTATGATGCAAGTATAAGTTGATGATTGTATTGCGGTAATGTTTGCTTTGTACTCTTGGATCCAGTCTGAAAATTGATGAAACGTGGTCCCTGAAGGTTGTAGGGTCAGCCCTACGTACTAGTAAATGGATCAGCTAGTACAAAGAGCTGAGGGGGTTGTAGCTCCCTTCCAAAAGTAGTTGGAAAACGAGAAGAGGGTTGTAGCCCTCTGCAGGTTGTAGCCTGCATACTGGTAAAGGACTGCACCAGTATATTGTAAAAGAAGTTTCTCATTAAAGAAGAAAGAGACGAATTGCAGCAGGTGGTTTTCACCCACATTGGGTTTCCACCTTATATCATGGTGTTCATGTGTGTGGCTTTGTGTGATGTTCTGTTCTGTTATACTGCACCTGTTTACTGCTAAATTGCTTAATAATGTTCTGATGCATTTACTGAAGATAAGATTAACTGAATCATAAGATATCTGCATATACGCTAGTTGCTTTAGACACAGTCGCGTGTACACGCGGGTTCACTTAACTGAAGTCGCGTATATGTTTCTGAGTATGAAATTGAAAAGGTTTTATTGATCTGATAATACTGATTCACCCCCCCTCTCAGTATTATTTCCAACAATTGGTATCAGAGCAGGTCCTTCAGAGGAAGCTTGATCGCTTGAAGGAAAAGATCCATCAAAATGGCTAATCCAGAAAGAGAGGCACACATCAGGCCACCAGTCTTTGACGGGAACAATTTTACTCACTGGAAGATAAGAACCACTGCATATCTACAGTCTCAAGGAGCAGAAGTTTGGGGACTCATAGAAGGAGGATACAATTTCCCATCAGCAACTCCTACAGATCCAGCAGAGAAAAAGCAATATGAGCTCAATGCCAAAGTAGTTAATGTCCTATTGAGTACTTTGACTCAATCAGAATTTATGAAGATCATGCATCTCAAATCAGCTAAGGAAATATGGGACAAAATCGTTACAAGCTACGAAGGAGATGATCAGGTAAAAATAGCGAAGCTTCAAACTCTCAGAATCCGGTATGAAACTCTAAGATGCGAAGTAATGAAAGCGTAGCTAATTATTTCCTGCGTATGGATGAGATTGTGAATTGTATGAGGGATCTGGGTGAAGAATTTGAGGAAGTTGTCTTAGTTCAAAAGGTTTTGAGATCTCTGTCTACTAAATTTGATTCTAAAGTATCTGCCGTAGAAGAAAAGGAGAATGTGCGAAAAATTACCATGTCACAGCTTCACGGGATCTTAACTGCTTTTGAAATGCGACTAGAGGTACCACCAGAGGCCGCATTCGAAGTGTCAGAGGAAGAAGATGAGGTAAATTTGTCAAGAATCTTGAACGGGGAACTGGACGGTTCAAAGATAAGCTGCCTTTCAAATGTTTTCTATGTGGTAGAGTTGGTCACTATGCTGCTAGATGTCCTCATAACAAAGAAAGGATATATGAAGAAGATGGTAGAAGCTATTATTCCCATATTAAAAGTTCATTTAATGATAGTGAAGATATTAGAAGTCTCATGGCGCACAAGAAGAAGAATGCTTCATCCAATGATAGCGAGGATATTAAAAGTCTCATGGCACATGAAGAGAAGAATGCAGAAACTGAAGAAGCTGCCAAATTAAAAGAACTATTGGAAACAGAAACCAGGGTAAGGGAGAAATTGCAGGATATAGCAAAAGATCAGAGCACAACTATTCAGAGACTTGAATCAAAGATCCTCTCTCTAAAAGAAGATCTTGAAGATCAAGAACATGAAGTGATCAAACTAAAGCGACAAGTAGAAGAAGGGAGAAAAGTTGAAGAAGACCTAAGGAAGCAGTATCTGAAAAAGGAAGAACAACATCAAGTTGAGGTAAATATCTTGAAAGGTAAACTAGAAGAAAAGGATAAGCTTTTACGATTTCAAGATAGTTCTAAAGTCTTGGATGATATTCTTAATAGTCAAAGATCTCCTGCTATCAAGACTGGTCTTGGTTTTCATGAATATGTTGAAGGTGAATCTAGTTCACAAGGTGAGACAAGAAACTCTAATGAGAAATCTGAAATGCTCAAGGAACAACCAAGAAAAGAAATTCCTCAAGGAAGATCCTTTACTCCTAACTATGGACGTGATAGACGATTATTTCCTCCGCTGAATAAAGTTGAATGTTATGTATGTCATAATCTTGGACATGTTGCAGCCAGATGCAGAAGTAGAATGGTTCAAGAAAGATCATCTCATCCCAGGTACTTCAGAGGGTATTGCTTTGCCTGTAATGCATATGGACACAAAGCAATTGATTGTGATAGAAGGAACATGAAAAATATAAGGTGTTATACATGCAACAACTATGGGCATAAAGCAAGGGAATGCAGAAGAAGATTTCAAAATTCAAGACAAGGGGACCATACATCATCACAGTTGCAGGAATTGAAGAAGACAGAGACAGAAAGGTGTGGGATAACTCAGTCAGCTGACATAACAGACACAGGGGAATCTGAAAGTGATGAAATTCAGTATTCCATCCTGCATACGCTGATATAATGAAGACAAGTCGCGTATATACGCGAGTTACAGGCTGCAAAGTCGCGTATATGAAGAAAGGGCAGCAGAACAGACCCAGGTTCAGTCATGGTTGGCTCAGGCTCAGGGGGAGCAGAACAGACTCAGGAAATGGTTCAGACATGGTTGGCTCACACTCAGGGGGAGAATATTCTTCAAATAATTCATTGTTGGCACTATAAGTTGATGATACATCTTGTTGTTTGATCAAAGGAATGATATTGCAGGCTGATGCTTATGATACAGATCTGAATGGCTGGTCTTAGAACTTGCATCTGCTCAAGGGGAGCGTGGATAGATTGGTACACTTTGGCATATACAAAGGGGGAGCCAAATCAGAAACTTCAGCATGTACTCAGGGGGAGTATGGACAGCAGTATGGACAGTAGAAGGTATACCAAAGAAGAGCATATCTTGCTACGCCCTTTGCCCTTGATGTCAAAGGGGGAGAATGACTTGGTATGGTGGTTGCCATCAAGTCCAAAGGGGGGAGATTGTTGGCATTATGTTTCAAGTGTTGTCCTTGATGGCAACTCACTCAGAGGTTGGTACAGGTGCTCAGAGGTTGGTACAGGTGATGGCAACTTGATCAGAGGACAGATCTCAGTACAGCAGGACAAGAAAGAGATATACGCAGGTTCAGCAAGGAGAATCGCGTGTACACGCAGGTTGGCTTCAGTAAAGCGCGTACATGTGAAAAGTACCTTTGGTCCGTGGTAGTTAGACCTTGGAAGTTGTGCCTATGGTTTTTGGACCATAATGTCTCGACGGACGTGTTGATCCCTAGTTTCGAGGTTGATGGTATTGTGTTTCTATGGTTTTGGCTCTTGGTATTGAACAAGGCCTAAGGCTATATAAGGAGAAGATCACTAGGCAAAGATGTATGGATTATGAGTGGCTGACGCAGTGAGAGGATCTGGTATTGCTGGTTATCTGTTCGGGACGCTTGGTAAGGGTCGGATCTGACAGCAAAGGCAGAAGTAATCATTTCTAGATCTGCACGCGGGTTGCCTTTGGAGAAAGCGCGTATACACGCGGTTTTGGTACAGTGAAGTAGCGTATGCATGATAAGGGTTGATATTTCAGGTTGTTGCTGATTCTGGTGGTTGTTGCAGAGTTCTAGATTCTGGTTTGGGTTCTGTGTTCTTGATGACAGGGTTTCAGTGATTCGGTATTGGGTTGTTTAATGAATTATGATGCAAGTATAAGTTGATGATTGTATTGCGGTAATGTTTGCTTTGTACTCTTGGATCCAGTCTGAAAATTGATGAAACGTGGTCCCTGAAGGTTGTAGGGTCAGCCCCTACGTACTAGTAAATGGATCAGCTAGTACAAGAGCTGAGGGGGTTGTAGCTCCCTTCCAAAAGTAGTTGGAAAACGAGAAAGAGGGTTGTAGCCCTCTGCAGGTTGTAGCCTGCATACTGGTAAAGGACTGCACCAGTATATTGTAAAAGAAGTTTCTCATTAAAGAAGAAAGAGACGAATTGCAGCAGGTGGTTTTCACCCACATTGGGTTTCCACCTTATATCATGGTGTTCATGTGTGTGGCTCTTGTGTGATGTTCTGTTCTGTTATACTGCACCTGTTTACTGCTAAATTGCTTAATAATGTTCTGATGCATTTACTGAAGATAAGATTAACTGAATCATAAGATATCTGCATATACGCTAGTTGCTTTAGACACAGTCGCGTGTACACGCGGGTTCACTTAACTGAAGTCGCGTATATGTTTCTGAGTATGAAATTGAAAAGGTTTTATTGATCTGATAATACTGATTCACCCCCCCTCTCAGTATTATTTCCAACAATTGGTATCAGAGCAGGTCCTTCAGAGGAAGCTTGATCGCTTGAAGGAAAAGATCCATCAAAATGGCTAATCCAGAAAGAGAGGCACACATCAGGCCACCAGTCTTTGACGGGAACAATTTTACTCACTGGAAGATAAGAACCACTGCATATCTACAGTCTCAAGGAGCAGAAGTTTGGGGACTCATAGAAGGAGGATACAATTTCCCATCAGCAACTCCTACAGATCCAGCAGAGAAAAAGCAATATGAGCTCAATGCCAAAGTAGTTAATGTCCTATTGAGTACTTTGACTCAATCAGAATTTATGAAGATCATGCATCTCAAATCAGCTAAGGAAATATGGGACAAAATCGTTACAAGCTACGAAGGAGATGATCAGGTAAAAATAGCGAAGCTTCAAACTCTCAGAATCCGGTATGAAACTCTTAAGATGCGAAGTAATGAAAGCGTAGCTAATTATTTCCTGCGTATGGATGAGATTGTGAATTGTATGAGGGATCTGGGTGAAGAATTTGAGGAAGTTGTCTTAGTTCAAAAGGTTTTGAGATCTCTGTCTACTAAATTTGATTCTAAAGTATCTGCCGTAGAAGAAAAGGAGAATGTGCGAAAAATTACCATGTCACAGCTTCACGGGATCTTAACTGCTTTTGAAATGCGACTAGAGGTACCACCAGAGGCCGCATTCGAAGTGTCAGAGGAAGAAGATGAGGTAAATTTTGTCAAGAATCTTGAACGGGGAACTGGACGGTTCAAAGATAAGCTGCCTTTCAAATGTTTTCTATGTGGTAGAGTTGGTCACTATGCTGCTAGATGTCCTCATAACAAAGAAAGGATATATGAAGAAGATGGTAGAAGCTATTATTCCCATATTAAAAGTTCATTTAATGATAGTGAAGATATTAGAAGTCTCATGGCGCACAAGAAGAAGAATGCTTCATCCAATGATAGCGAGGATATTAAAAGTCTCATGGCACATGAAGAGAAGAATGCAGAAACTGAAGAAGCTGCCAAATTAAAAGAACTATTGGAAACAGAAACCAGGGTAAGGGAGAAATTGCAGGATATAGCAAAAGATCAGAGCACAACTATTCAGAGACTTGAATCAAAGATCCTCTCTCTAAAAGAAGATCTTGAAGATCAAGAACATGAAGTGATCAAACTAAAGCGACAAGTAGAAGAAGGGAGAAAAGTTGAAGAAGACCTAAGGAAGCAGTATCTGAAAAAGGAAGAACAACATCAAGTTGAGGTAAATATCTTGAAAGGTAAACTAGAAGAAAAGGATAAGCTTTTACGATTTCAAGATAGTTCTAAAGTCTTGGATGATATTCTTAATAGTCAAAGATCTCCTGCTATCAAGACTGGTCTTGGTTTTCATGAATATGTTGAAGGTGAATCTAGTTCACAAGGTGAGACAAGAAACTCTAATGAGAAATCTGAAATGCTCAAGGAACAACCAAGAAAAGAAATTCCTCAAGGAAGATCCTTTACTCCTAACTATGGACGTGATAGACGATTATTTCCTCCGCTGAATAAAGTTGAATGTTATGTATGTCATAATCTTGGACATGTTGCAGCCAGATGCAGAAGTAGAATGGTTCAAGAAAGATCATCTCATCCCAGGTACTTCAGAGGGTATTGCTTTGCCTGTAATGCATATGGACACAAAGCAATTGATTGTGATAGAAGGAACATGAAAAATATAAGGTGTTATACATGCAACAACTATGGGCATAAAGCAAGGGAATGCAGAAGAAGATTTCAAAATTCAAGACAAGGGGACCATACATCATCACAGTTGCAGGAATTGAAGAAGACAGAGACAGAAAGGTGTGGGATAACTCAGTCAGCTGACATAACAGACACAGGGGAATCTGAAAGTGATGAAATTCAGTATTCCATCCTGCATACGCTGATATAATGAAGACAAGTCGCGTATATACGCGAGTTACAGGCTGCAAAGTCGCGTATATGAAGAAAGGGCAGCAGAACAGACCCAGGTTCAGTCATGGTTGGCTCAGGCTCAGGGGGAGCAGAACAGACTCAGGAAATGGTTCAGACATGGTTGGCTCACACTCAGGGGGAGAATATTCTTCAAATAATTCATTGTTGGCACTATAAGTTGATGATACATCTTGTTGTTTGATCAAAGGAATGATATTGCAGGCTGATGCTTATGATACAGATCTGAATGGCTGGTCTTAGAACTTGCATCTGCTCAAGGGGAGCGTGGATAGATTGGTACACTTTGGCATATACAAAGGGGGAGCCAAATCAGAAACTTCAGCATGTACTCAGGGGGAGTATGGACAGCAGTATGGACAGTAGAAGGTATACCAAAGAAGAGCATATCTTGCTACGCCCTTTGCCCTTGATGTCAAAGGGGGGAGAATGACTTGGTATGGTGGTTGCCATCAAGTCCAAAGGGGGAGATTGTTGGCATTATGTTTCAAGTGTTGTCCTTGATGGCAACTCACTCAGAGGTTGGTACAGGTGCTCAGAGGTTGGTACAGGTGATGGCAACTTGATCAGAGGACAGATCTCAGTACAGCAGGACAAGAAAGAGATATACGCAGGTTCAGCAAGGAGAATCCGCGTGTACACGCAGGTTGGCTTCAGTAAAAGCGCGTACATGTGAAAAGTACCTTTGGTCCGTGGTAGTTAGACCTTGGAAGTTGTGCCTATGGTTTTTGGACCATAATGTCTCGACGGACGTGTTGATCCCTAGTTTCGAGGTTGATGGTATTGTGTTTCTATGGTTTTGGCTCTTGGTATTGAACAAGGCCTAAGGCTATATAAGGAGAAGATCACTAGGCAAAGATGTATGGATTATGAGTGGCTGACGCAGTGAGAGGATCTGGTATTGCTGGTTATCTGTTCGGGACGCTTGGTAAGGGTCGGATCTGACAGCAAAGGCAGAAGTAATCATTTCTAGATCTGCACGCGGGTTGCCTTTGGAGAAAGCGCGTATACACGCGGTTTTGGTACAGTGAAGTAGCGTATGCATGATAAGGGTTGATATTTCAGGTTGTTGCTGATTCTGGTGGTTGTTGCAGAGTTCTAGATTCTGGTTTGGGTTCTGTGTTCTTGATGACAGGGTTTCAGTGATTCGGTATTGGGTTGTTTAATGAATTATGATGCAAGTATAAGTTGATGATTGTATTGCGGTAATGTTTGCTTTGTACTCTTGGATCCAGTCTGAAAATTGATGAAACGTGGTCCCTGAAGGTTGTAGGGTCAGCCCTACGTACTAGTAAATGGATCAGCTAGTACAAGAGCTGAGGGGGTTGTAGCTCCCTTCCAAAAGTAGTTGGAAAACGAGAAAGAGGGTTGTAGCCCTCTGCAGGTTGTAGCCTGCATACTGGTAAAGGACTGCACCAGTATATTGTAAAAGAAGTTTCTCATTAAAGAAGAAAGAGACGAATTGCAGCAGGTGGTTTTCACCCACATTGGGTTTCCACCTTATATCATGGTGTTCATGTGTGTGGCTCTTGTGTGATGTTCTGTTCTGTTATACTGCACCTGTTTACTGCTAAATTGCTTAATAATGTTCTGATGCATTTACTGAAGATAAGATTAACTGAATCATAAGATATCTGCATATACGCTAGTTGCTTTAGACACAGTCGCGTGTACACGCGGGTTCACTTAACTGAAGTCGCGTATATGTTTCTGAGTATGAAATTGAAAAGGTTTTATTGATCTGATAATACTGATTCACCCCCCTCTCAGTATTATTTCCAACAATTGGTATCAGAGCAGGTCCTTCAGAGGAAGCTTGATCGCTTGAAGGAAAAGATCCATCAAAATGGCTAATCCAGAAAGAGAGGCACACATCAGGCCACCAGTCTTTGACGGGAACAATTTTACTCACTGGAAGATAAGAACCACTGCATATCTACAGTCTCAAGGAGCAGAAGTTTGGGGACTCATAGAAGGAGGATACAATTTCCCATCAGCAACTCCTACAGATCCAGCAGAGAAAAAGCAATATGAGCTCAATGCCAAAGTAGTTAATGTCCTATTGAGTACTTTGACTCAATCAGAATTTATGAAGATCATGCATCTCAAATCAGCTAAGGAAATATGGGACAAAATCGTTACAAGCTACGAAGGAGATGATCAGGTAAAAATAGCGAAGCTTCAAACTCTCAGAATCCGGTATGAAACTCTTAAGATGCGAAGTAATGAAAGCGTAGCTAATTATTTCCTGCGTATGGATGAGATTGTGAATTGTATGAGGGATCTGGGTGAAGAATTTGAGGAAGTTGTCTTAGTTCAAAAGGTTTTGAGATCTCTGTCTACTAAATTTGATTCTAAAGTATCTGCCGTAGAAGAAAAGGAGAATGTGCGAAAAATTACCATGTCACAGCTTCACGGGATCTTAACTGCTTTTGAAATGCGACTAGAGGTACCACCAGAGGCCGCATTCGAAGTGTCAGAGGAAGAAGATGAGGTAAATTTTGTCAAGAATCTTGAACGGGGAACTGGACGGTTCAAAGATAAGCTGCCTTTCAAATGTTTTCTATGTGGTAGAGTTGGTCACTATGCTGCTAGATGTCCTCATAACAAAGAAAGGATATATGAAGAAGATGGTAGAAGCTATTATTCCCATATTAAAAGTTCATTTAATGATAGTGAAGATATTAGAAGTCTCATGGCGCACAAGAAGAAGAATGCTTCATCCAATGATAGCGAGGATATTAAAAGTCTCATGGCACATGAAGAGAAGAATGCAGAAACTGAAGAAGCTGCCAAATTAAAAGAACTATTGGAAACAGAAACCAGGGTAAGGGAGAAATTGCAGGATATAGCAAAAGATCAGAGCACAACTATTCAGAGACTTGAATCAAAGATCCTCTCTCTAAAAGAAGATCTTGAAGATCAAGAACATGAAGTGATCAAACTAAAGCGACAAGTAGAAGAAGGGAGAAAAGTTGAAGAAGACCTAAGGAAGCAGTATCTGAAAAAGGAAGAACAACATCAAGTTGAGGTAAATATCTTGAAAGGTAAACTAGAAGAAAAGGATAAGCTTTTACGATTTCAAGATAGTTCTAAAGTCTTGGATGATATTCTTAATAGTCAAAGATCTCCTGCTATCAAGACTGGTCTTGGTTTTCATGAATATGTTGAAGGTGAATCTAGTTCACAAGGTGAGACAAGAAACTCTAATGAGAAATCTGAAATGCTCAAGGAACAACCAAGAAAAGAAATTCCTCAAGGAAGATCCTTTACTCCTAACTATGGACGTGATAGACGATTATTTCCTCCGCTGAATAAAGTTGAATGTTATGTATGTCATAATCTTGGACATGTTGCAGCCAGATGCAGAAGTAGAATGGTTCAAGAAAGATCATCTCATCCCAGGTACTTCAGAGGGTATTGCTTTGCCTGTAATGCATATGGACACAAAGCAATTGATTGTGATAGAAGGAACATGAAAAATATAAGGTGTTATACATGCAACAACTATGGGCATAAAGCAAGGGAATGCAGAAGAAGATTTCAAAATTCAAGACAAGGGGACCATACATCATCACAGTTGCAGGAATTGAAGAAGACAGAGACAGAAAGGTGTGGGATAACTCAGTCAGCTGACATAACAGACACAGGGGAATCTGAAAGTGATGAAATTCAGTATTCCATCCTGCATACGCTGATATAATGAAGACAAGTCGCGTATATACGCGAGTTACAGGCTGCAAAGTCGCGTATATGAAGAAAGGGCAGCAGAACAGACCCAGGTTCAGTCATGGTTGGCTCAGGCTCAGGGGGAGCAGAACAGACTCAGGAAATGGTTCAGACATGGTTGGCTCACACTCAGGGGGAGAATATTCTTCAAATAATTCATTGTTGGCACTATAAGTTGATGATACATCTTGTTGTTTGATCAAAGGAATGATATTGCAGGCTGATGCTTATGATACAGATCTGAATGGCTGGTCTTAGAACTTGCATCTGCTCAAGGGGAGCGTGGATAGATTGGTACACTTTGGCATATACAAAGGGGGAGCCAAATCAGAAACTTCAGCATGTACTCAGGGGGAGTATGGACAGCAGTATGGACAGTAGAAGGTATACCAAAGAAGAGCATATCTTGCTACGCCCTTTGCCCTTGATGTCAAAGGGGGAGAATGACTTGGTATGGTGGTTGCCATCAAGTCCAAAGGGGGAGATTGTTGGCATTATGTTTCAAGTGTTGTCCTTGATGGCAACTCACTCAGAGGTTGGTACAGGTGCTCAGAGGTTGGTACAGGTGATGGCAACTTGATCAGAGGACAGATCTCAGTACAGCAGGACAAGAAAGAGATATACGCAGGTTCAGCAAGGAGAATCCGCGTGTACACGCAGGTTGGCTTCAGTAAAAGCGCGTACATGTGAAAAGTACCTTTGGTCCGTGGTAGTTAGACCTTGGAAGTTGTGCCTATGGTTTTTGGACCATAATGTCTCGACGGACGTGTTGATCCCTAGTTTCGAGGTTGATGGTATTGTGTTTCTATGGTTTTGGCTCTTGGTATTGAACAAGGCCTAAGGCTATATAAGGAGAAGATCACTAGGCAAAGATGTATGGATTATGAGTGGCTGACGCAGTGAGAGGATCTGGTATTGCTGGTTATCTGTTCGGGACGCTTGGTAAGGGTCGGATCTGACAGCAAAGGCAGAAGTAATCATTTCTAGATCTGCACGCGGGTTGCCTTTGGAGAAAGCGCGTATACACGCGGTTTTGGTACAGTGAAGTAGCGTATGCATGATAAGGGTTGATATTTCAGGTTGTTGCTGATTCTGGTGGTTGTTGCAGAGTTCTAGATTCTGGTTTGGGTTCTGTGTTCTTGATGACAGGGTTTCAGTGATTCGGTATTGGGTTGTTTAATGAATTATGATGCAAGTATAAGTTGATGATTGTATTGCGGTAATGTTTGCTTTGTACTCTTGGATCCAGTCTGAAAATTGATGAAACGTGGTCCCTGAAGGTTGTAGGGTCAGCCCCTACGTACTAGTAAATGGATCAGCTAGTACAAGAGCTGAGGGGGTTGTAGCTCCCTTCCAAAAGTAGTTGGAAAACGAGAAAGAGGGTTGTAGCCCTCTGCAGGTTGTAGCCTGCATACTGGTAAAGGACTGCACCAGTATATTGTAAAAGAAGTTTCTCATTAAAGAAGAAAGAGACGAATTGCAGCAGGTGGTTTTCACCCACATTGGGTTTCCACCTTATATCATGGTGTTCATGTGTGTGGCTCTTGTGTGATGTTCTGTTCTGTTATACTGCACCTGTTTACTGCTAAATTGCTTAATAATGTTCTGATGCATTTACTGAAGATAAGATTAACTGAATCATAAGATATCTGCATATACGCTAGTTGCTTTAGACACAGTCGCGTGTACACGCGGGTTCACTTAACTGAAGTCGCGTATATGTTTCTGAGTATGAAATTGAAAAGGTTTTATTGATCTGATAATACTGATTCACCCCCCCTCTCAGTATTATTTCCAACAATTGGTATCAGAGCAGGTCCTTCAGAGGAAGCTTGATCGCTTGAAGGAAAAGATCCATCAAAATGGCTAATCCAGAAAGAGAGGCACACATCAGGCCACCAGTCTTTGACGGGAACAATTTTACTCACTGGAAGATAAGAACCACTGCATATCTACAGTCTCAAGGAGCAGAAGTTTGGGGACTCATAGAAGGAGGATACAATTTCCCATCAGCAACTCCTACAGATCCAGCAGAGAAAAAGCAATATGAGCTCAATGCCAAAGTAGTTAATGTCCTATTGAGTACTTTGACTCAATCAGAATTTATGAAGATCATGCATCTCAAATCAGCTAAGGAAATATGGGACAAAATCGTTACAAGCTACGAAGGAGATGATCAGGTAAAAATAGCGAAGCTTCAAACTCTCAGAATCCGGTATGAAACTCTTAAGATGCGAAGTAATGAAAGCGTAGCTAATTATTTCCTGCGTATGGATGAGATTGTGAATTGTATGAGGGATCTGGGTGAAGAATTTGAGGAAGTTGTCTTAGTTCAAAAGGTTTTGAGATCTCTGTCTACTAAATTTGATTCTAAAGTATCTGCCGTAGAAGAAAAGGAGAATGTGCGAAAAATTACCATGTCACAGCTTCACGGGATCTTAACTGCTTTTGAAATGCGACTAGAGGTACCACCAGAGGCCGCATTCGAAGTGTCAGAGGAAGAAGATGAGGTAAATTTTGTCAAGAATCTTGAACGGGGAACTGGACGGTTCAAAGATAAGCTGCCTTTCAAATGTTTTCTATGTGGTAGAGTTGGTCACTATGCTGCTAGATGTCCTCATAACAAAGAAAGGATATATGAAGAAGATGGTAGAAGCTATTATTCCCATATTAAAAGTTCATTTAATGATAGTGAAGATATTAGAAGTCTCATGGCGCACAAGAAGAAGAATGCTTCATCCAATGATAGCGAGGATATTAAAAGTCTCATGGCACATGAAGAGAAGAATGCAGAAACTGAAGAAGCTGCCAAATTAAAAGAACTATTGGAAACAGAAACCAGGGTAAGGGAGAAATTGCAGGATATAGCAAAAGATCAGAGCACAACTATTCAGAGACTTGAATCAAAGATCCTCTCTCTAAAAGAAGATCTTGAAGATCAAGAACATGAAGTGATCAAACTAAAGCGACAAGTAGAAGAAGGGAGAAAAGTTGAAGAAGACCTAAGGAAGCAGTATCTGAAAAAGGAAGAACAACATCAAGTTGAGGTAAATATCTTGAAAGGTAAACTAGAAGAAAAGGATAAGCTTTTACGATTTCAAGATAGTTCTAAAGTCTTGGATGATATTCTTAATAGTCAAAGATCTCCTGCTATCAAGACTGGTCTTGGTTTTCATGAATATGTTGAAGGTGAATCTAGTTCACAAGGTGAGACAAGAAACTCTAATGAGAAATCTGAAATGCTCAAGGAACAACCAAGAAAAGAAATTCCTCAAGGAAGATCCTTTACTCCTAACTATGGACGTGATAGACGATTATTTCCTCCGCTGAATAAAGTTGAATGTTATGTATGTCATAATCTTGGACATGTTGCAGCCAGATGCAGAAGTAGAATGGTTCAAGAAAGATCATCTCATCCCAGGTACTTCAGAGGGTATTGCTTTGCCTGTAATGCATATGGACACAAAGCAATTGATTGTGATAGAAGGAACATGAAAAATATAAGGTGTTATACATGCAACAACTATGGGCATAAAGCAAGGGAATGCAGAAGAAGATTTCAAAATTCAAGACAAGGGGACCATACATCATCACAGTTGCAGGAATTGAAGAAGACAGAGACAGAAAGGTGTGGGATAACTCAGTCAGCTGACATAACAGACACAGGGGAATCTGAAAGTGATGAAATTCAGTATTCCATCCTGCATACGCTGATATAATGAAGACAAGTCGCGTATATACGCGAGTTACAGGCTGCAAAGTCGCGTATATGAAGAAAGGGCAGCAGAACAGACCCAGGTTCAGTCATGGTTGGCTCAGGCTCAGGGGGAGCAGAACAGACTCAGGAAATGGTTCAGACATGGTTGGCTCACACTCAGGGGGAGAATATTCTTCAAATAATTCATTGTTGGCACTATAAGTTGATGATACATCTTGTTGTTTGATCAAAGGAATGATATTGCAGGCTGATGCTTATGATACAGATCTGAATGGCTGGTCTTAGAACTTGCATCTGCTCAAGGGGAGCGTGGATAGATTGGTACACTTTGGCATATACAAAGGGGGAGCCAAATCAGAAACTTCAGCATGTACTCAGGGGGAGTATGGACAGCAGTATGGACAGTAGAAGGTATACCAAAGAAGAGCATATCTTGCTACGCCCTTTGCCCTTGATGTCAAAGGGGGAGAATGACTTGGTATGGTGGTTGCCATCAAGTCCAAAGGGGGAGATTGTTGGCATTATGTTTCAAGTGTTGTCCTTGATGGCAACTCACTCAGAGGTTGGTACAGGTGCTCAGAGGTTGGTACAGGTGATGGCAACTTGATCAGAGGACAGATCTCAGTACAGCAGGACAAGAAAGAGATATACGCAGGTTCAGCAAGGAGAATCCGCGTGTACACGCAGGTTGGCTTCAGTAAAAGCGCGTACATGTGAAAAGTACCTTTGGTCCGTGGTAGTTAGACCTTGGAAGTTGTGCCTATGGTTTTTGGACCATAATGTCTCGACGGACGTGTTGATCCCTAGTTTCGAGGTTGATGGTATTGTGTTTCTATGGTTTTGGCTCTTGGTATTGAACAAGGCCTAAGGCTATATAAGGAGAAGATCACTAGGCAAAGATGTATGGATTATGAGTGGCTGACGCAGTGAGAGGATCTGGTATTGCTGGTTATCTGTTCGGGACGCTTGGTAAGGGTCGGATCTGACAGCAAAGGCAGAAGTAATCATTTCTAGATCTGCACGCGGGTTGCCTTTGGAGAAAGCGCGTATACACGCGGTTTTGGTACAGTGAAGTAGCGTATGCATGATAAGGGTTGATATTTCAGGTTGTTGCTGATTCTGGTGGTTGTTGCAGAGTTCTAGATTCTGGTTTGGGTTCTGTGTTCTTGATGACAGGGTTTCAGTGATTCGGTATTGGGTTGTTTAATGAATTATGATGCAAGTATAAGTTGATGATTGTATTGCGGTAATGTTTGCTTTGTACTCTTGGATCCAGTCTGAAAATTGATGAAACGTGGTCCCTGAAGGTTGTAGGGTCAGCCCCTACGTACTAGTAAATGGATCAGCTAGTACAAGAGCTGAGGGGGTTGTAGCTCCCTTCCAAAAGTAGTTGGAAAACGAGAAAGAGGGTTGTAGCCCTCTGCAGGTTGTAGCCTGCATACTGGTAAAGGACTGCACCAGTATATTGTAAAAGAAGTTTCTCATTAAAGAAGAAAGAGACGAATTGCAGCAGGTGGTTTTCACCCACATTGGGTTTCCACCTTATATCATGGTGTTCATGTGTGTGGCTCTTGTGTGATGTTCTGTTCTGTTATACTGCACCTGTTTACTGCTAAATTGCTTAATAATGTTCTGATGCATTTACTGAAGATAAGATTAACTGAATCATAAGATATCTGCATATACGCTAGTTGCTTTAGACACAGTCGCGTGTACACGCGGGTTCACTTAACTGAAGTCGCGTATATGTTTCTGAGTATGAAATTGAAAAGGTTTTATTGATCTGATAATACTGATTCACCCCCCCTCTCAGTATTATTTCCAACAATTGGTATCAGAGCAGGTCCTTCAGAGGAAGCTTGATCGCTTGAAGGAAAAGATCCATCAAAATGGCTAATCCAGAAAGAGAGGCACACATCAGGCCACCAGTCTTTGACGGGAACAATTTTACTCACTGGAAGATAAGAACCACTGCATATCTACAGTCTCAAGGAGCAGAAGTTTGGGGACTCATAGAAGGAGGATACAATTTCCCATCAGCAACTCCTACAGATCCAGCAGAGAAAAAGCAATATGAGCTCAATGCCAAAGTAGTTAATGTCCTATTGAGTACTTTGACTCAATCAGAATTTATGAAGATCATGCATCTCAAATCAGCTAAGGAAATATGGGACAAAATCGTTACAAGCTACGAAGGAGATGATCAGGTAAAAATAGCGAAGCTTCAAACTCTCAGAATCCGGTATGAAACTCTTAAGATGCGAAGTAATGAAAGCGTAGCTAATTATTTCCTGCGTATGGATGAGATTGTGAATTGTATGAGGGATCTGGGTGAAGAATTTGAGGAAGTTGTCTTAGTTCAAAAGGTTTTGAGATCTCTGTCTACTAAATTTGATTCTAAAGTATCTGCCGTAGAAGAAAAGGAGAATGTGCGAAAAATTACCATGTCACAGCTTCACGGGATCTTAACTGCTTTTGAAATGCGACTAGAGGTACCACCAGAGGCCGCATTCGAAGTGTCAGAGGAAGAAGATGAGGTAAATTTTGTCAAGAATCTTGAACGGGGAACTGGACGGTTCAAAGATAAGCTGCCTTTCAAATGTTTTCTATGTGGTAGAGTTGGTCACTATGCTGCTAGATGTCCTCATAACAAAGAAAGGATATATGAAGAAGATGGTAGAAGCTATTATTCCCATATTAAAAGTTCATTTAATGATAGTGAAGATATTAGAAGTCTCATGGCGCACAAGAAGAAGAATGCTTCATCCAATGATAGCGAGGATATTAAAAGTCTCATGGCACATGAAGAGAAGAATGCAGAAACTGAAGAAGCTGCCAAATTAAAAGAACTATTGGAAACAGAAACCAGGGTAAGGGAGAAATTGCAGGATATAGCAAAAGATCAGAGCACAACTATTCAGAGACTTGAATCAAAGATCCTCTCTCTAAAAGAAGATCTTGAAGATCAAGAACATGAAGTGATCAAACTAAAGCGACAAGAAGAAGTAGAAGAAGGGAGAAAAGTTGAAGAAGACCTAAGGAAGCAGTATCTGAAAAAGGAAGAACAACATCAAGTTGAGGTAAATATCTTGAAAGGTAAACTAGAAGAAAAGGATAAGCTTTTACGATTTCAAGATAGTTCTAAAGTCTTGGATGATATTCTTAATAGTCAAAGATCTCCTGCTATCAAGACTGGTCTTGGTTTTCATGAATATGTTGAAGGTGAATCTAGTTCACAAGGTGAGACAAGAAACTCTAATGAGAAATCTGAAATGCTCAAGGAACAACCAAGAAAAGAAATTCCTCAAGGAAGATCCTTTACTCCTAACTATGGACGTGATAGACGATTATTTCCTCCGCTGAATAAAGTTGAATGTTATGTATGTCATAATCTTGGACATGTTGCAGCCAGATGCAGAAGTAGAATGGTTCAAGAAAGATCATCTCATCCCAGGTACTTCAGAGGGTATTGCTTTGCCTGTAATGCATATGGACACAAAGCAATTGATTGTGATAGAAGGAACATGAAAAATATAAGGTGTTATACATGCAACAACTATGGGCATAAAGCAAGGGAATGCAGAAGAAGATTTCAAAATTCAAGACAAGGGGACCATACATCATCACAGTTGCAGGAATTGAAGAAGACAGAGACAGAAAGGTGTGGGATAACTCAGTCAGCTGACATAACAGACACAGGGGAATCTGAAAGTGATGAAATTCAGTATTCCATCCTGCATACGCTGATATAATGAAGACAAGTCGCGTATATACGCGAGTTACAGGCTGCAAAGTCGCGTATATGAAGAAAGGGCAGCAGAACAGACCCAGGTTCAGTCATGGTTGGCTCAGGCTCAGGGGGAGCAGAACAGACTCAGGAAATGGTTCAGACATGGTTGGCTCACACTCAGGGGGAGAATATTCTTCAAATAATTCATTGTTGGCACTATAAGTTGATGATACATCTTGTTGTTTGATCAAAGGAATGATATTGCAGGCTGATGCTTATGATACAGATCTGAATGGCTGGTCTTAGAACTTGCATCTGCTCAAGGGGAGCGTGGATAGATTGGTACACTTTGGCATATACAAAGGGGGAGCCAAATCAGAAACTTCAGCATGTACTCAGGGGGAGTATGGACAGCAGTATGGACAGTAGAAGGTATACCAAAGAAGAGCATATCTTGCTACGCCCTTTGCCCTTGATGTCAAAGGGGGAGAATGACTTGGTATGGTGGTTGCCATCAAGTCCAAAGGGGGAGATTGTTGGCATTATGTTTCAAGTGTTGTCCTTGATGGCAACTCACTCAGAGGTTGGTACAGGTGCTCAGAGGTTGGTACAGGTGATGGCAACTTGATCAGAGGACAGATCTCAGTACAGCAGGACAAGAAAGAGATATACGCAGGTTCAGCAAGGAGAATCCGCGTGTACACGCAGGTTGGCTTCAGTAAAAGCGCGTACATGTGAAAAGTACCTTTGGTCCGTGGTAGTTAGACCTTGGAAGTTGTGCCTATGGTTTTTGGACCATAATGTCTCGACGGACGTGTTGATCCCTAGTTTCGAGGTTGATGGTATTGTGTTTCTATGGTTTTGGCTCTTGGTATTGAACAAGGCCTAAGGCTATATAAGGAGAAGATCACTAGGCAAAGATGTATGGATTATGAGTGGCTGACGCAGTGAGAGGATCTGGTATTGCTGGTTATCTGTTCGGGACGCTTGGTAAGGGTCGGATCTGACAGCAAAGGCAGAAGTAATCATTTCTAGATCTGCACGCGGGTTGCCTTTGGAGAAAGCGCGTATACACGCGGTTTTGGTACAGTGAAGTAGCGTATGCATGATAAGGGTTGATATTTCAGGTTGTTGCTGATTCTGGTGGTTGTTGCAGAGTTCTAGATTCTGGTTTGGGTTCTGTGTTCTTGATGACAGGGTTTCAGTGATTCGGTATTGGGTTGTTTAATGAATTATGATGCAAGTATAAGTTGATGATTGTATTGCGGTAATGTTTGCTTTGTACTCTTGGATCCAGTCTGAAAATTGATGAAACGTGGTCCCTGAAGGTTGTAGGGTCAGCCCTACGTACTAGTAAATGGATCAGCTAGTACAAGAGCTGAGGGGGTTGTAGCTCCCTTCCAAAAGTAGTTGGAAAACGAGAAAGAGGGTTGTAGCCCTCTGCAGGTTGTAGCCTGCATACTGGTAAAGGACTGCACCAGTATATTGTAAAAGAAGTTTCTCATTAAAGAAGAAAGAGACGAATTGCAGCAGGTGGTTTTCACCCACATTGGGTTTCCACCTTATATCATGGTGTTCATGTGTGTGGCTCTTGTGTGATGTTCTGTTCTGTTATACTGCACCTGTTTACTGCTAAATTGCTTAATAATGTTCTGATGCATTTACTGAAGATAAGATTAACTGAATCATAAGATATCTGCATATACGCTAGTTGCTTTAGACACAGTCGCGTGTACACGCGGGTTCACTTAACTGAAGTCGCGTATATGTTTCTGAGTATGAAATTGAAAAGGTTTTATTGATCTGATAATACTGATTCACCCCCCCTCTCAGTATTATTTCCAACAATTGGTATCAGAGCAGGTCCTTCAGAGGAAGCTTGATCGCTTGAAGGAAAAGATCCATCAAAATGGCTAATCCAGAAAGAGAGGCACACATCAGGCCACCAGTCTTTGACGGGAACAATTTTACTCACTGGAAGATAAGAACCACTGCATATCTACAGTCTCAAGGAGCAGAAGTTTGGGGACTCATAGAAGGAGGATACAATTTCCCATCAGCAACTCCTACAGATCCAGCAGAGAAAAAGCAATATGAGCTCAATGCCAAAGTAGTTAATGTCCTATTGAGTACTTTGACTCAATCAGAATTTATGAAGATCATGCATCTCAAATCAGCTAAGGAAATATGGGACAAAATCGTTACAAGCTACGAAGGAGATGATCAGGTAAAAATAGCGAAGCTTCAAACTCTCAGAATCCGGTATGAAACTCTTAAGATGCGAAGTAATGAAAGCGTAGCTAATTATTTCCTGCGTATGGATGAGATTGTGAATTGTATGAGGGATCTGGGTGAAGAATTTGAGGAAGTTGTCTTAGTTCAAAAGGTTTTGAGATCTCTGTCTACTAAATTTGATTCTAAAGTATCTGCCGTAGAAGAAAAGGAGAATGTGCGAAAAATTACCATGTCACAGCTTCACGGGATCTTAACTGCTTTTGAAATGCGACTAGAGGTACCACCAGAGGCCGCATTCGAAGTGTCAGAGGAAGAAGATGAGGTAAATTTTGTCAAGAATCTTGAACGGGGAACTGGACGGTTCAAAGATAAGCTGCCTTTCAAATGTTTTCTATGTGGTAGAGTTGGTCACTATGCTGCTAGATGTCCTCATAACAAAGAAAGGATATATGAAGAAGATGGTAGAAGCTATTATTCCCATATTAAAAGTTCATTTAATGATAGTGAAGATATTAGAAGTCTCATGGCGCACAAGAAGAAGAATGCTTCATCCAATGATAGCGAGGATATTAAAAGTCTCATGGCACATGAAGAGAAGAATGCAGAAACTGAAGAAGCTGCCAAATTAAAAGAACTATTGGAAACAGAAACCAGGGTAAGGGAGAAATTGCAGGATATAGCAAAAGATCAGAGCACAACTATTCAGAGACTTGAATCAAAGATCCTCTCTCTAAAAGAAGATCTTGAAGATCAAGAACATGAAGTGATCAAACTAAAGCGACAAGTAGAAGAAGGGAGAAAAGTTGAAGAAGACCTAAGGAAGCAGTATCTGAAAAAGGAAGAACAACATCAAGTTGAGGTAAATATCTTGAAAGGTAAACTAGAAGAAAAGGATAAGCTTTTACGATTTCAAGATAGTTCTAAAGTCTTGGATGATATTCTTAATAGTCAAAGATCTCCTGCTATCAAGACTGGTCTTGGTTTTCATGAATATGTTGAAGGTGAATCTAGTTCACAAGGTGAGACAAGAAACTCTAATGAGAAATCTGAAATGCTCAAGGAACAACCAAGAAAAGAAATTCCTCAAGGAAGATCCTTTACTCCTAACTATGGACGTGATAGACGATTATTTCCTCCGCTGAATAAAGTTGAATGTTATGTATGTCATAATCTTGGACATGTTGCAGCCAGATGCAGAAGTAGAATGGTTCAAGAAAGATCATCTCATCCCAGGTACTTCAGAGGGTATTGCTTTGCCTGTAATGCATATGGACACAAAGCAATTGATTGTGATAGAAGGAACATGAAAAATATAAGGTGTTATACATGCAACAACTATGGGCATAAAGCAAGGGAATGCAGAAGAAGATTTCAAAATTCAAGACAAGGGGACCATACATCATCACAGTTGCAGGAATTGAAGAAGACAGAGACAGAAAGGTGTGGGATAACTCAGTCAGCTGACATAACAGACACAGGGGAATCTGAAAGTGATGAAATTCAGTATTCCATCCTGCATACGCTGATATAATGAAGACAAGTCGCGTATATACGCGAGTTACAGGCTGCAAAGTCGCGTATATGAAGAAAGGGCAGCAGAACAGACCCAGGTTCAGTCATGGTTGGCTCAGGCTCAGGGGGAGCAGAACAGACTCAGGAAATGGTTCAGACATGGTTGGCTCACACTCAGGGGGAGAATATTCTTCAAATAATTCATTGTTGGCACTATAAGTTGATGATACATCTTGTTGTTTGATCAAAGGAATGATATTGCAGGCTGATGCTTATGATACAGATCTGAATGGCTGGTCTTAGAACTTGCATCTGCTCAAGGGGAGCGTGGATAGATTGGTACACTTTGGCATATACAAAGGGGGAGCCAAATCAGAAACTTCAGCATGTACTCAGGGGGAGTATGGACAGCAGTATGGACAGTAGAAGGTATACCAAAGAAGAGCATATCTTGCTACGCCCTTTGCCCTTGATGTCAAAGGGGGAGAATGACTTGGTATGGTGGTTGCCATCAAGTCCAAAGGGGGAGATTGTTGGCATTATGTTTCAAGTGTTGTCCTTGATGGCAACTCACTCAGAGGTTGGTACAGGTGCTCAGAGGTTGGTACAGGTGATGGCAACTTGATCAGAGGACAGATCTCAGTACAGCAGGACAAGAAAGAGATATACGCAGGTTCAGCAAGGAGAATCCGCGTGTACACGCAGGTTGGCTTCAGTAAAAGCGCGTACATGTGAAAAGTACCTTTGGTCCGTGGTAGTTAGACCTTGGAAGTTGTGCCTATGGTTTTTGGACCATAATGTCTCGACGGACGTGTTGATCCCTAGTTTCGAGGTTGATGGTATTGTGTTTCTATGGTTTTGGCTCTTGGTATTGAACAAGGCCTAAGGCTATATAAGGAGAAGATCACTAGGCAAAGATGTATGGATTATGAGTGGCTGACGCAGTGAGAGGATCTGGTATTGCTGGTTATCTGTTCGGGACGCTTGGTAAGGGTCGGATCTGACAGCAGCACAAGGCAGAAGTAATCATTTCTAGATCTGCACGCGGGTTGCCTTTGGAGAAAGCGCGTATACACGCGGTTTTGGTACAGTGAAGTAGCGTATGCATGATAAGGGTTGATATTTCAGGTTGTTGCTGATTCTGGTGGTTGTTGCAGAGTTCTAGATTCTGGTTTGGGTTCTGTGTTCTTGATGACAGGGTTTCAGTGATTCGGTATTGGGTTGTTTAATGAATTATGATGCAAGTATAAGTTGATGATTGTATTGCGGTAATGTTTGCTTTGTACTCTTGGATCCAGTCTGAAAATTGATGAAACGTGGTCCCTGAAGGTTGTAGGGTCAGCCCCTACGTACTAGTAAATGGATCAGCTAGTACAAGAGCTGAGGGGGTTGTAGCTCCCTTCCAAAAGTAGTTGGAAAACGAGAAAGAGGGTTGTAGCCCTCTGCAGGTTGTAGCCTGCATACTGGTAAAGGACTGCACCAGTATATTGTAAAAGAAGTTTCTCATTAAAGAAGAAAGAGACGAATTGCAGCAGGTGGTTTTCACCCACATTGGGTTTCCACCTTATATCATGGTGTTCATGTGTGTGGCTCTTGTGTGATGTTCTGTTCTGTTATACTGCACCTGTTTACTGCTAAATTGCTTAATAATGTTCTGATGCATTTACTGAAGATAAGATTAACTGAATCATAAGATATCTGCATATACGCTAGTTGCTTTAGACACAGTCGCGTGTACACGCGGGTTCACTTAACTGAAGTCGCGTATATGTTTCTGAGTATGAAATTGAAAAGGTTTTATTGATCTGATAATACTGATTCACCCCCCCTCTCAGTATTATTTCCAACAATTGGTATCAGAGCAGGTCCTTCAGAGGAAGCTTGATCGCTTGAAGGAAAAGATCCATCAAAATGGCTAATCCAGAAAGAGAGGCACACATCAGGCCACCAGTCTTTGACGGGAACAATTTTACTCACTGGAAGATAAGAACCACTGCATATCTACAGTCTCAAGGAGCAGAAGTTTGGGGACTCATAGAAGGAGGATACAATTTCCCATCAGCAACTCCTACAGATCCAGCAGAGAAAAGCAATATGAGCTCAATGCCAAAGTAGTTAATGTCCTATTGAGTACTTTGACTCAATCAGAATTTATGAAGATCATGCATCTCAAATCAGCTAAGGAAATATGGGACAAAATCGTTACAAGCTACGAAGGAGATGATCAGGTAAAAATAGCGAAGCTTCAAACTCTCAGAATCCGGTATGAAACTCTTAAGATGCGAAGTAATGAAAGCGTAGCTAATTATTTCCTGCGTATGGATGAGATTGTGAATTGTATGAGGGATCTGGGTGAAGAATTTGAGGAAGTTGTCTTAGTTCAAAAGGTTTTGAGATCTCTGTCTACTAAATTTGATTCTAAAGTATCTGCCGTAGAAGAAAAGGAGAATGTGCGAAAAATTACCATGTCACAGCTTCACGGGATCTTAACTGCTTTTGAAATGCGACTAGAGGTACCACCAGAGGCCGCATTCGAAGTGTCAGAGGAAGAAGATGAGGTAAATTTTGTCAAGAATCTTGAACGGGGAACTGGACGGTTCAAAGATAAGCTGCCTTTCAAATGTTTTCTATGTGGTAGAGTTGGTCACTATGCTGCTAGATGTCCTCATAACAAAGAAAGGATATATGAAGAAGATGGTAGAAGCTATTATTCCCATATTAAAAGTTCATTTAATGATAGTGAAGATATTAGAAGTCTCATGGCGCACAAGAAGAAGAATGCTTCATCCAATGATAGCGAGGATATTAAAAGTCTCATGGCACATGAAGAGAAGAATGCAGAAACTGAAGAAGCTGCCAAATTAAAAGAACTATTGGAAACAGAAACCAGGGTAAGGGAGAAATTGCAGGATATAGCAAAAGATCAGAGCACAACTATTCAGAGACTTGAATCAAAGATCCTCTCTCTAAAAGAAGATCTTGAAGATCAAGAACATGAAGTGATCAAACTAAAGCGACAAGTAGAAGAAGGGAGAAAAGTTGAAGAAGACCTAAGGAAGCAGTATCTGAAAAAGGAAGAACAACATCAAGTTGAGGTAAATATCTTGAAAGGTAAACTAGAAGAAAAGGATAAGCTTTTACGATTTCAAGATAGTTCTAAAGTCTTGGATGATATTCTTAATAGTCAAAGATCTCCTGCTATCAAGACTGGTCTTGGTTTTCATGAATATGTTGAAGGTGAATCTAGTTCACAAGGTGAGACAAGAAACTCTAATGAGAAATCTGAAATGCTCAAGGAACAACCAAGAAAAGAAATTCCTCAAGGAAGATCCTTTACTCCTAACTATGGACGTGATAGACGATTATTTCCTCCGCTGAATAAAGTTGAATGTTATGTATGTCATAATCTTGGACATGTTGCAGCCAGATGCAGAAGTAGAATGGTTCAAGAAAGATCATCTCATCCCAGGTACTTCAGAGGGTATTGCTTTGCCTGTAATGCATATGGACACAAAGCAATTGATTGTGATAGAAGGAACATGAAAAATATAAGGTGTTATACATGCAACAACTATGGGCATAAAGCAAGGGAATGCAGAAGAAGATTTCAAAATTCAAGACAAGGGGACCATACATCATCACAGTTGCAGGAATTGAAGAAGACAGAGACAGAAAGGTGTGGGATAACTCAGTCAGCTGACATAACAGACACAGGGGAATCTGAAAGTGATGAAATTCAGTATTCCATCCTGCATACGCTGATATAATGAAGACAAGTCGCGTATATACGCGAGTTACAGGCTGCAAAGTCGCGTATATGAAGAAAGGGCAGCAGAACAGACCCAGGTTCAGTCATGGTTGGCTCAGGCTCAGGGGGAGCAGAACAGACTCAGGAAATGGTTCAGACATGGTTGGCTCACACTCAGGGGGAGAATATTCTTCAAATAATTCATTGTTGGCACTATAAGTTGATGATACATCTTGTTGTTTGATCAAAGGAATGATATTGCAGGCTGATGCTTATGATACAGATCTGAATGGCTGGTCTTAGAACTTGCATCTGCTCAAGGGGAGCGTGGATAGATTGGTACACTTTGGCATATACAAAGGGGGAGCCAAATCAGAAACTTCAGCATGTACTCAGGGGGAGTATGGACAGCAGTATGGACAGTAGAAGGTATACCAAAGAAGAGCATATCTTGCTACGCCCTTTGCCCTTGATGTCAAAGGGGGAGAATGACTTGGTATGGTGGTTGCCATCAAGTCCAAAGGGGAGATTGTTGGCATTATGTTTCAAGTGTTGTCCTTGATGGCAACTCACTCAGAGGTTGGTACAGGTGCTCAGAGGTTGGTACAGGTGATGGCAACTTGATCAGAGGACAGATCTCAGTGCAGCAGGACAAGAAAGAGATATACGCAGGTTCAGCAAGGAGAATCCGCGTGTACACGCAGGTTGGCTTCAGTAAAAGCGCGTACATGTGAAAAGTACCTTTGGTCCGTGGTAGTTAGACCTTGGAAGTTGTGCCTATGGTTTTTGGACCATAATGTCTCGACGGACGTGTTGATCCCTAGTTTCGAGGTTGATGGTATTGTGTTTCTATGGTTTTGGCTCTTGGTATTGAACAAGGCCTAAGGCTATATAAGGAGAAGATCACTAGGCAAAGATGTATGGATTATGAGTGGCTGACGCAGTGAGAGGATCTGGTATTGCTGGTTATCTGTTCGGGACGCTTGGTAAGGGTCGGATCTGACAGCAAAGGCAGAAGTAATCATTTCTAGATCTGCACGCGGGTTGCCTTTGGAGAAAGCGCGTATACACGCGGTTTTGGTACAGTGAAGTAGCGTATGCATGATAAGGGTTGATATTTCAGGTTGTTGCTGATTCTGGTGGTTGTTGCAGAGTTCTAGATTCTGGTTTGGGTTCTGTGTTCTTGATGACAGGGTTTCAGTGATTCGGTATTGGGTTGTTTAATGAATTATGATGCAAGTATAAGTTGATGATTGTATTGCGGTAATGTTTGCTTTGTACTCTTGGATCCAGTCTGAAAATTGATGAAACGTGGTCCCTGAAGGTTGTAGGGTCAGCCCCTACGTACTAGTAAATGGATCAGCTAGTACAAGAGCTGAGGGGGTTGTAGCTCCCTTCCAAAAGTAGTTGGAAAACGAGAAAGAGGGTTGTAGCCCTCTGCAGGTTGTAGCCTGCATACTGGTAAAGGACTGCACCAGTATATTGTAAAAGAAGTTTCTCATTAAAGAAGAAAGAGACGAATTGCAGCAGGTGGTTTTCACCCACATTGGGTTTCCACCTTATATCATGGTGTTCATGTGTGTGGCTCTTGTGTGATGTTCTGTTCTGTTATACTGCACCTGTTTACTGCTAAATTGCTTAATAATGTTCTGATGCATTTACTGAAGATAAGATTAACTGAATCATAAGATATCTGCATATACGCTAGTTGCTTTAGACACAGTCGCGTGTACACGCGGGTTCACTTAACTGAAGTCGCGTATATGTTTCTGAGTATGAAATTGAAAAGGTTTTATTGATCTGATAATACTGATTCACCCCCCCTCTCAGTATTATTTCCAACATGCAGATGGCATGGAAGATAGATCAAATGGATGTGAAGACAACATTTCTCGATGGAGTGATTGAGGAAGAGGTGTACATTAAGCAACCAGAAGGATTTGAGACCTTCTATAGAGAGTCGCATGTGTGTAAACTCAAGCGAGCATTGTATGGATTGAAACAAGCACCTTGTGCTTGGTACACTAGGATTGGAAACTGTTTCACCAAGTTGGGCTTCACCAAAAGTGAAGCATATGCAAACCTTTACCATATTGTGGTTGAAGGTAAATTGTTGATTATATTATTATATGTTGATGATTTAATTCTAACAGGTGATGAGAAGCTGGTAAAACCTTGTAAAGAGGATTTTGTAATAGAAATTGAGATGAAGCACCTGGGGTTCATGCATTATTTCCTTGGTATGGAAGTATGGTGAGGAGATGAGGAACTATTTGTCTCTCAGGGAAAGTATGCCAACGAGATACATAAGAAGTTCCACATGGAGAGCAGAAAACCCATGGAGACTCCTTTAGCAGGGAGAATGAGGAAGGAATATGCTACTTCATGTGAAGTAGTGAGGCTACTATTTATAGGCAGCTTGTGGGTTCACTTATGTATTTGGTGAACACACGATCATGCATATGTTTTGTAGTTAACCAGCTTAGTAAAGCAATGGTTAATCCAATCAAACTTTATTGGAATGCAACTAAACATGTGTTGATATACCTCAGAGGCACCACTCAGTTTGGTCTTTGGTACAGATCGACAGAGGGAGTGAAGCTGCAAATCTTCACAGATGCAAATTGGGCAGGAATTGCATCTGACAGGAAGAGCACATCTGGGGGAATCTTTAGTATTGGGTCAGCAATAATTTCTTAGTGCAACAGGAAGTAGAGATTAGTTGCACTCAGTGCGGCAAAAGCAGAGTACATGAATGCTAGTCAAGCAGCTTATGAAGCTATCTGGATGAGGAAGATCTTTGTTGGGTTAGTTGGTCAGCAGATGGATCCTACGGTGATTTACCGTGACAAACAAAGTTGTATCAAATTGTATGAGAATCTAGTTTTTCATGATCGATCCAAGCATATTGACATTCGATATCACCATCTACGAGATTGTGTGCAGAGGAGAATCATGTTGTTGGAGTACATTCCTATAGAGGAACATGATGCAAACATCTTGACTAAGGCACTATCAAGAGGCAAATTCGAGTTCCATAGAGGCAGGATTGGGGTATCTGATAATCCATTTATTGTTAAGAGGGGGCGTTGAAAATGCAACAAGAAATCATAATTTAATTTTGTCCTTGAATTAAATTAGGAATAAAATTGTAATTCCACATCACAAGACAACTTGTATGAGTTAACTAAGTTAAATTGACTTAGTTGGCTCAGTTAATTCAAGTTGAGGGTCTAAATTGAGTCATGTAGAGTGTCTCCTACATTATAGGAGCTATGGTTGAGTTTATTTTGAGTTGCAATTAATTAACTCAGATTACCTAAGTTAAAGTAAGTTAAACTAATTCCAACTAATAGAGGAACTAGTAGGAGGTAAAAACAATGGGGTGTCGCATCGTGTATTCAACCAGTTAACTGATGATTCACTCATAAATAACTCATGCATGTCAGATCTGAGAGTTACCTAGTTGAGATTGGAGTTCAGGGACAATGTACTATCAATTGTATAATCATTTGAATTGTACAAGTGGTGCATGCAATCAAAGGAAGGCCTATGAGGATTGCGTAATTCATATTGAGGAATTTTCCTAATTAATAGGGGCTAATTCCCAAGGAAACAATGCAAGGAAATAGGGACTTGGGCAAGCCAAAATTTGATTTAAGTATTGGTTTGGGCTTGTCTTTGAAGTTTATGAGACAGAAAAAGATAATGCAGAGGTTGCTCGGGCCTGAGCAAAGCATTGTAATCTTCTTATATTTTATGACTAATGCAATATGGGTTTTTAGTTGTGGCTTTCTGCAGGAATCATTGTGTAACGTGTTGATTGAATTCTTTCTCTTGTGTGCTTCATGATATTTTTATTGTTTAATTGTTTCTGTTGATGAGTAGAGTACATTCAAGTATAATGTTTTAGTAAATTACAATCAGTAGTTTGAATCTACAAGAATTTCTACAAATAGTTCTTCTTTCGCATGTATTTTATTATTATTAAGATCGTGGATTTAGCAAAAGATTTGTAAACAACTTATCTATTCCATGAGATTTTTATCCTTGTATCCACTAAATGTAGTTGATGAAGGAAGTATATGGGTTATAGGTACTTGTTGACATAGATTGTCGTTGATGTCAATATGGCAATATTCGAGGAGCCAAGAGGAGCAAATAGAGCCATCAGAGGAACAAACAGAGCTATCGGAGGAGCCAAGAGGAGCAGACAGAGCCGAGAGGAGCAAACAGAGCCATTAGAGGAGCACACATAGCTATCAGAGGATCCAAGAGGAGCAGACATAGCCAAGAGGAGTAGATAGAGCCATCAGAGGAGCAAACAAAGCTATCGGAGGAGCAAAGAGCAGAAAGAGCCATTGAGGAAGAAACCATAGCTATTGGAGCCGTTGGAGGACGCAGACAGCTATCAGAGCAAGAATGCCAAAGAATACACTATCGGAGGCCAAAACTCACATATATATGCATTTACACTATCAAGAGGCGAAAGACTTGGTTATATTGCAAATACAATATCGGAGGCGGAAATCATAGGTGTATTGGAAATTATTATAAGCAGAAGTTTTAATGCTACCGGGTCTGTAGAACCCATATAACATCACCCCTTTGTATTTAATTGTTTATCGCCGAATCCCATTTACACAGAGAAATCACGTTAAACACTTAGTGGATTCGGGAAAGTGGACTTGAAATTTTATGCACATGAGTGTTGAGTTTTATCGGGTCTGTTGGGTCCCTATAATACTAGTGATTACCCCATTACTATTGTAGTTGTATCCCTTATTAACATTGTTGTGCCCCTATTGTCCCCATATTGTTATTATTGTGCCCCATAGAATCCCTCTATTGTTATTTTTGTGGTTTTATATTATTATTGTTAGGTCAGCTAGGTTATATTGTGACTCCTTAGACTCCTATATATAGAAAGGAGGTTTTGTCATTTGAATCATTCAATAATTGTTCATTTATGTAATGTAAAGGAAGTTTCCCCCTTGAAGAGGCTGAATTTTAAGGTGTTGATCTATCTTTTTTTGAGCTGGTTTCATAACATTTGGTATCAGAGCCAGGTTTCTAGGGTTTCGCTGCTCCAAACAGGTCATCGTGGCATTTTCACTATAATTTTTTTTTTGGGACATTTCAGAAGCTAAAACAAAAACCCATTTGAGAAGAAATCGCGCTAAATCTTGGGTCCGAATTTCAGAGTTTTTCGCGCTATATTTGCGGAGATATGATCTGAGGAAGTTGGTCTTTTTGCAGACTCCTGAATTACATTCGAAATAGGTGACATGGGGAAAAGCGTCATAACTTTCTCTCTGAGCATCAGATTGAAATTTCATGAGAAGGTACAGAAAGAGGACGGACTTTAGTTTCTTGTATATATTTTTCAGAGCCAAAGGTCAAAACAGTGACTCGTGGCACGTCGTACAAGTTCGCTCTACTAAACTAGTCTATAATCAGGTCATCTTGGGAGATTGTGCATAACTCTCCCTTGGAGAATCCAATTTGGATCAGATTGGTGGCATTGGAAAGAGGACACAGAGGGCTACTACAGGTTGCAATTTTAGAACTGGATGATCCAAAATTGAAGAGATACATCATATTCAATATCAAGCTTCTACAAAGTGAAAAAAGGTGTGTAGTTTTTTTAATTTTTTTTGCATAAGCTTGGTTTTAAAAATTAGTTTGAATCGGTAATTGATGCCCCGAGGAAAGAAAATGCAAACACCTAGTAAGCAACCTGAAAGCTCTAGCATGACTCATGAAGAAAAGGAAGAAATGCAACATGATATATCAAAATTACGAGACCAAGTGCAACAAGTGTCACTTGCACAAAAAGCAACAGAATCTAAGATGGATGGTTTAAGGAAAGAGGTAGAAGCTAAAATGGATGGTTTAAAGAAAGGTGTAGAAGCTAAGATGGATTGTTTAAAGAAAGGCGTAGAAGCTAAGATGGATGGCATGGATGCTAAGATGGAAGAATTGAAGATAAATTTGAATAAGTTGCTACAAGAAATGGTCACTAATGGTGAAAGGGTAGTAAAGGAAACTCATGATGAGAACAAAAGAAATGTTAATCATGATTCCATAGACTCTAATGTTGGATCGAAGACCCACCATATTCCAAAAATCGATATGAGGAAGTTTGATGGCAAGGATCCCGCAACATGGATATTACAGATGGAGCAATTTTTCGATCTCAATAATGTGCAAAACACACAAAAGGTATGTATTGCAACTTTATATTTGGAACCAAATCAGTTTGTATGGTATCAATGGCTTTGCTCTCGTAAACAAATTATCACTTGGGCAATTTTTACGGAAGAATTGACAGCACATTATGAGGATACAAAAAGCAACACTTTTTTTAGCCAATTGATAAGTCTCAAACAAAAGGGTTCAATAATGGAGCACATTGAGGAGTTCCAAAAATTGAACATAAGGGTAAAAAATATTCCAGAGGAGCATAGGATTGATGTGTTCATAGGGACTTTAAAGGATAATATCCAACATGATGTTCGCCTTTGGGAACCTGATTCATTAGAGAAGGCATTCAGGTTAGCAAGAAAAATGGAAAGCAAAATTATGGCAACAAGGAAGCATACCACTCACAACTATAAAGATGGAAGTGTTGTTTCCCCTAGTCTTCCACAACCTATAAGGTTGACACCACAACAATTGGAAGAAAAAAGAGCAAAAGGGCTTTGTTACAGTTGTGATAGCAAATACACTAAAGGTCATAAGTGTGCTGAAAAGAAATTATTCTACATAGATTGTGAAGAGGAAGAAGAAAAGGAGCAAGAAAGGTCAAAAGAAGAGGATATACTCCAGGAACAAAGCCTAGATAAAGAAGAAATGAATGCGACCATATCTACATTGGCGGGAATTACCACTCCTCAAACCATCAAGATAGAAGGACAAATCAAGAAGAAAAGGTAATAGTGTTGATTGATTCAGGAAGTACTCACAATTTTATTCATTGTAAGGTAGCAAAAGAATTGAATTGCTTCTTATATCCAACACCAGAATGTCAAGTGATGGTTGCAAATGGAGGAACAATAAATTGCTCTTGAAAGTGCCATAATATCAAGCTATCCATGGGAGAATATGTACTGACTAGCCCAATGCTTTCCATTCCAATAGGAGGTGCTGATGTTGTACTAAGAGTCCAATGGCTACAATCCTTGGGTACAATAGCTTTTAATTTTCAAGAACTTTTCATGAAATTTTCTGTGGAAGGAAAGGAAGTTGAATTAAGGGGTATTGCAGGGAAACCGGGAAAGATAATCAGCTCTAACCGTATGACAAAGCTTCTAAAAAAGGAACAAAGAGGTGTAATTGCACAATTATGTTTGCTAGATTTTTCCACGTTGGAATCATCTATTTCTACAGATCTCCAAAAAGTCTTGGACAATCATTCCAAGGTATTTGAGACTCCCAAAGGTCTCCCACCTATTCGTGATCATGATCATGCTATTCATTTGATTCTAGGAAGTGTTCTTCCAAACATCAGGCCGTACAGATATCCCTATGTCCAAAAGAGTGAAATTGAATGTATGGTTGCAGAAATGCTAGAGGCTGGTATAATTCAACCGAGTCAAAGTTATTTCTCTCCTCCAGTAGTATTGGTGCACAAGAAGGATGGATCATGGTGCATTTGTCCGGATTATAGGGAGCTCAACAAGCTCACTATTAAAGATAAGTTTCCTATTACTGTCATTGATGAATTACTGGATGAATTGCATGGATCAATTTACTTCACCAAGTTGGATCTTCGTTCAAGATATCATCAAATTAGAATGAAGACTGAAGACATTCCAAAAACAACATTTAGAACTCAATGAATTTTTGGTCATGCCTTTTTGCCTTATCAATGCACCTTTAACATTTCAAGGTTTCATGAATTCCATTTTCAAACCATTCCTTAGAAAATTTGTGTTAGTATTTTTTGATGATATACTAATCTACAGCAAGTCTTGGAAGGATCATGTTAAACATGTTGACATGGTGCTACAACTATTGGAGGAGAAACAATTATATGCAAAAAGATCCAAATGTTTCTTTGGAGTACAAGAGGTGGAATATCTGGGTCATATTGTATCTCATGAAGGAGTTAAGGTAGACCCTAGCAAAATTAAAGCCATTAAGGAATGGAAAATCCCCACATCCATAAAGCATCTGCGAGGATTTCTCGGGTTGACAGGGTTTTATCGCAAGTTTGTTAAGAATTATGGGAGAATAGCAACACCTCTAACAACATTATTGAAGAAAGATGCATTTTCATGGACTTCAGAAGCAACAAAGGCCTTCGAGCATCTTAAAGAGTCAATGTGCCAAGCACCGGTCTTAGCTACACCAGACTTCACAAAAACCTTTATTGTGGAATGTGATGCTTTAGGAAATGGAATTGGTGTTGTTTTAATGCAAGATGAAAGACCCATTGCTTTTGAAAGTCATCCAATCAAGGGAAAGTTTTTACACAAAGCTATTTATGAGAAAGAAATGTTGGCAATACTCCATGCACTTAAGAAATGGCAACCCTACCTAATGGGAAGACACTTCAAGGTAAAAACGGATCATGATAGCCTTAAATACTTTTTAGAACAAAGATTATCCTCTGAAGAGCAACAAAAGTGGGTTACAAAGATGTTGGGTTATGACTTTGAAATCATCTAAAAAAAAGGGAAGCAAAATGTGGTGGCAGATGCACTCTCAAGAAAGGATGAGGATGTGGAAGCATTGTTGTGCGCGATTTCTATTATCCAACCAGATTGGATAAACGAAGTAAGGGAGGAATGGAAGAATGACGAAGAAGTGTGGGCACTTATTCGAAAGTTACAACAAGTCTCCAGTACATCTGATACATTTAGGTGGCAAAATGGTTCGTTATGGTACAAAGATCGCTTATACCTCTGTAAGAATTCCCGGCTAAAACAAAAGATTCTTATGGAATTGCACACTTCTCCCTTAGGAGGGCACTCAGGATTTTTAAAAACTTACCACACGGTTAAGAAGGAATTTTTTTGGGAGGGCCTTAAATCGGATATTCAAAAGTTTGTGGCGGAATGTTTGGTTTGCCAACAAAATAAAGTTGAAACAATTAAGACACTGGGTCTATTACAACCTTTATCCATTCCAAGCCAACATTGGGAGGAGGTTTCAATGGATTTTATCACGAGTTTACCCAAGTCTGAGGGAAAGAGTGTCATCATGGTGGTAGTTGACAAACTTACCAAGTATGCACACTTTTGTGCATTATCACATCCATTTAAAGCCAGTACAGTTTCTACTGCATTTATGGAAATAATTCAAAAGCTACATGGAAACCCAAAGATTATTGTAAGTAACAGAGATCCCATTTCACTCGAAATTTTTGGACAGAATTATTTTCTTGTCTTGGTACTCAGTTAGCTCATAGCTCATCTTATCATCCTCAATCTGATGGGCAAACTGAGATAGTAAACAAATGTTTGGAAGGATATCTTCGTTGCTTTGTATCTGATAAACAGACACAATGGGTCAAATGGTTGCCTCTAGCTGAATGGTGGTATAACACTTCCTTCCATACAACAACAAAAATGACCCCATTTATGGCACTTTATGGATATCAGCCACCATCCATCACATCATATTTAAGAGAAAATTCTAAGGTTCAAGCAATGGAACATCACATTGAACATCAACAACAAGTCCTCCAACTCTTAAAGGATAACCTTGTGTTGGCACATAATAGAATGAAACAACAGGCAGATCAACATCGCAGCGAAAGAAGTTTTGATGTAGGTGATTGGGTATTCCTACGGCTACAACCATTGGTGAGCTCCAGTATTGTGGCAATAATGCTACAACTCCTGGGGATTCCTGTCTCTCATTTTATCAACCCGGTAGTTCGTACAAACTTGGAAGCGACGGTGTTATATGCACAAGTACTAGCTCTTGTCGCAGCTGTCACTTGGTCAGCTGGCACAAGTCCGCTAGGGCTCAAGCCAACTTCTATAGGCTCTCAGAAGAAGCTTGCTAACTGATGGACGAAAGCTATTCTCAAAGGAAAACTACTCTACTTGAAAAAATGGACTGAAAGCAAATCAAAGCATGTAAACCTAGGAAACCCTAATTTAACTAGTCTAACCTCTATAATGCAAAGAATGTGAATGAAACCTCTACCAATGCTGTTGTTACCTCTAATAAGTGGAAATGCATGGATCTAAGCTACTTGCATCATAAAAGACATGTTTTTGTATTTTTCCCTTAAGTGAATGGAATGGAACATCACATTGAACATCAACAACAAGTCCTCCAACTCTTAAAGGATAACCTTGTGTTGGCACATAATAGAATGAAACAACAGGCAGATCAACATCGCAGCGAAAGAAGTTTTGATGTAGGTGATTGGGTATTCCTACGGCTACAACCATTGGTGAGCTCCAGTATTGTGGCAATAATGCTACAACTCCTGGGGATTCCTGTCTCTCATTTTATCAACCCGGTAGTTCGTACAAACTTGGAAGCGACGGTGCTATATGCACAAGTACTAGCTCTTGTCGCAGCTGTCACTTGGTCAGCTGGCACAAGTCCGCTAGGGCTCAAGCCAACTTCTATAGGCTCTCAGAAGAAGCTTGCTAACTGATGGACGAAAGCTATTCTCAAAGGAAAACTACTCTACTTGACAAAATGGACTGAAAGCAAATCAAAGCATGTAAACCTAGGAAACCCTAATTTAACTAGTCTAACCTCTATAATGCAAAGAATGTGAATGAAACCTCTACCAATGCTGCTGTTACCTCTAATAAGTGGAAATGCATGGATCTAAGCTACTTGCATCATAAAAGACATGTTTTTGTATTTTTCCCTTAAGTGAATGGAATGATTGTGATTTTGTGCTAACTAGGGTTTGGTTGTGCAGATGGGATGGAGAAGGAAGGAAAGCGTGGGACAGGTTGGGGAGGCTAGGAGAGGTCCCTAGGGATCCTTAGCATCCATCCACAGAGGTTCCTCGCATTCAGATGCTCAGCAACCGAGTGAGTGGCCTCCTACAGGATGTCTGCAGGGGATCCTACAGGATACTCTGGTTTCTACAGGATGTCTACAAACTGCTACAGGATGACCTACCGTGAGTGTTTGAAGTGATGGAATGGTAGGGGGAGATGTGTAAGGTAGGAATAAGGTTGGTGATGGCTGTAGAAGTGGAGGAATGGGGATAGGGAATGAATGTAGGGAGTAGGTTGGAAGATTGAGGGCTAGGTCAACGAAAGGGCTAGAGAATGGAAGTACGTGAGGAGTGAAAGACTTTAGGACATGACAGAGCGGAGCAGGGGTCAAAGATGTGTTTGCATGCGTGATCAAGATGGAGGACGAAGTGATGGAACGAGAGAAAGCAGTGTAGATGAAACAAATGCTTGTGACCGTTACCAAACCGAAAATGCATTAACCTAAACAACCTGTGCTTGTAAATTCAATGAACAACAATCCAAAACGCGAAGGAGAATGTGCATGAAGCTGTGGTAAAGGAGTGTGGTGCAGGTGTGAATCATGTGGAAGCATCTAACATAACGTGACTGTGTTTGCAGCAATCATGAAATAAGGAAATGCGTATTTTTGGTGGTTAGTCATGGACTGCACCCCAATCCCAAATGAGATGGCAGTGAGCCTTAACAACCTTTTTGCTGGAGCTCCAATGGATTATATCTATCCTCTGCTAATCTAACTAAACAACCGAAAGCAATTCAACCATAAACTATTCCTATCTATGCTCATGAAAAAGACTAATTCAACAACCTGTAATTCAAATTGCATGTGAAAATGAGAACTCAGAGTGCTGAAACGAAATGCAAACAACACTACAGCAGAGGGGATCTATGGCTCTCAGGTTGGGCCCTAACCTGAGAGCTATAGTCTCCTTAAGAAAACTCAGAGCTAGATCAAAATCTGCCTTCTTTATTCATAATTTGATGTTATGCCAAAACTGGCTTACAACAAGAACTAACACCGAGCTGTGCTCCAAAATTACAATAGTAATGCGAAAGTTTCAACAACCTATCAAAGGCTACGGCCTCTATACTTATGCAAAACAGTGATCCAACAAGTGTCCTTGATTTTAGGAGCTCGGTTGTCCAACTAGAGTTTAACTGCTGATCCTGTAGGACAGTCATAAGTGTTGTTCCTATAGAACAGTTGTAATTGCTGTTCCTGTAGAACAGATGGCTGCTTCTAAGCTCGGAGGGGAGATGGATTGGAGCTCGGAGTTCTTGGTGGGAATCACGAGGAATGTCCCCAAGACCGTGGACATCCTCTCCTAAAAACCAGCAGTGCCACCTCGTTGTCTCCTTGTCTCCTTTTTTCGTTGTCTTTTGCTCCCTTTTAATGCCAAAACCTGGAATCATAATGCATTAGTCACGTAGATAGAGTGCCTACCCTTCTTCCTACAAACAACATGAACAAACTAAGAAATGCATGCATAAGCAATAAAAAATGAATGGTTTGAGCAAGTATAATAGGCCAAAATGAGCCCAAATTGTACCAAAATTGGGGTTCATCATCACCCCCCAGCTGAACCATTTGCTCATCCTTGAGCAACCTTGCTCCTTGTCCTTGTCCTTGGCCGAGGACTCGGGACCGGAACAGGCTCTTTCTTTTCTGCTTTTGATGGCCCTGCCTTCTCTGCCCCTGGTGGTGACGAGGGTGATGCTTCCTTCCCCTTTCCTATTTCCTTGAGTCGGGCTTCGGAAGGCGACTGGCCTATCTTTCGTGTCCAGGAAGTTATTTTTGGGCTCTCCTTTTTGGGGGTGGCTGATGTTTTAGAGGGGGTCCTTGCACTGGGTGAAGTAGGGACATCCCCTGAAGTGGTTTGGCTGCTGGGTGGAGGCTGTGGCTTGCCCGTGGTCATCCTCTTGCTTCTCCTGGCTTCAGATGGTAGAGGGGTCTCCCTCTCCCTTTTCTATTTCTGTTTTGGAGGTGTGCTTAGGGCAGCCAGTGCCGCCGCTGCCTCCTTTTCGAGAATGCCAGCCTTCTCTTTCTTGCGTTTTGATCTCTCGGAGCTCCTTGTAGAGGGCCCCTCCTTTTCAGATTTCGGGCTTCCTGTGGAAGACCCTGCTTTGCTCGCTTCCGGGCCTCCTGTAGAAGATTCTTTCTTTGTCTTCGGACTCTCTGTAGGAGGCTGTTTCTCAATGACCTTCGGGCCTCTTGTAGAAGCCCCTCTTTCCAATCTCGGGTGGCGGTGCTGTGAACGGTATTCACTCGAGCAGGTTGAACTGTTACAGGATCCCCGCGAGGGGTCTCGTCACAGTCCTTTCTCCATGGGTGCATGCTGCACGCTGGCGGTTCTGGCTTCTCGATCACGATCCCAGCGCTCTTGATGAATATGGTATGAGATCTCGTCATTTGTTACCTTTGGAAATGGCTTGCCCGCGAAAACTCATCGATTTTCTTTGTGGGTGCAGGGACTTGGCCGCATGTCGACACGGGTGGTGGAGCAAGGTAACAGCGTCGTGCATGGGCCCAAAAGAGGCTTGCATGCGTCCACACCAACCCGTAGTCATCAGATCTGCTCATGAAACGCATTCTGGGCCGTTCTAAGCTTCTACAGGAAGTTTCCTGTAGAAATACAGAGCTTCCTGTAGATAGGCAACTCTTCCTGTAGAAATATAGAGCTTCTTGTAGACAGGCAACTCTTCCTGTAGAAATTTGCATCTTCCTGTAGAAACTGGCACCTTCCTGTAGAAAACCTGTGTCTTCCTGTAGGAGACTCAATCTATAATGAAAGTGCACATACCTTGAAGAACATAAGCATTCTTGGAGGAGGTGCTGGTGAGGTGTCCTGGCTGCATGATAAAGACTTTTGGCCTTGAGTTGAGAGGCTTCCTCTCCTCCATAGAACACCTGCAATCTGTATGCAAATAACTTATGGATCTTGTTTTTTTCTTTTTGTTTTTTTTTGTTTTTTTTTTTTTTTTTGAAAGATAGCAGGGGCGCCTCAAGGAGGTTTTCACCCGTGCCATCTGCCCTGAGCACCTCAGAGAGGTTTTCACTCAAGGATCTTTATCTCTTTTTCTTTCTTTCTTTTTTGTTTTTTTTTTTTTGGAAGATAGCAGGGGCGCCTCAATGAGGTTTTCACCCCTACCACCTGCCTTGGGCGCCTCAGAGAGGTTTTCACCCAAGGATCTTTATTATTTTTTTATTTTTATTTTTTTAGATGCTTCAGGGTGTGCCCAAAGCAGGGGCAGGACCCTTCTCTATGACCAATACTGCCTTCTCCATTGTTTTGATGAACTCTTGTCTTAAGGGAGGCTTCCTGTAGATCTTCAATCGATGCCCATTGACAAGCATGGGAATGGCTTCCTCGTCAATGGTTCGAATGAGGACAAATCCATTGTCATGACACTTTTCCACTGAATATGGTCCCAGCCATCTGGTTCTCAACTTCCCCTTGAAATCTTTGTATCTGGAATCATACAACAAAGCCCAATCTCCCGGCTGAAATTGCTTGTCATGGAGATGTTGGTCATGCCACACCTTCCTCTGAAGTTGAACCACTTCTGAGTGAAGGAGGGCCTGCATGCGGTGCTCATCCAGTCCATTCAGCTGCAATAACCTTTCTTGCTGTGCATGGCTGAGATCTAGGTCCAGCTGAGCTGCCATCCTCAAAGTGTTATACTCAAACTCAATGGACAACAAAGCTTTCTTCTCATATACCAGCTCATAAGGTGTGAAGCCGGTGGTGGTCTTCCAAGTGGTGTTGTAAGCCCATGTGGCTTCAACCAGGCGATCTGCCCAATCTTTTCTGCTGCTGCTCACCACTTTGGTCAAGATCCCCTCTAATGCTCTATTGGTGACTTCCACCTGCCCATTTTCTTGAGGATGATAGGGGGTGGAAGCCCTATGCTTGATCTTGTGATGAGCCAGTAAGTCTTCAACCAAGTAGGATGTGAACTGGCTCCCTTGATCGGTCACCAGCTCTCTTGGGTAGCCAAACTTGTAGAAGATGTTCTCTCTTAAGAACTCGACCACCTTCTCTTCTGTTGCTGCTTTGATTGCTTTAGTCTCTGCCCACTTTGTCAAGTAGTCAGTACACACAATGATGTAGGATCTCTGCCTCGAAGAGGGATTGATTGGACCCACAAAGTCCATGCCCCACTTCTCAAATGGCTCAAGAGTCACTTGAGGTTGGAGAGGCATCTCATCCCTTTGGGTCGGTTTCCCCATTCTTTGGCATTGGTCACACTGGCTGACATATCTTCTGACATCTTGATGAAGTGTGGGCCAATAGTAGCCTGCCTGCAGGATCTTGAAGGCAGTTCTCTTTGCTGCAAAATGCCCTCCACAAGGCCCATCATGACAAGTGAGGAGGATATGAAAGACTTCCTCCTTCCTTACACAACGCCTTAAGATCTGATCGGGGCCAAGCTTGAACAGGTGGCCCCCGATCCAAGTAAATGAGGCACTTTTTCTGATGATTTTGCTCTTCTCTTTTGAAGAGAGGTGCGGAGGGAACTGAGCTGAAACAAGGTAGTTTGCTATATCAGCAAACCATGGAGAGAGTACTGAGATAGCAAACAGATGCTCATCAGGCATCTGGTCATCCACCGTCCCATCTTCATCTGCAGACAAATCCAATCTAGATAAAAAGTCAGCAACAACATTTTCTCTACCTGGTTTATCAACAATGGTTAAATCAAACTGCTGCAATAAAAGTAACCATATAATAATACGAGCATTCAAATTTGGTTTATTCATCAAATATCTAATAGCAACATGGTCAGTATGTACAAATGTTTGATATCCAGTGATATAATGACGGAACTTGTTTAGTGCATGGACTACAGCTAAGAACTCTTTCTCGGTTACAGTGTAATTCAGCTCTGCTTTGGACAAGTTTTTGCTAACGAAGTAAATGGCATATGGAAGCTTTTGCTCAACTTGTCCTAAGGCTGCACCTATGGCTTTGTTCGAGGCATCAGTGTGGATGTGGAAAGGTAGGGCCCAGTTTGGACCTCTCAGGATTGGTGCTGACACCAACTTGTCCTTTAACTCATTCAAACTCTTTTGACAATCGTCAGTCCACCTAAACTCCACATCTTTTGCCAATAGGCCAAACAATGGTGAGGCTAACTTGTTGAAGTCCTTAATGAATCTCCTGTAGTATCCCGCTAATCCCAAGAAACTCCTAACATCCCTGACCTTTTGGGGAGGTGGAACCTTCTTGATTAGAGCAATTTTGTTGGGATCCACCTGTAACCCTTGGCAAGAGATGGTATGGCCTAGCACGGTCCCTTCAGTCATTAGGAATTCACATTTTTCAGGGCTAAGGGACAAGTTCATCTCGATGCACTTGGTGAGGGCTTTTCCCAAGTTGGACAATGCTTCCTGGAAGTTAGCCCCGTAAGGAGTAAAGTCATCCATATAGATTTCTACTGCATCATGGACCAACTCTGAGAAGATGCTCAAGACAGCTCTCTGAAAGGTAGCAGGAGCATTGCATAGTCCAAAGGGAAGGACTCGGTAGGCAAAGGTACCCCAAGGACAAGTGAAGGTGGTCTTATCTTGGTCTTCCGGGCTGATTTGGATTTGATTGTACCCGCTAAACCCATCCAGGAAAGAGAAGAACTTCTTTCTTGCCAGTCCATCCAACACTTGATCTATGAAAGGTAGAGGGAAATGGTCTTTCTTGGTAGCTTTGTTCAGCTCACGGTAATCCACACAGATTCTCCACTTCCCATTCTTCTTGGGAACCAACACTAGAGGGGACACCCATTCACTATCTGAGATGGGGTAGATGAATCCGGCATCCAACAGTTTCTGCAATTCTTCCTTGACAATGTCTTTAAGTGCTGGATTCATTCTCCTCTGAGGTTGCCTAACCGGTTTACAATCCTCTTTGATGTATATATGATGGGTACAGACCGAGGGATGGACTCCTTTCATCTCTTTATAACTCCAAGCAAAAGCATCTAGGTGGTTGGCCAATAGACTACACAGCTCCTTTTCCTGGGAAGGAGATAGGGAGGAGCTGATTTTCAATGCTTTCTCAGGGCCGAACTCCACATTCTTAACTCTGGGAGTGACAGGGTTGGTTGTACAAATATCCACTAAGGTGCTATCTTGGGCATCCTCCACCAATTTTTCTAAAGGTAGTGCACTGGTAGGTGGGTTTTGGATCAGAGTCTTAATCAAGTCATCCTCGGTTGGGGGGTTTCTTTTAGTGGTATCTAGGGTACACAGAGGTGCTGAATACACCTCGTCTTCTTCTCCTTCCTCCAACCAGAGCGGTAAATCATGCTCTAAAGAAGGTTGGGCATGAGGGTATAGGACTAGCTGCTTGGACATGGGACCATTTTTGATGGTCATGTTTCCTGCCCAACAACTTATGTAAGCATCTGCAGTAGCTAACCAAGGCCTTCCCAAGATGAGAGGATATCCAGTAAGCTTGGCCTTTGGTTGCAGAACCAGGAAGTCTGCAGGGTATTCCCAAGAATCGATGGAGACCATGACATCCTCCACAATCCCTTCGGGAGTCACGGTGGAGCGGTCTGCTAATTGCAGTACTGTCGAGGTCTTCCTCAAGGAACCCTGAAGATTGAGTTTAAGCATGGTATCCCTGGTCATCACATTGATGGCCGCCCCCAGATCAATCAAGGTGTGGGGGATAATGGTGCCATTGATGTGAACATCTACTACAGGACTTCCAGGATCTAGGTACTTTGGGCAGATGACTTGTCCTAGCATAAGGTCAGACAGTTGTCCTATGACATTGATAGTTGAGGCATCTTTCTTCCGTCTGCCTGGGTGTTTGAAACACTTCTCCTTAACCAGCTTGTTATAAATGGGCACATCCTTGATAGCTTGGAGAAGGGGTATCTTCACACACAACTGCTTGAGCTCTCCCAGAAGCTCATCCTCCTCTGGGTTGGGTTGTGTGGTGGCTGTTAGACTCTCAGGAAAGGGTGGAATAGGCTTTGGTTCACTCTCCTGATGGTCTTCCTCATCCTCTGGGGGAGGAGGTTGGCGATCTGGAAGAGTCTTTCCAGATCTAAGATTGATCTCCTGGATCTCCACAGCATAGGTAGGGCATGAGGTCTCCCCAGTATATACCTGCTGAGCCTGTCTATTGTTGGGGTTCGGGTTCGGTTGAGCAGGCATCTGAGGTTGCCTTGGTGGAGCAGGAGGTAAAGGCTGAGGTTGAACTGGTGGTGGAGGCAAAATGGCAGGAGGGGTATTGTATTGGGGCCTCCACCCCGACTGAGGTGCACTCCATTGAGGCTGTGACTGGGCATGTGAATGATAGGAATGAGAAGTAGGTTGAGTGGGGTACCGAGGTGGATAAGACCATGGAGGAGGCATGGACCATGAAGGATGAGCAGGGGGACCTCAGGAAGGCATAGGAGTTGACTGGTTGGGGTTGTAATAAGCTTGAGATGCCCCTTGCATCCCCTGCTGATAAGGTCTAGATCCTTGTGGCCTCCTTTGGTTGATGAAGTAGAGAGGTTCAGTGGGAGCTTCGGTCCCATGGTACATGGCTTTAAACCCAGGTAAGGTTGGACACTGATTTGTGGGGTGGTCCTCCTCACAAACGAAACACACTTCAACCAAATGCAATGGACATTCGTTCTTAGGGTGTCTTTTGGTGCACCTAGGGCAGAAGACAGCCAAGGCTCTCTCAGCTTCCTCTTTCTTCTGCTGGATCCTGAATGTGTCCAACTGCATGGCAATGGTCTGTCTCACCTCACTCTTAAGATCTTCTAATTGGTTTGTAAACTCATGTTTGGAGAAAGGGACACCAGTGGAGAGGAGATTTCCTCTACCTCGTTTCCTAGCTGCCCTGGAATGATTTCTAAACACAGTCTTGATGTCCTCATAAGGCAGTTGGTAAATTTCCCCCCCAACTAACATGTGAAGGGTGTCTAAGAGATCTTCAGGGACTCCTCGGAGTAGAACCAACTTGAGGGATTCAGGGTCAAGTGTGCACCTGGCCCGCTTATAGCTAAGTTGGAACCTCTCCTCATAATCCTCTAAGGACTCATCATTCCCCATGGTCATCCGAAAGATCTCTCCCTTGGTTTCCTTAAACCTACAGTAATCCCTATACTTGGTATTGAAGGCTTGTTGCATTTGAGCCCAAGTAGCGATGCTATTCCCAAGTAGTCCCATGAACCAGCGTAGTGCTGCATCCTTAAGGGTTGAAGGGAAAAGCTTCAGCTTTTGCTCATCTTCAGTATAGTCATAGGTTCTACAAAGGACAACAAACTCAAACAAGAAGGTATCAGGATCCTCAGTGGTCAGTCCATGGAAGTGAGGCAAGGCGGAGGGGCTAATGTTCTTCATTTTCATCTCTCCATTGGTCTCTCGGATGGGGAAAGCTCCTTCTATTGTCTCATCTTCTCTTCTATTATCAGCCATGGCTTCAGATGGAGTGGTCTCTAACTCTTCTTCTTCTATAGGGTCTTGGTATATCTCAGGATGTTCACCTATAGGTTCCTCTGGGTCACTGTCACCAAAGAAGAGAGAAGGGTGAGTCAGTGATGTGGTGGGGGTGTTTGGTAGGAATTTGCCTGATCTATCTCGGTTCCTACGAGGCATGAAATGGAAAGGATTTTTTTATTTTTTTTGTGCTTTTGCTTTTTCTTTGGTACCTGCAAAACTGAAACAGAGTGATCTACACTAACTATATTGCTCAAATGAAATTTGCAGAATTGGAAAGCTAATTCTAGGAAAGCAGGAAATATTAATCTAGGAAAGCAGGAAATGCTAATCTATGAAAGCAGGAAATGCTAATCTATGAAAGCAGGAAATGTCTATGCTACTTTTGTAGAATGGAGATGAAATAAACTACTGAGCAGAAGTAAGAGTACGAGAGTAGAAGAAAAGCAACAATTACTAATACTCTGACGCTTCCCCGGCAACGGCGCCAAAAAGATGGTGAGCTCCAGTATTGTGGCAATAATGCTACAACTCCTGGGGCTTCTTGTCTCTCATTTTATCAACCCGGTAGTTCGTACAAACTTGGAAGCGACGGTGCTATATGCACAAGTACTAGCTCTTGTCGCAGCTGTCACTTGGTCAGCTGGCACAAGTCCGCTAGGGCTCAAGCCAACTTCTATAGGCTCTCAGAAGAAGCTTGCTAATTGATGGACGAAAGCTATTCTCAAAGGAAAACTACTCTACTTGACAAAATGGACTGAAAGCAAATCAAAGCATGTAAACCTAGGAAACCCTAATTTAACTAGTCTAACCTCTATAATGCAAAGAATGTGAATGAAACCTCTACCAATGCTGCTGTTACCTCTAATAAGTGGAAATGCATGGATCTAAGCTACTTGCATCATAAAAGACATGTTTTTGTATTTTTCCCTTAAGTGAATGGAATGATTGTGATTTTGTGCTAACTAGGGTTTGGTTGTGCAGATGGGATGGAGAAGGAAGGAAAGCGTGGGACAGGTTGGGGAGGCTAGGAGAGGTCCCTAGGGATCCTTAGCATCCATCCACAGAGGTTCCTTGCATTCAGATGCTCAGCAACCGAGTGAGTGGCCTCCTACAGGATGTCTGCAGGGGATCCTACATGATACTCTGGTTTCTACAGGATGTCTACAAACTGCTACAGGATGACCTACCGTGAGTGTTTGAAGTGATGGAATGGTAGGGGGAGATGTGTAAGGTAGGAATAAGGCTGGTGATGGCTGTAGAAGTGGAGGAATGGGGATAGGGAGTGAATGTAGGGAGTAGGTTGGAAGATTGAGGGCTAGGTCAACGAAAGGGCTAGAGAATGGAAGTACGTGAGGAGTGAAAGACTTTGGGAGATGACAGAGCGGAGCAGGGGTCAAAGATGTGTTTGCATGCGTGATCAAGATGGAGGACGAAGTGATGGAACGAGAGAAAGCAGTGTAGATGAAACAAATGCTTGTGACTGTTACCAAACCGAAAATGCATTAACCTAAACAACCTGTGCTTGTAAATTCAATGAACAACAATCCAAAACACGAAGGAGAATGTGCATGAAGCTGTGGTAAAGGAGTGTGGTGCAGGTGTGAATCATGTGGAAGCATCTAACATAACGTGACTGTGTTTGCAGCAATCATGAAATAAGGAAATGCGTATTTTTGGTGGTTAGTCATGGACTGCACCCCAATCCCAAATGAGATGGCAGTGAGCCTTAACAACCTTTTTGTTGGAGCTCCAATGGATTATATCTATCCTCTGCTAATCTAACTAAACAACCGAAAGCAATTCAACCATAAACTAGTCCTATCTATGCTCATGAAAAAGACTAATTCAACAACCTGTAATTCAAATTGCATGTGAAAATGAAAACTTAGAGTGTTGAATTGAAATGCAAACAACACTACAGCAGAGGGGATCTATGGCTCTCAGGTTGGGCCCTAACCTGAGAGCTATAGTCTCCTTAAGAAAACTCAGAGCTAGATCAAAATCTGCCTTCTTTATTCATAATCTGATGTTATGCCAAAACTGGCTTACAACAAGAACTAACACCGAGCTGTGCTCCAAAATTACAATAGTAATGCGAAAGTTTCAACAACCTATCAAAGGCTACGGCCTCTATACTTATGCAAAACAGTGATCCAACAAGTGTCCTTGATTTTAGGAGCTCGGCTGTCCAACTAGAGTTTAACTGCTGATCCTGTAGGACAGTCATAAGTGTTGTTCCTGTAGAACAGTTGTAACTGCTGTTCCTGTAGAACAGCTAGCTGCTTCTAAGCTCGGAGGGGAGATGGATTGGAGCTCGGAGTTCTTGGTGGGAATCACGAGGAATGTCCCCAAGACCGTGGACATCCTCTCCTAAAAACCAGCAGTACCACCTCGTTGTCTCCTTGTCTCCTTTTTTCGTTGTCTTTTGCTCCCTTTTAATGCCAAAACCTGGAATCATAATGCATTAGTCACGTAGATAGAGTGCCTACCCTTCTTCCTACAAACAACATGAACAAACTAAGAAATGCATGCATAAGCAATAAAAAATGAATGGTTTGAGCAAGTATAATAGGCCAAAATGAGCCCAAAATGTACCAAAATTGGGGCTCATCAACCATATAAGCAAATGTCCCTTAAGCAAGCTAAGAAGGATAATAAATTATCACCAAAGTATTATGGTCCGTATAAGGTGTTGCAAAAGATTGGTACTATGGCATACAAATTGGAGCTTCTTGCAGCTTCTCGATTGCACCGAGTTTTCCATGTTTCATGTTTAAAGAAGGTTATAGGCGACAATCTCCCAGTTCAAACAATATTGCCAGAACTTGACGAGGAAAGAAAAATTATATTGGAACCAAAAGCAGTCACAGAAACAAGAACTCGACAGTTACGAAATCGATCAATTTCAGAGTATCTTATCAAGTGGAATAACTTATCTATTGAAGATTCCACATGGGAGGATGAGAATTTTATACAGAAGCATCCAGAACTACTCAAGCGTTGAGGACAACACTTTTTTGAAGGAGAGGGGCATGTTGGGTCCCTATAATACTAGTGATTACCCCTTTACTATTGTAGTTGTAACCCTTATTAATATTGTTGTGCCTCTATTGTCCCCATATTGTTATTATTGTGCCTGATAGAATCCCTCTATTTTTATTTTTGTGGCTTTATATTATTATTGTTAGGTCGGCTGGGTTATATTGTGACTCTTTAGACTCCTATATATAGAAAGGAGGTTTTGTCATTTGAATTATTCAAGAATTGTTCATTTATGTAATGTAAAGGAGGTTACCCCCTCGAAGAGGCTGAATTCTAAGGTGTTGATCTATCTTTTCTTGAGCTGGTTTCATAACAGGGTCCAGCACATATTATTGCATCGCTATAAGTGAGTGCTCTACGTTAAGGTCTAGACCTGAACCATTGCGGTTTGTGATTACCAACATATATCGCATTGGCACTTCGGGAGGGAGAGTTATAAAGTGTTAAGCAACCCATTACAATTGTTGATAGCGATTAACAATATCGCATCGGACCTCCGCCAAGGGCAAGCGCCGACTGCAATGAATGTTGTGGACCCGATGCAACATTACAATTGACTTAATGCTATATTGTGCCTGCCATGTCGGAAGTGACCATTGCAAGTTATAAAGGGATGGCGTGATATGCTATGACTGCCGATTGTGATTTCATTGTGGACCCGATGCAGGTATAGATGAGGGTGCAATAAATTTGAAGTCCGCCTTTTAATGTTTTCACCAGTGTTTTTCTCATATTTCCTATGTATTTGAATATTTGCCTTGCGTGGGGTTTGAAGGAAAAAATGCATTAAGAAATGCTCTCGATAGTTCAGGAGGCTGAACTAAAGCCGATTGCTATTGCGATTGGGACGTGGCATGTCCGTTAAACAAAATTGTCTCTGTGTATGCCTATTATCATTGAAAAACGGGGCTCTGTTACAGTTTTTTAACATACAGCGACCGAAAATCCAGGAAGCCGAATGGAAAGCCAGCACAAAGGAAACCAAAAAGCCAAATCAATGGAGAAGAGGGAAGCCAAAGGTGAGGCCAGCATAGAGGAAGCTGAAGCAAGCGTGGAAGAAGTTGAAAAGCCAGTGGAAAGCGAAAACAAAAAGTCAGAGGCATCAGGAATACATAAAAAATAAAAAATAAAAAAAGGGTGTGTGTGCGAACAATCAGAGTGAGAGGAAGCCAAAGTTCAGGCAGAGGCAAGAGAGGCAGGAGAAGCAGGAGAACAGGAGTGAAGCAGAAGCTCAGCAGGCTTGGAGCAGAGAACTACAACAAAACAGTTTCTACCAAGTTAGGGTTGGAGCCCACGGGGTTGGAGCCTCAGAACTGAAAGGATTGGAATCCTTGGGAGTTGGTGCTCCTAAGTGCAGAACTATTGCCTTGGCAAAACAGAGTTGGTGCTCTGGAGGTTGGAGCCTCACAAAAGTCCAAGTTGGTGCTTGGCAACTGATTGCAACCATTTATATATTGTATTTATTTCATTGCACTATTTGTGTTAATAAAAGCATTTATTCCAGCTATCTATTTTTGTGTTCCATATATATATGTTTTGGTGATAAAAAGAACAATTAAAAAGAAATACTGATTCAACCCCCCTAGTATTTCCAACAATTGGTATCAGAGCAGGCTTCTTCATATTAGCCTAATAGCTTGAAGAAGGATTCATAGCCATGATGAGAAATCACAAAGCATCAGGAAGACCTCCTCTGTTCAAGGGCACTAATTTTGGTTTTTGGAAAAAGAGAATGACGTACTACTTAATGTCCCTTGGACCTGAAGTCTGGCATTCGGTTCTAAATGAGTACCCAATTCCTTCCACTCTTCCAACGGATCTGGATGAGAGGAAAGCCTACATTGCAAATGCAAAAGCTTTGAACTCCATCACTAGTGGAATCACTGATTCCGAGTTTGCAAAAGTCATGAACTGCAACTCTGCCAAAGAAATGTAGGATAAGATAATTGGTTTATACAATGGGGACTCAAAAGTCAAGAAAGTAAAGCTTCAAACTCATAGAAGGCAGTTTGAAAGTTTGAAAATGGAATATGAAGAAAATATTGCAGCATACTTTCTTCGAGTAGCTGAAGTGGTCAACTCTCTTAAAGGATTGGGCGAAAACATTGAAGAAAGTACCATTGTTCAAAAGGTATTAAGATCTCTTCCAGACAGATTTGACTCCAAAATAAGTGCCATAGAAGAAATAAAGGATCTAGATACTCTCAAGATGGATGAACTCCATGGAATCCTCACTGCCTATGAGATGAGAAAAGGTGGCCCAAGCTCCAAAGATGCAGCATTCAAGGCTACAAAATCAAAGAAGGGGAAAGAAAGAAATGACTGTAGTGATGAATCCGATGTGGAATCCGAATTAGCTCGATTTGTACAAAAGATGAAGAAAGGATCTAAGTTAAAAAACAAGTACCCTCTTATCTGTTTCAAATGTGGAAAAATAGGTCATTATGCTGCAAAATGTCCTCATAAACATGATAGTGATGATGAAGGAAATTCTAAAAGAATGGTATACAAGAAGAAAGGTTTCAATAAGAAGAACTTCTTCTCTAAGCAAGATGAGTCTGATGAGGATGAATTTGTAGTCATAAAAAAGAAATCAGATAAGGAAAGTGACCATGATGAAAGCCAAGAAACGTTATTCATGGCATTCACAAATGATGATGACTCAGGGCTAGAAGGAAATGTAGATGAACTGTTAATAAGTGCCATTGAAGAAAATGAAAAATTGTGGAATAAAATCATTTCTCTCAAGGTAGAAAACGAGGAAACAAGAAGAAGAGAAGATCTCTTGGAAACAAAGCTAAAAGAAAAATAAGAGACTTGCGAAGAACGTGAAGCCAAAATAGTATCTCTAAGGAAGGCACTGGAGCAAGTCAAAAAGAGTTGGAAAAGCTCTCAAATACTTGAGACTATCCTAAAAAATCAAAAACCTCAACATGGAAAGTCTGGAATAGGTTTTAGAGGAGAATCATCAAGCACTAAGAATAGTGCGAAAAGCTATGCCGATGCACTTTCCAGCAACCCAAAAGAAGAAAAAGTATGTCATCAAAGGCGCATCCCAGATCCAAAGAATGAAGAGAGAATAACTCCAAAGAAGAATGTGGATTCGAATCATGGATACTACAACAAATACAAACCAGTATTCCATCAAAGGCCCATCTCAAATCCAAAGAATGAAGCAGGAGTAATTCCAAGGAAGGAAATTGACTCAAACCGTGGCTACTACAACAGGTACAAAACTATCTTTCTTGGACATTGTTTTCATTGTAAAAACTTTGGTCATCAAGCTAGACATTGCATGGCTTGCAAGAGTGAAACACCAAAGCTAAAGGATCAAATAATCAAACCATATGGCCCCAAAAGGCAGGGACAAATCAAAACCTTCAATTTGTTTGATCCCTTGACCAAATTTGATCTGATTTGCTCATTATGCTACAATAATGGACACTATGAACAAAACTGCCCACTCAAAAGAGGAAAAACAAGTAGTGAGAATCCCAACATGGATAAATGTGGCCTAGCTCTATATGCTCAAAATAATGAAAATCATTGGTTTGTGGATAGTGGGTGCTCCAAACACATGACAGGGGACAAAAGGAAGTTTGTCTCATTGAGCAAAAAGGAAGGAAATGTGTCCTTTGGAAGTGGATCTTCCAGAATTGTGGGAAAAGGAATTGTTACTCTTATCAATGGAAAAGGAAAAGCTCAAGATGCTCTGCTAGTAGACGGGCTCAAACACAACCTCTTGAGTGTCAGCCAAATCTGTGATCAAGGACATAATTTTGTCTTTAGCACCAAAGGCTGTGAAATAAGGAACTCTTCCTCAGGGGAACTTGTGGCGAAAGGGGTTATAACACCATAAAACATTTACATTTTGGACAAGATTCAAGAAAATAAATGCTACCTAAGTCAGACAAATGAAAGTTGGTTGTGGCACAAGAGACTTGGACATACAAGCTTCGAAAATCTGATCAACATCAGCAAGATTAAAGTTGTGCAAGACATCCCAAGGCTATTCAAACTAAATCAAGGAGTATGTGGTTCATGTCAACATGGAAAGCAAACCAAAACCAGCCACAAGACTAAGGAGCTCTCTACATCAAAGCTCATCATGATCATCCATGCTGATTTATGTGGACCAACCAGAAATCAGGCACTCCAAGGAGAAAGGTACTTTGTTTTATTTGTTGATGACTATACTAGATTGATGTGGATATATTTTATAAAATATAAATCTGAAACACTTGAGTGTTTTAAGAATCTAAAAGCACTTGTAGAAAATGAAAACGACTAAAAAATTAAGTGCCTCAGAATAGATAGAGGGGGAGAATTCACATCAAAAGAATTTAATGAGTTTTGTAATATACCCGGAATTAAAAGAGAATTCTCTGCTGCCAGAACACCCCAGCAAAATGGGGTAGTTGAAAGAAGAAACCGAACAATTCAAGAAATGGCAAGAACAATGTTATTAGCAGCAGACTTGCAGCCAAAATTCTGGAGAGAAGCAGTTGGGACAGCTGTCTATATCTTGAATCGAACTCAATTAAGACCAAATTGTGAAAACCTCCTTATGAATTATGGAAAGGAAGACCCGCTTCAGCAAAATACTTCAAGATCTTTGGAAGCAAGTGCTTCATAAAAATCAATGATGGCTCACCAAGAAAGTTTGATTCTCGAGTTGATGAAAGGATATTCCTTGGATACTCTACACAGAGCAAAGCCTACAAGTGCTACAATTTTCGACTAAGGAAAATAGTGGAAAGCATTGATGTAAAGGTTGATGAAGCCCTTCCAGAAAAAGAAATTGAAGAACATGAAGATGATCCTCTCATTGAAGAAGAAGAACTTGAAGAAGAAGAAATAGATCAGGAAGAAGAAGAAGAGGAAAAAGAACCACCTCATACCCCTTCAAAGGTGAAGTTTCTCCAGAAGTATCATCTAGAAGAACAGATTATTGGCAATAGAGATGAAGGGATGCAAACCAGAATAATGATGATAATTACACCAAAGAGACGTTATTGCTCTTCTATCCATGATAGAACCAGAAACATTTACACAAGCAAGGATCCTCATTGGGTAAAAGCCACGGAAGAAGAAATGTCCCAAATTGAGAAGAACGAGACATGGGAGCTGGTACCTCGTCCAAAGGACAAAAACATAATAGGAACCAAGTGGGTGTTCAAAAATAAAATGAATGAAGAAGGACAAGTTATCAGAAACAAGGCAAGGCTTGTCTGCAAAGGCTACACACAAATTGAAGGAATTGACTTTGAAGATACATTTGCACCAGTAGCTCGTATGGAAGCTATTAGGATGTTCTTGGCATTTGCTTGCTCAAAAGGATTCAAAATATATAAAATGGATGTAAAATAAGCATTTCTGAATGGGGAACTCAAGGAAGAAGTCTACATCGAGCAACCAGAAGGGTTTGATCTAACGGAAGGAAAAGACTTAGTCTATAAGTTGAAAAAGGCATTATATGGGCTGAAACAAGCTCCCAGAGCTTGGTATGCAAGACTGGATCACTATCTACAACAACAAGGCTTCAAGAAGGGAGTGGGAGGGAGTAATCTCTACACAAAGACGGATGAAGGTAAGCTACTAGTCACACTTGTTTATGTCGATGATCTGATTTTTGCTAGCAATAATGATGAAATGAGCCATGAATTTTCTCAAAACATGTCAAGAGAATTCGAGATGTCAATGATAGGAGCATTATCTCACTTCCTTGGACTATAAGTATCTCAAACCACAGCAGGATTGTTTATATCTCAAGCCAAATATCTCAAAGACGTGCTTAAAAGATATGGAATGGAAGATTGTGCACACATGAGCACACCTATGACCACAAATTGCAAATTGAGCAAAGATGATGACTCCCCTCTAGCCGATGCAACTCGTTACAGGTCAATAATTGGAGCCCTTCTGTACTTAACTGCTACAAGACCTGACATAATGCAGGCAGTAGGAATGGTGGGAAGATTTCAATCTGGCTCTAAACAATCTCATTTGTTAGTTGTAAAAATAATTCTCCGATATCTGAAAGGAACTCCCGATTTCGGTCTTTGGTACCCTAAGAGCTCAACACTAACTGTAACTGTATACACCAATGCTGATTGGGCCGGAAGTGTAGATGATTGGAAAAGTACTAGTGGAAGTGCATTCTTCCTAGAAGACTGTTTAGTATCTTGGCTCAGCAAAAAACATACATCCATATCATTATCCACAGCCGAAGCCGAGTATATAGTTGCAGCAGACTGTTGTACTAAAATATTGTGGATGAAGGAAGCTCTAAAAGATGTCAACATAGGTGCAGATCAACCGATTACCATCTATTGTGATAACACAAGTGCTATTAGTCTTAGCAAAAATCCAACGATGCACTCAAAGACCAAACAAATACCAATCAAGTATCATTTCCTTCGTGAACAAGTAGCTAACAAAACATCATTATGGAAGGAGTAGATAGCTGATATTTTCACAAAACATCTTCCTCGAGAAGCATTTGAACATATTCGTCAAAAGATGGGGGTTATTTCTTTAGCATCACTCAAGTTCATTCATAAAGATGTTGCAGGACAGGGGGAGCAGTTCGACAGGGGGAGTTCGTATGCATTCCTTTGCCATTGATGTCAAAGGGGGAGAGAAGAAGAATATTGCCATCAATAACAAAGGGGGAGATTGTTGACATAGATTGTCATTGATGTCAATATGGCAATATTCGAGGAGCCAAGAGGAGAAAACAGAGCCATCAGAGGAGCAAACATAGCTATTGGAGGAGCCAAGAGGAGTAGACATAGCCAAGAGGAGCAGACAGAGCCAAGAGGAGTAGACAGAGCCATCAGAGGAGCAAACAGAACTATCGGAGGATTAAAGAGCAGAAAGAGCCATTGAGGAATCAATCAGAGCTATCGAAGCCATTGAAGGACATAGACAGAGCTATCGGAGCAATAATGCCAAAGAATACACTATCAGAGGCCAAAACTCACATATATATGCATTTACACTATCGAGAGGCGGAAGACTTGGTTGTATTGCAAATACACTATCGGAGGCAGAAATCATAGGTGTATTGGAAATTATTATAGGTGGAAGTTTTAACGCTATCGGGTCCGTAGAACCCATATAGCATCACCCCTGTGTATTTACTTGTTTATCGCCGAATGCCATTTACACAGAGAAATCACACTAAACACTTAGCAGATTCAGGAAAGTGGACTTGAAATTTTATGCACGGGAGTGTTGAGTCTTATCGGGTTTGGCACATATTATCGCATCGCTATAAGTGAGTGGTCTACGTTAAGGTCTAGACCTAAACGTTTGTGATTTGCAATCACTGACATATATCGCATCAACACTTCGGGAGCGAGAGTTATAAAGTGTTAAGCAGCCCATTGCAATCGCCGATAGTGATTAACTATATCGCATCAGACCTCCGCCAAGGGAAAGCGCTGATTGCAATGAATGTTGCAAACCCGATGCAACATTACAATTGACTTAATGCTATATCACGTCTGCCATGTCGAAGTGACCATTACAAGTTAGAAAGGGATGGCACGATATGTTGCGACTGCCGAATGCGATTTCACTGTGGACCCGATGTAGGTATAGATGAGGGTGCAATAAATTTGAAGTCCGCCTTTTAACGTTTTCACCGATTTTTTTCTCATATTTCCTGTGTATTTGAATATTTGCCTTGCGCGAGGTTTGAAGGCAAAAATGCATTAAGAAATGCTCCAGATAGTTCAGGAGGCTGAACTAAAGCCGATTGCGATTGTGATTGGGACGTGGCAAGTTCGTTAAACAAAACTTTCTATGTGTATGCCTATTATCATTGAAAAAACGGGGCTTTGTTACATTTTTTTAACATACAATGATCGAAAAGCCAAGAAGCCGAATGGAAAACCATCACAGAGGAAACCGAAAAGCCAAACCAATGGAGAAGAGGGAAGCTAAAGGTCATGCCAACACAGAGCAAGTTGAAGCAAGCATGGAAGAAGTCGAAGAGCTAGTGGAAAGCAAAAATGAACAGTCAGAGGCATCAGGAATACATAAAACAGTAAAAAACAAGGAGAAGGGAGTGTGTGCGAACAATCAGAGTGAGAGGAAGCCGAAGTTTAGGCAGAGGCATGAGAGGCAGGAGAACAAGAGTGAACCATAAGCTCAATAGGCTTGGAATAGAGAACTACAACAAAACAGTTTTTACCAGGTTAGGTTTGGAGCCTCAGAACTGAAAGGATTGGAATCCATGGGAGTTGGTGCTCCTAAGTGCAGAACTATTGCCTTGGCAAAATAGAGTTGGTGCTCTGGAGGTTGGAGCCTCACAAAAGTCCAAGTTGGTGCTTGGCAAATGATTGCAACCATTTATATATTGTATTTGTTTCATTGCACTATTTGTGTTAATAAAAGCATTTATTCCAACTATCTATTTCTGTGTTCCATATATATATATATGTTTTGGTAATAAAAAGAACAATTAAAAAGAAATATTGAAATACTGATTTATGTTAGAATCATGAGAAGAATAACATGAAAGACAAGTGTTGAACAATAGCAAGTAAATGTACAACAAACCATCAAGAAGAACACTTAACACAATGTTTTGATAAAGGAGTTCACCCCTCCTGGGCTACATCTCCTTGGTCCAACTTCCATGGCTTGGGCCTCTGTATTAGCTCAAAATGGCTAAAAGTGTTGTTTACAATGCTCTACTTCTCCTAAAACCCACTTCAATGTGTTCAGAATGTTCAAATTAGCTAGGAATACCTTTTCCTAAGCTCAATTTGGTTGAATTTTGCTCAAGTTATGACCAAAACTACTTTCTCCTAGTAAACCTCCACTAAAACTGGAGGAACTCCAGTTGAATCCGCTAAACTTGGAGTTTTCACCAAATTTGGAGGGTCCGCAAAAAACACCACCGAATTAAACTTCAGTTTAATTAATGATTGATTGCGGGTTAATTAACAATAATACGGTATTAGCGGGCAAATATCGTGCATTGAAATGACACAGTTAGGATAACAGTTAGCCTTAACCCTCCACTTCGTGGTAGTGGACACATGGACGGTTAGTGCAATGCCCGCGCAGCTATTTAGCTGTTGACCTGGCGGTTTGAGTGGAGCAGTCATATGTCATGGCATTAATTGTGAGCGGTTTCCATAAATGTTGCAGTTTATATAGCCGCTGGTATGTGTGGTGTTCACATGTCGTATAAATGTTAGCGGCTATGTGTAGCACTGGCCGTTAGTTAACCATAACCGTCGGATCTATGGAGTGTTCACATGGGAGGGTTGGCCTCTGGATTGGCCGTCCTAACCCCCAACCATAACCACGTTAAACTTCAAATATACGTTGAGAACATTAACGGTTAAGAAATAAAGCATTAGCGGAACGGTATGTCGCGGAGTTTGGTCGGAGCATGTCTCGGGTTCAACCCCTTGACCTGCCATAAAATTTTGGTAAGCGCCATTGTTGTCCTTTAGGGAGGGACACGTGAGGCCTCCGGGCTTGCCACTTGTCCCCTCCTCATTGGTCCATTGTTAACTGATGAAAACTTGCCAACGCACCAAACCATAAACAAACTACAAGATGCCACTTGTCATAATCTGATTGGATGTTGACCGTCCATTGACCCTACACAGTCATCTGCCACGTTAGCAGTACAAACTATTTTTTTTTGCAAAGCGGTCAGCGGGCTTTATCTTCCTCAAACGAACTCCGTTTTGAACGAAACGAGTTGTGTTGGAATTTTTTTACTGATATGGACGTGGTCATTTAGGTTTCGAATGATTCTGAGCACTTCGATTTTTGAGCTAAAATTTGCCCCTAATCTATATTCCAATCAGCAAATATCTAATTGCATGTAGTCGATGAGAAACTTCCCATAGCGGGTTAGGAGGCTTGAATCGCTTTCTCCCATGCCTTTCGGGAACAGAGTTGAATCCCTTATAAATCACATGTAGATCTTTTTCGTCTTGATTAAGTTGTTCGTGAGAAGCAACAACCATCAAGGCAGCCTGTGTTGCTACTTCAACCCAAGCTAGTTTCCGAATTTCCACTGGTTGGCCATTGCGAAACTCATCGATAGCCTCATCTTTCAGGGGATGCACAAATAGTTATCGTAGTAGCTTAGATCCAATAGAAAAGCATAGAATAAGATAAAGTTTGAATATTTATAAAGCGCTCTTGTTCATGCATATTCACGTGAACTTACTACTAATTTGTAGGGCGTTAGTTATATCAAGTACCAGCGTAAATATCCTTTGCATTTCCCACGATATCAAGCTTATTTAATAGTGTAATTACCACCGAAATTTCCTCAGACCACGGGACAAATATCACGGCTGAGGCAAAAAGGAACATATGTAGAGCTATTGAATAGATGTCACTTGCACATGCAAAGGTAGACGAAAATGTGAAGTGAGCAAATTCAGAAGAAATGCATATGAGAGTAATTAATTCATACTACTAGGGTTCAGCCATATAAATTTTTTAAAAAATCATAAAAGTAACTAAGTTATATTTTTATTTTAAATATTTTTTTCTGTTTGTTTGCTAAGTTGTGTGTTTTAAGATGATTGCGCGCTTAACCTTTGGCTTAAGAAATCGTTACCTAAGGGCATCTAAGCCATCAAAATCACTTGAGTATCACACCCACCTGCGCTACACAAGCCCTTAACATGGTTGGATTTTTTACCACAAAATTTCAAACCAATGACCTTCACATCGCAAAGTGTCTACGCCCTGTGGGATTAAATAATAATTATTAATTATAAAAATAACTTATAATGTGTGTGTGTGTGCGTGTATTTAATAAGAGAGTGAAGATTTGCACTATTTTTCATTTTGTAGAGAATTTTAGGATGAAACTGTGTATAGGATTTTTTTTTTGAGTGGACACTCCACCCACTTGAGACAGAAGAGCATAATTAATATATGAAGAGAGAATAACATAATTAATATATTAAGAGAGAATAGCATAATTAATCTATCAAGAGAGAATTTTTATTATTGTCAAATGTTTTCAGGTTTTGGTTATTCATTTATTTATCTATTTTAAAAGAAGATGAATTAAACTTTCATCGTTATCAAGTGTTTCTAGATTTTGGGTCAACAATTCATGAAAGATGAGATGTCGAAATAATGATAACAAGTAACTGAATATATTTTCTTTTTAACCATGGAAATCGATATCTCGTTAGAGTGGTGTGTAGAAATTCTGTCTACAAATCCAGCTATGTAGATTTGCTGCAGGTTAACCCGATAATGCAATATAACCAAAGCAAAATACTATAATCTACTTTACTATCAATTTGCTTTGCGGAAGCTTAAAGATATAGTTGAATCAGAGTTGAACACATAACCATAAGAAGAAGAATCAATGCACATGAAACACATAAAATACTCAGGGGAAAGCCTCAGCTAAAAACCCCACTATCTGTATTTTCATACAAGGTGGAAATATATCAAAATTATACAAAGCCTTAGCTCTCACAGCTAGCCAGCGCTCAATACAATCCTCCTGGATGCTCACACGCAAACTTGGCTTCTCACAAGCCTTCTCCTCTACCCTCCAAGCTCCTATTTCCTTGTGCAGGTTCTCCTGGGTGATCCTCTTGTTACCAAGTGGAACACTGATCTCACACCCTATCAGAACTGCGCAATCCTCAAGGAACCTTACCTTGACTGCATGCATGATTTTCCTTTATAGGAAAACACATGCAATTGATAGTACATTGTCTTTGACATTTAGCTCAACCAGGTCTTTCTCAGAATAAACATGCATGAGTTACTAATGAGGGAATCTTCAGTTATCTCGAGTACAGTAGTTGAGTGCATGCATGCATCAACTGACTGATAACTCACAATTAGTTCCTCAAACAATTTGGGACTAATTTAACTGGACTTAACTTAGTAAACTGAGTTAACTAGTTACAACTCAAATATAAGTCAATCTTATCTCCTTAATTTAAGGGATAACTGTTGCATGACTTAAAAAGACTTCTAACTTGAATTTATCCAACTAATTAATCCAAGATGAATTAATTAATTATTTTCAAGCAGCCGGTAAGACTAAATTTGAATTTTAATTCACAATTTTAATTCAAGGACAAATTAAAATTGGAATATTCTAGATTCTATTTTTATCATTTCTTGTTGCTATTTTCAACACTCCCTCTCAACCAGAAAGGAATTCAACTCGATCCCGATCCTGAACCTTTGGAATGTTATGCATGCAAAACTACTCTCTAGTGTTGTTGCTCCAACAACTCTAGAAACAAAAAAACATCCAACCTGAATCAAAATGATGCATCTATCATCAAAGTCTCTAACTGCTATTGCCTCTGTCAACTGAAAACTATGCGCCTCTGCTGACTCAGCCTTTCTGCATTATTGTCAATCCTTATCTGCACTCTTCAGTATCTGACTGCTTTAGCCTCTATCACTTTGATCTCTGACTGCATCAATCCCACTAATTCCTCCCGCTACTATGTACTTTGGGCTCCCGTAGCAAGGTACGATCCATGAGATAAAACCTCTCAATGGACCTTACCCAATTTTAACCTTCTTGGGACTATCACTTCACATTGCCCCACCTCACATCTGGAGGTATGGCTGCATCTGAACCCTCTGCCCACTTTGCTCGAAATTTCCCCCTAATGGAGGTCTTTACATGAGTGGATGCCTCCACCCAGTCTCCTCTCAACATCTCCAATTGTGGCTCCTCCACGATTGTCTGAGACTTATTTTGGGACTTCATGTTGAGAGGTAATTTACTCTCCCTCTCAACCACCAAGTCTATAATATTTTCCTTTCTCCTCAAGGCTTTGCATGCATCTTGAACCTCAAGAGCATATAGGTTCTGAACTTGTGAACCGATTTGTTTCACATGTCTCGTGGTGATGTGTCTAAGGAAAACCTTTCTCTTACTAAAGACAACATTGTAGCCTTTGTCCTCCAACATCGTGATCTATACCAAGTTCTTCTTCAGTCTAGGCACATACTTCACATCTATCAAGGTGATAAGAGCTCCATGCTCCCTCTGAAAAGCAACCTTGCCCACTCCTGAAACACTATACATTTCATAGTCACCCATTTCCATGCGCATCTTGAGGTCTTTCTCCTCTTAGGTACTAAATAAACTTTTATTGCCGACCATGTGGAATGAGGCTCCACTGTCAAGATACCAACCATAACCCATCATCGATGACACCATGCACGCAATGAGGGTAAAGTCCATCTCGACCCGAGAGGTTAATACCTCACCTTCCGATCCTTCCGAGGATCCCTTCTTGGACTTCTTCGATGGGAAAGTAGTCGCATAATGTCCCTGTTATCACCCCAAGAAACTCTCCTAGGTTGTATCTCAGAGATGCTTGGGAACATTACAAACTCAAAAAAATGTTGGATAAATGGTGGATGAATGAAAGAAATGCTGCATATTCAAGCCAGATAACCACTTCTACTGTGCTTAACCCCAGACATGTGTGAACACCCCCAGACTACAAGGCTTTTAACCACCAATTACTCACAGTTTTAAAGAAAATGTGATGATGGAGAACACTGATCACACTAGAAAATGCACAGGACCCTGTGATGGCCAGCTGCAACCAGTAAAAAGGTGTGCAAATTCTATTTCCTAATGCATATACAGGATGACAACTCTCTGGCATTAAAACAACAGAAACCTGCATACAAATTCAATGAAACTAACTAGATTTTAACACAGAGGTGGGATGACAGCCCCTCTAATGCTAAACATCAACAGCTCATGAACAAATGTATAACAGGCATAGCCTAGAACAAAGAAGAAGAAGTGGAAAGTGAGCAATTAACAACAAAAGAAGCTTGCATTATCTAAAAATGAAGACCAAACGCTGCAAGTATCACATCAATTACAATCTCCAGAAGTTGAACCTTACAGCAAAATAACACTCATCAACCTCATTACATCTTTCTTCTGGGTATATATAGAATTTGTTCACAAAAAATCTCTGCAAACCCATGCATGGAGGGGTCATAACTGACCACCAACTACATTTACAGTTAGATATGGGCTTCTGATACAGTTTGATTGTTTTTAATGAACAAAATGGCTCTTTCTGTACTTTGATGTCCTTCCTGAACAGGTGAAGTATGATTTGAATGCATTTCAATAACTGCGACAGTCATTGAACTGCTCGATGATAATTCTTCTCGTCCTTGGCCGTGTTGTCTCTTTAAATATGGTTGTTGGGAATTCAATGCACAATGTACCAGATGATCTCTTCCTTCTTCGCGCACAAAACACAGGCTCAAAACTTGGGAAATGCCTAAAAAGGGACGATGGCCTGCGAGTGAATACTGACTGTTGGATGACAAAATGGACGGTGGAGATTGGGTCTAGGGAGCTATCGGGCGCAGACGAGAATGGATGAACGAAGTTCCACCGTCGGATCACAAAAAACAACGGTGGAGATCGTTTAATGAGGGGTATCGAGAGGTTTAAAAATTTGGATCGACGAGAGCCATCAGATCAGGGCGCGATCGATCCGATGGCCATCGCATGAGGAAGATGTGCACAAGTTAGCGAGTGGGGAACTGTACCGGAATGGCAGTAAGCGGTTTCCCCGCACCGATCTTCGGGAATGGGCAGTTTTGGTACATGAAGGCGCGATGCAATCAAATTAAGACACGTGGCCGGTGGGAAACCGCTTCCTCGCAGGCTATAGGTCGCACATGTTCGCAGAGCGGGGGAAGCGTCGATCGTTGGATCTGCGGGCGCTGATCGGATGGCCCAGATTTAATACACATGTATGTCGGATGATGTGACAGGTGCGGGCGGGCCCGAGCTTTATTAAAGCTTAGGATTATGGTTTTTTATTATATGCGTGGGGTTACAATGAAAATAGGTCAAATGAGGTTTAATAATGTTAAAACACAAAAAGCTTGGGAGTCGGTAAAAAGGGACTTAAGCAGGGTTATCGGGGTTTATAAAGTTAATATGGGGTTTATAAAGGTTTTAAACAAAAAGAAGCTTGGGAGCCCGAAAAAGGGTTTATGAGGGGGTTTTGAAAGGTTATCGGGTTTATAGAGGGGAATACGGGGAATTTAAAGGAAAGGAGGAAATGGAGGTAGCAGGGTTATAAGGGAATGATGCACATGAAGGAGAAAGAATACAATGAATTGCTGCAAGCTTCTTTGCAACCAAAACCAACACTGCCTGACCTGATTTTAGCTATCAAATGTTGAAAATTGTAGCAGAGCTAACACTGGCTCCTTTTGGGGATGAGATCCTCCCTGTGAGGTCTCAAGAACCTGCAGACCAATGCCTTTCCAGCTGAAAACAAATTAGCCAAAATTCCTAGTGTTCCATTGGGTATGGAGTCTACTTCATCTATACTTAAAATTGATAAAAACACAATATTTACAACTTTAAGGTGAAAGACCTTAAACAACATAAACTTTCAAAAACCGCCCATTAACTGGGCCATCAAAAACTATCTCTCCTCCCATATTTTCAGTATGAAGGTGTTGTTCCCTTGAATCTGTGAAATAACGAAAGGCCCTATCCAAAAAGCATCAAATTTCCCATGATTTCCTTTCTTCTCTTTTAATGCATCCCACTTCAAAACCAAGTCACCAACCTGAAAATTATCTGTTTTTGCCTTTTTGTCAAAGGCTTCCTTGACCTTTCTCTGATGTGCTGCAGCCTTTTCAACCAGCTGTTCTCTAATCTGATGTATTTCTGCCAAATCAGTGATCCTCTTTGCCATTTCTTCTTCCTCATCCTGCTCTTCTTGAAGGAATTTTGCCACAAGGAGAGTTAATTGAATTGGGAATACAACCTCAGTGCCATATACCAACTTGAAAGGAGAATTCCCTGTGGATTTTTTAATGGTCACTCTGTCAGCCCACAGTGCATACTTGAGCTTTGAATCCCAATTCTTTTTATTGTCCTCTAACAGTTTTTTAATTATCCTGATCAGACTTTTATTAGAGGATTCTACTAGACCATTTCCCTGTGGATAATATGAGGTGGAATGAACAAGTTTGATACCCATTGAATCACACATTTCTACCAGTTCTTTTGCCCTGAAAGCTGTTGCATTATCTGTTATTAATTTATGTGGACAACCAAATCTACTGAAGATATTTTCTATCAAAAACTTCATGACCACATTGTGATCAACCTTCCTGGTAGGGACTACTTCAATCCATTTAGTGAAATAATCAGTGGCTACTAATATCCACCTGTGCTGGCCACTGGAATGTGGATTGATTTCTCCAATAAAATCCAAGCCCCACTGCTGAAAAGGTCCTTTTTCCTAAATTGGTTTTAGGGACAGGGATTTCAACCGCTGTTTTCCTTCAAATCTTTGGCACCTATCACAAGATTTAACAAAAGAAAATACATCAGAAAATAAAATAGGCCAATAGTACCCAGCTCTGAGAATTTTATGGGTTGTAGTCTTCCAATAATGGTGCCCTCCACACATGCTGTTATGAAACTGCTGCATAAATTCTTTTGATTGTTCTTTGTCCAGACACCTTAAAAATATTCCAGATGGATCCCTCCAGTAGAGCAGATTTTCCATAATGCAATACTTTGCTGCTCTAAGTTTTAAAGTTCTGGCCTGACTTTGAGTAAATCCATAAGGGATTTCTAGCTTCATAAAGAAAATAATTATTTCAGCATACCAGTTACATGAAGCTAGATTTTCGGCCACTAACTACTTTCCCCTTGTTTCAGCTGCTTGTTCTTCCATATTTGTCTAACCATTTTCTGCACTTGTGCTCAGGAAATCAATACCTAAAGACCTGCAATTTTCTTCAGCTAGTAATTTGACAAGACCCTGACCTCTAACCAGTTTAGTGGGCTTCAGCTCTATGTTAAATTCTATCATCTTTGCAATCCATTTTGCCCTTCTTCCATCAGCGTCAATTTGAGTCAAGACATCTTTTATTGCAGCAGAAGGCACATATGCAATTATTTTTGAATGCAAGATATAAACTCTAAAAGCCTTTAAGGATTTAATAAGAGCATATGCATGTTTTTCAATAATATCATTTCTCAGTTCAGCATCCCTCAAATTCTTGCTGAAAAATGCTACTGGATGTTTTGAACCTTCCTCGTCTACCTGCAATAAAATTGCTGCAATAGTATCTTCAGAGGCAAATGAAAATATATGAAACTCCGTGTTGTAGTCTAGACTTATTAATGTGGGAGCCTCCATAATAGCTTTTTTAATATAATCAAATGATTTTCTTGCTGCATCAGTCCACTTAACCTTTGATCCTTTTCTCAACATGGAGGTAATATGCTTCACTAATTCAACAAAATGTGGTATAAACCTCCTGACAAAATTTATTTTGCCCAAAAAACACTGAATATCCTTCTTTGATCTAGGGATAGACAAAGTCTGAATTGCTTTGACTCTTTCTGGGTCAATCTGAACACCTGCAGCAAACACAATATGTCCTAACAGCTTGCCTTCATTAAAAAGCAAATTGAGAATTTTTGGGATTGACTGATATTCCGAACCTCCTGCACTTTAAGAACACTTTTTTCAAATGCTGCAAATGATTTTGATGGCTGCTTCAAGGATAGGCTTTCTAAATACTTCATTCTTCACCAACTTTACCAGAGGCAAAGCTATTTTCAATTTCTGAACTTCTGACTCAAAGTTGAAAGAAGAAGATGACTTATCAAAACTTTTTATCTCTTGAACTAGAGCTTTGAGGATGATTGGACCAGCTGCTAGTCTTCTCTGCCTGCTATTCTATGACTCTGTTTGGACAGCAGCGCTTTGGGCAGAATTTTCTTTGATATTCTTTGCATTCGACCTCAGGTTATATCTCTGCTGTTGTTCAGCTTGTAGGACAACTTCTCTATTCCATTATTGACTGTCTTGTTCCTGCAACAAAGATTCTTCATAAGCGGCCAAAGTAAAATATGCAGCGCTGCCTTTATCATCCATGCAGTGAATTTCATCCTCATCTTCTTCGAATTGTTCTTCCTCCATGACTACATTTTGCAAAGGAGCTTTAACTTTCTGACCTTCTTTTGAATCTTCACCCCTCTGCATAACTTGTAACTGTTCATTTACTCTTCTGACTGGATTGGGGTTTCTTGGAGCAAATGTGTTCTGCTGCCTTGTTTTTGCTGAATTCTGCTCAACCTTTAACTTAGAAATTTCAGCAGCCAATGGCTCTATCATCTTAGTCATCTTGTCTAATTTAGGCTTTGAAGATGATGTAGAAAAATTAGAAGCTTGAGCTCTCTGCCTCCTTCTGTCAGCTTGATTTTTTAACTTTTCTACAGCCATAATATTAGACTCTACTTCTAATGCTGCATCCTGCATGTCTGCGAGCGTAGCACATCTCCTTTCTCTCAATAACAGGCAGAAATCAGAGTCAAAAGCATTGGCATAAGTGAGTTTGGCAGAGGTAGGAGTAGGCTTTACCTTAGCTGGTATCTTACTGTACATACGATTGAATCTTTTATTAAAATCAGGCAAAGATTCACCATTTTCCCTCTTCAAATTACCAAACTCAGTGTGGTAATACAGCAAGTCCTTTTTATCTCCCCATTGCTTCAAAAATGCATCATCTAATGCTTCAATATATGTTATAGATCTCTGGGGTAATTCTCTAAACCACTTCCTAGCCTCTCCATCAAGGCTCTGGACAAAAACTCTCATCCACACATCATTTTCACTTATATCTAAATTATCAGCATAACTGTAAAAAGTTTTAAGGTGTTCTTCTGTTGTTACTCCCTCTGTGCCAATGAATTTAGGCATATATTTCTGATATTCTCCAACAGGCATAGGATTTAAAGGAACATGCAAGACTAAAGGTCCATATCTAGCAGCTACAATTCTTTCTATCCTCATAGGTGCTTACTGTCCTGCCATGATTGGAATATTTGGAAGAATACTAGCAGATTGAATGGTAGGGAGTAATGTGATGGATGGCAGAGATAAAGGGATGTTTTGGACTGAATGGGAAGCTTTCTTTGGACTGAGATTCAAAGGGGAACTAATTGCACAAGGGGCTGAACTAATCTCTGAAGGTTTTTCCTTATTAACAGTGTTGTGCTCTAAATCTTCAAATTGTAAATCTTCAGCAATAACTTTATCTTTCAGAGATGAATGAGATTTCTTAGGCTTACCTGATCCTGATGCCCCTTTCTGTGAAGCTTTCTTCGATTTAACAGTCCTCTTAGGTTCAGGCACTGGTTCAGCTGGTAATTTCTGAGGATTTCTTCGAGTATGTCTCACAAACTGAGCCAGAACTTCAATGTGGAGTCGCCAAAGGATGGTCTTCCTCCAATGGAGTTGCCAGATAGATGATTACAACCAGAAACTGTGTTCAAACCTTGTCTATCATCAAAGTTTGAAGCTGTGTCGTTCTCCCAGGGAAGCTGAGCTTTTATTCTCCTCTCCCAGGCAACGACGCCAATTAATGTTATCATCCCAAGAAACTCTCCTAAGTTGTATCTCAGAGATGCTCGGGAACATACAAACTCAACAAAATGCTGGATAAATGGTGGATGAATGAAAGAAATGCTGCATATTAAAGCCATATAACCACTTCTATTGTGCTTAACCCCAGACATGGGTGAACACCCCCAGACTACAAGGTTTTTAACCACCAATTACTCACAGTTTTAAAGAAAATGTGATGATGGAGAACACTGATCACACCAGCAGATGCACATGACCCTGTGATGGCCAGCTGAAACCAGTAAAAAGGTCTGCAAATTCTATTTCCTAATGCACAGATAGGATGACAGCTCTCTGGCATTAAAACAATAGAAACCTGCATACAAATTCAATGAAACTAACTAGATTCTAACACATAGGTGGGAGGACAGCCCCTCTAATGCTAAACATCAGCAACTTATGAACAAATGTATAACAGGCATAGCCTGGAACAAAGAAGAAGAAGTAGACAGTGAGCAATTAACAACAAAAGAAGCTTGCATTAGCTAAAAATGAAGACCAGACTCTGTAGGTATCACAACAGTTACAATCTCCAGAAGTTGAACCTTACAACAAAATAACACCCATCAACCTCATTACATCTTTCTTCTGGGTATATATAGAATTTGTTCACAAAAAATCTCTGCAGACCCATGCATGGAGGGGTCATAACTGACCACCAACCGCATTTATAGTTAGATATGGGCTTCTGATACAGTTTGATTGTTTTTAATGAACAAAATGGCTCTTTCTGTACTTTGATGTCCTTCCTGAACATGTGAAGTATGATTTGAATGCATTTCAATAACTGCTGCAGCCATTGAACTGCTCGAGGATCATTCTTCTCGTCCTTGGCCGTGCTGTCTCTTTAAATATGGTTGTTGGGAATTCAATGCACAGTGTACCAGATGATCTCTTCCTTCTTCACGCACAAAAACAGGCTCAAAACATGGGAAATGCCTAAAAAGGGATGATGGCCTGCGAGTGAATACTGACCGTTGGATGACAAAATGGACGGCGGAGATTGGATCTATGGAGCTATCGGGTGCAGACAAGAATGGATGAATGAAGCTCCACCGTCGGATCACAAAAAACAATGGTGGAGATTGTTTAATGAGGGGCTATCGGGAGGTTTAAAAATCGGGATTGACGAGAGCCGTCAGATCAGGGCGCGATCGATCCGACGGCCATCACATGAGGAAGATGAGCACAAGTTAGCGAGCACATAACTGTGTCGGAAGGGCGGTAAGCGGTTTCCCCGCACTGCTCTTATGGAATGGGCAATTTTGGTACATGAAGGCGCGATGCAATCAAATTAAGACACGTGGTCGGCGGGAAACCACTTCCCTGCAAGCTATCGGTTGCGCATGTTCGCGGAGCGGGGGAAGCGTCGATGTTTGGATCTGCGGGAGCTGATCGGATGTCCCAGATTTAATACACATGTATGTTGGATGATGTGACAGGTGCGGGCGGGCCCGGGCTTTATTAAAGCTTAGGGTTATGATTTTTTATTATATGCGCGGGGTTACAATGAAAATAGGTCAAATGGGGTTTAATAATGTTAAAACACAAAAAGCTTGGGAGTCAGTAAAAAAGGACTTAAGCAGGGTTATCGGGGTTTATAAAGTTAATATGGGGTTTATAAAGGTTTTAAACAAAAAGAAGCCCGGGAGCTCGAAAAAGGGTTTATGAGGGGGTTTTGAAAGGTTATTGGGTTTATAGAGGGGAATACGGGGAATTTAAAGGAAAGGAGGAAATGGAGGTAGCGGGGTTATAAGGGAATGATGCACATGAAGGAGAAAGAATACAATGAACTGCTGCAAGCTTCTTTGCAACCAAAACCAGCACTGCTTGACCTGATTTTAGCCATCAAATGTTGCAAACTGTAGCAGAGCTAACAGTCTCATCTTGTGACAATTAAAGCATCTCACTTTAGACTTGTCAACCTTCTTCCCTCCATGAGAAGAATTCGATTTGGAATGGGAATCCTTCCCCTTCCCTTTCCTTGCCTTACTTGCTAAGGCTATATTTTCTGCATCATCATTCTTTGATGAAGAACCATCTCATGTGCTCCCCCTGATCTCCTCCTGCATCAGATCCGACCATAGTCGTTCCTAATCCAACAGTTTCTCCCTTCCATTCACAGAGTCCTGGTAGCTATTCCAACTCTTTGGAAGGCCAAGGAGAGTGAGGCTTACCATATCATCATCGACAGTAGTTATTCCCACACTGCTAAGCTCATCTCTGCAAGTGGTGAGCTTGTTCAGAGATGTGGAAATAGTATCGTTGTTCTCCATCTTGATTTTCCAAAGCTTATCCTTGAGCGCCAATTTCCTATGGTCGCTAATGTTCTGGTAGAGGTCCTTCAATGTCTTCCACATTGCATATGGAGTATCCTTCCCATGGAGACTCGAGACAATATGGTCTCGAACTCCCTCAAGGATGATCCGTCTCACCCTCGCCACACACTTATTCCACTCAGCCAACTCTTGTGCATTAGTTGAACCTGGCTTTGGGATTTCTTGATCAATGAAATCCTTCAAGCCATTGTCTTCTAATACATCCTCCATGCGATCTTTCCATGCTATGTAATTCGAGCTACCTTCCAAGGCATACTCAAGTCTCAAGCCATAGAATCCCATTGGCCAACCTGAAGTACGATATGAATTTGATTTGCACCTACAATCACGAACTTCAAACTTCGAATTCTCTTCTCTGTATATTGTTCACAACTCCGATAAACTTGGCTTTGATACCATGTAGAAATTATGTCTACAAATCCAGCTCTGTAGATCTATTGTAGGTTAACCTGATAATGGAATATAACCAAAGCAAAATACTATAATCTACTTCTACTATCAATTTGCTTTGCAGAAGATTAAAGATCTAGCTGAATCAGAGTTGAACACATATAACCATAAGAAGAAGAATCAGTGCACATGAAACACAAAAAATACTCAGGGGAAATCCTCAGCTAAAAACCCCACTATATGTATTATCATACAAGGTGGAAATACATCTGAATTATACAAAGCCTTAGTTGTCACATCTAGCCAACTCTCAATACAATCCTCCTAGATGCTCACAGGCAAACTTGGCTTCTCACAAGCCTTCTCCTCTGCCCTTTAAGCTCCTATTTCCTTGCGCCGTTTCTCCTGGGTGATCCTCATGTTACCAAGTGGAACACTGATCTCACACCCTGTCAGAACTGCGCAATCCTCGAAGAACCTTACCTTGACTACATGCATGATTTTCCTTTATAGGAAAACACACGCAACTGATAGTACATTGTCTTTGGCATTTAGCTCAACTGGGTCTTTCTCATAATAGACATGCATGAGTTATTGATGAGGGAATCTTCAGTTATCTGGAGTACACTAGTTGAGTGCATGCATGCATCAACTGATTGATATCTCACAATTAGTTCCTCGAACAGTTTGGAACTAATTTAACTGGACTTAACTTAGTAAACTGAGTTAACTAATTACAACTCAAATATAACTCAATCTTATCTCCTTAATTAAGGGATAATCTCTTTAATTTAAGGGATAACTGTTGCATGACTTCAGAAAGACTTCTAACTTGAATTTCTCCAACTAATTAATCCAAGGTGAATTAATTAATCATTTTCAAGCAGCTAGTAAGACTAAATTCAAATTTTAATTCAAGGATAAATTAAAATTGGAATATTCTGGATTATATTTTTATCATTTCTTGTTGCTATTTTCAACAATGTGGACTAAGCACATGATCAAATCAACTAGTTGTTATTATAAACCAAAAGTATATCCAACAACCTACAAACTAGTAGCATAAGTATATCCAATGATTGCAAATCAATAATCAATATTAGAAATATGTCCAACAACTAAGTTAGAGTGATTCAGAATTAAGCCCACCACCAAACCAAACAACCAAAAAACTAAGCTTGTGATCTGATTATTACTACAACCCATAAATATATCCAACAACTTATAAATCAATATCAAAAGTATAACCCATTAGTATATATAATAATAAATAAGAACACCCAACGACTTGCAAACCAATATCACAAATATATTCAACAACTTACAAATCAATATTTGATATCAAAAGAATATCCAACAACCTACAAACAATTATCAAATGTTAATTATCCCTAAAACTTGTTAAAATAACAACAAGAAATCCTAATTTAATTTGTCCTTGAATTAAATTGAAATTCTATTCTGGTAGCAACTTGTAATAGTTAACTAAGTTAATTTGATTTAGTTGGCTCAGTAAATTTGAGTTTGAAGTCTATCTAGAGTCATGTAGAGTGATTCCTAAATTTTAGGGGCCTAGATTGAGTTCTTTTGAGTTGTAATTAATTAACTCATTCTAACTGAATTAAATTATATTAAACGAGTTCAATTAGTTGGAGGAACTAGTAGGAGGACTAGTAGTGGGGATAAGCACCAATGCAGTTTCACTGCTCCACTAGTTAACTGAAGATTCACTCATAAATAACTCATGCATGTTAGAGGAAGACCTAGTTGAGATTAGAGTTAAGGGATAGTGTACTATCAGTGGTATAATTTTCTGAGTTGTACAAACGATGCATGCAATCGGTTGAGGGCCCATGGATGGATTGTGCAGTTATGGAAAGAGAATTTCCCAATTAGATATGGGTAAATTCTCTCAGGAATTGCGTAAGGAAGTAGGGGCTTGGTAGGCAACAAAATTGGCTAAGTGTTGGCTTGAGCTAGTTTGTGAAGCAGAGAGATAGATTGTACTTGTGCAGGAATTGTTTGGGTTGAACAAGCATTGTATTTTCTTCCCATGTCTTCTGGTTAATGCAATATAGATAGTCAAGGTTTTGAACAATTACTTTCCCTAGAGAAATATTGTATTAAGTGCGATTGAAATTCTTCATTTTCTGCTTTTTGTTTTCATCTATCAATTTTGGTTTCCACTGATGAGTAGAGTAGATTCTTATCTTATGTTTTAGCATATCACATAAGTTGTTGAATATACAGTAAAAATCTACATGGTATCAGAGTTGAAGACATTATAGAAGAGGAGAATTCGAGTTTGTTGTGCAGGTGAAATCGAATTTGCAAGTTCATACTTCAGAGTCAACAGTATGTCATTCTATGTTTTGAGACTTGAGTATGCCCTAGAGGGCAGCTCAAATTACATAGCTTGGAAGGACAAGATGGAGGTAGTGCTGGAAGACAACGGGTTGAAGGAATTCATAGATCATGATATTCTGAAGCCTCCAACATTTGATGCTAAATATCTGGCTGAATGGAGAAAGTGTGTGGCAAAAGCGAGAAGGATTATCTTAGGAGTTCGAGATCATATTGTCTTGAATATCCATGGTAAGGAAACTCCATTTGCAATGTGGAAGGCATTGACATACCTGTTTCAAAATGGCAGTGACCATAAGAAGCTGGCACTGAAGGAAAAACTCAGAAAGATCGAGATGGAGAAGGGTGACTCTATTCCGAAGTACTTGACAAAGTTCACCCAATGTCAAGATGATCTTGGAAATGTCGGGATTACTGTTGTGGAAGATGATCTAGTAAGCCAAGCACTTCTAGGACTTCCCAAGAGTTGGCAGAGTTACCATGACTCAGTTAATGGGAGGGAGAAGCTACCAGAGTGGTAGTGATTGTGGTCCAACTTGGTAAGTGAAGAGATTCGATGGAACACTAGAGGCAAATCCTCATCAAAGCATGATGATGAGGAGAATTGTGCCTTAACGAGTAAGGCAAAGAAAGGGAAGGGGAAGTGATCCCATTCCAAATCAGATTCTTGCCATGACGGAAAGAAGAAGGACATGTCGAAAATTAAGTGTTTTCATTGTCACGAGCTGGGACACTTCGCCACAAAGTGTCCGCACAAGAAGGTTAGTAAGATGCCCTCAGGAGAAGTGGAAGGTGAGGCTCTTACTTCATAGTTCGAACAGGATTTTACCCTCATCTCTTGTATGGTGTCATCGGTGATGGGTAGTATGTGGTACCTGGATAGTGGAGCTTCTTTCCACATGAGCGGTAATAAAGAGCTCTTCAGTAACTTGGAGGAGAAGGATCTCCAAATGCATATCGAGATGGGTGATGATGGTAGGTATAACACAACTGACATTGGAAATACTGAGAGGGGGGTGAATCAAAATTTATTTTCAATTGTTATTTTTACGAGTTAGATTAATTATAATTAGAACACAAAATGAACAATAAGAATAAATATTTTTATTAATATTAATAAATCAAATACAATATTTGTGTAAGGCTCCAACCGTAGATGAAGACACCAATCTTCAATCTCCCAGGCTCCAACTTGTATTATGCCAAGCACCGACTTGGACTTCCCAAGGCTCCAACCTTGTCAATTTGAGGCACCAACCTTGTCTCTATGAAGCTCCAACCCTCAGATTCAATTCATTGGGATAAGTTTGATGATTGTTCAGGGCTCCCAATATCTTTGTCAATGAGCCTTTTTCTATCTTCAACAATGCTTCCTCCAAATCACTTCATCAATGACAACCTTGTCTTCTTGGAAGGTGTCACCGCAACTCTTCATCATGATCTCCAAGTGTGCCTTCAAAATGTCTTCAAGAAGCCTTCAAAGTGTCTTTAATATGTTGCCCCAAGAACTCTCCAAGAGTTCCAAATACTTCATTACCTCAAGGCTCCTAATACTCCACTATCCAAAAACTTCATTGCTCTTCATAGGTCCAAGCACCAATGCTTACAACTTTTCTAGGTTCCAGGTTCTTCACTGCTCAAATCTCCATACACCTCCAAATTTATTCATTGTTCACTATTTATCAATGTTCACTATTCATCACAAGTCTACAATTCGAGTTACTTAACTACTTCTCCAAAACCAAGTCAACGCTTCTTCAACAAGTCTGATATGAGGTGGTCCAAGCTTGTAAACAATGATTCGAGCTAGTGACTGTACACAAATATGTGGTTAAGGCAGTTGTCTAAGTAATAGACCGAGGTATCAATCTCCAACAAGTGTTAACAAAAAACTGAACATTTCTTCGAGGAACTAAGGCTCCATAAGTTGTTGTAGCTCTGAGCCACCCACAAAAGACTGTTCACATGTTTTTAATATGGTCCTACAGAAGACTGTCCATACAGATGTCACAGGTTCGAGCTGTAATGATGACTGTAACTCCAGATCACAGGTTTCATGCCTTGCAAATCTCCACAGGATTGTAACTCTGGGCTTCTAAGATATCACGGGTTCAAGGCATAAAACACCATTGTTCAACACTGAGTTATCTAGTCAGAGATGCGAGGTACAGAGGTAGTTTGAAGCACCCAATAGATCTAATCGAGGATAAAAACTAAACTTCCGTACCTCTGCAGAGCTAGTTGTTCACAGATCTAGTTTCCACAGGTCTTCTACAAATATGATTTCCTAACTCTAGAACAAATATCTCCAAACAATTTAATCCTTCAATTCCTTCTTTGTGTTCCTAGTTCATGAGTTGTGAACTATAACATGTCTCTGTAATAGATCATCACCAAATATATGAGTTGAAATAAAGGTTTAGACTTGTATTTAAAGTGATTTCGTTTATAATAGAAGGGACATGTCTATTTGAAGTGAGGACGACTTGTATGACTAACTGTAGGTCGACTTCAACTATCCATGTCATCTATGTCATCAAATCCTTCATCGAGTGTCATCAGTGGCAGAGGTGGATGGGTATCATAAAGTTTAACATGATATAGTGTGCAAAACTTGCGATATAAGAAAGTTTCGACGTAGCGGACATGATATTATATTAAAACATTAGGATAAAGCTAATCGGGTTTGCAACCATATCGACAATCAGAGATTAGGTCTTATCGGAGGTCCCATTTTAAAAGTTCTGATAAATTGGCAGATGTGATTTGAAAATGAAATCGTTATTTAATCAAGTTGGGTCCACATATCGAAAATAGGAGCAAATAGGAGTCAGGTCACATATATGACATTGCATATTGGAGATTCGAATTGGGTCGCATATATGACAACACATATCAGAGATTAGAGGTCAGAGTCGGATTGCATATATGACATTGCATATCGGAGATCAGAGATCGGAGTCGGGTTGCATATATGACATCGCATATCGGAGATCCGAATCGGGTCGCATATATGAAAATGCATATCAGAGATCACAGATTTTGATTGGCGACACACAATAAAAGAAAGTCGATATGATATTTCTCTGATAGGGTTTTGTTGTGTTATATTTCCATTTGTGAAATTTGATTCAAAGCTTATTAATTTGACAAAGGATTATTATTCAAAGGCTCGATTTAAATTTGGTTTAATATAAAGATTAAAGTCATACGATAATATATGTCATCATATGGTCCTCCATCTCATCATATGGTCTCCAACCATGTCATCATATGTTATCAAGTACTTCATAAAGGATATCATAATATACATGAGGTTATGGAATCTTCATAAGAACTTTCATCACTAGGGCATTATGATCAATGGGCATCTTAGGCCAGACTTCTTCATTAATGGTTTGACATCTTCATAATGTAAGGGCAACCTCTAGGGTTTGCATGAGGTTCATTGGCATCACAAGAATATTTGTCATCTCCAATAATTCCATATTGACATCAATGAAAACCTTGACCAACAGTCTCCCCCTTTGTCATTGATGGCAATATTCTTACCCTCTCAACATTCTCTCCCCCTTTGACATCAATCGCAAATGGGGTGCCCAAGTACTCCCCCTATCTAGCTACTTCTCTTCATCGTATTTTCTTCATCAATGATAGTTATTCATATATATGTTTCTCCCCCTATCATGGTTCTCTTCTTTAATGTACTTGCTTCTCCTAAGCCTCTGCATGTGTTCATGGAAATTGATGAGGTAGATGATCCACAAACTCCCCTTGCTCGCATAAGCTCCTATAGCTCTTCTTTTTTCTCAAGATAAGAAAGATTGTTGCCTTGGAAGATATCTTGCACCGTTCATGATATTCTTTAATGGAATTATTCTCGAGGGATGATACAACAACACTGTCAATGTATGAATCATCAAGGTTTTCATAGGGCTCTTCACGGATAGCTTATGCAATAATAGTCAAGAATCATAAGCTCTCCCTAACATTATGCATGGTCTTCTTCTTGGCATAATTTCATCATCAAAACTTGGAATATCATATATGCCAAAGACACACTCATAAGATCAACAATATGAGTGGATGTCTTGAGTGTTCAAGAGGATTTATGATCAAAGTTGCTTTCTTATCCAAACTTGTGTGACTTTCTTCTCTTGCTTGGTAGTCATGTTTTTAGCTTGGTTAGGAACCTGAGTCAAGTTACAATCATGAGACATATGTCCAATGTTATGACAATTGAAGTATTCTATCTTGTTCATGAACGAGGAATCATGACTTCTTCTTGCATAGTTGCTTCTAGGGTGCTGATGTGGACCATTATATTTTTCCTTGTGGTATGCCCTAGAATCCTTTGCCATGTGCCCAAAATTTGTATAAGAAAAACAATAACAAAAAAATATACTTTGGTACCTAGAGGATGGACATTTCCTTGATGTACTTCTAAAGTCATTATCTCTTGGGATACTTTGATGATATCCATTGCCTCTTGCATCTTTGACACCATTTGCATATCTTCTTAGAGGAGGATTTCTTCCAATGTCATCTTGACTCTTCTCCTTGCCTTTGCTGGAACTTGGGGCATCAATATTTCTTCCAAGCTTCTCCACATCCTTGTTGTTTGAAGCATTAGGGTTTTCATCATTCTTGTTTGAGGGTTCACCTGCATAACCAAGACCCGATTTATCAAGAGGAGATCTTTGATGACTTAGGATGTCATCTAGGGTTTGGGAGCTCTTTAGAATCTTATTCAGATGATCAACTTCCTAATTTCTTCTTTTATTTTCTTGCATTCATCATCCTTCTTTGCTAGATTGATCTCCATTTCTTCCTTCAACCTAGTTGCTTCACATGTTTTGGCCTTGATAGAGGTGATATTTGATTTTAATTTGAAGATTTATTCATCCTTTTCTTCTAGTTGGCATGTCATGGTTTTTATTTCCTTTTCTGCTTCATCGACTTGTCCTTATATAAGTGCCAAAGCTTCCATCACCTTCTCAGCTCCTTGTGTTTGTTTCTTTGCTTCTTCTAGTTGAGATCCGAGGGAGGAGACCTCTTCCTTGTATTGACCAATTTTGCTTCAAGTTTGTTCAAGATCTTGTCTTTGTTCAAGGTGGTTGTTGGGTGCAGGTTTTGTGCATGTTTTGGACACCTTTTCCCCCCATCCTTGACGATTTCACCTCTGAACCCGTGGAATTTATATCATAATTACCTTTTTTCCCGGTTATAAGAATCCATTTTTGTTATGACATGTTATTTTTCCATTTTTGTTAAATATGAATGAGGTGATTGTAGAAAAACCCGTAGATTGACAAGCTCATGTAATCTGATAAAACAAGAGACAAGAATCTACTTCTGCTCTTTACAGTGGAAACCCATAAACATCGAGAAAACAATAATCAATAGAGGAAGAGAATCAAAGGCACATAACACAATAAATATCTAGGGAAAGTCACAGCTCAAAACCCCACCATTTGTTTTGTATTAATCAGGAAAATCAAGATGAAATTACAATGCGTGTTCTCTCTAGAACAATCCCAAAGCTCAGCAAATTCAATCTCCAACTCATAAGAAAGCTCAAGGCCAAAGCTTAGCCTCTTCACAAACTCTCCAAGTCTTTATTCCAATGTGTAATTCCTATGAAGGATAAATTGTATTTAAAGGGAAATAAAGCCTCTAAAAATAGCGCAATCCCTAAAGGATCAGTTCCTGATTGCATGCACTGTCAGTGCAACTCAAAAAAAATATAAAACAAATAGTATATTGTCCCTGCACTCTAGTCTCAATCGGGTCTTTCTCATAATCAACATGCATGAGTTTCTGATGGTGGAATCTTCAGTTAACCAGAGTAGCACTAATTAGGTCACTAGTGTCCCAACTAACTCTTTACTCACTATTAGTTCCTGAAACTGATTGGAACTAATTTAACTGGACTTAACTCAATAAACTGAGTTAGATAATTACAACTCATTCATAACTCATCCTTAATGCCTATAAGTTAGGGAGAACATATACATGTCTTCTAAAAGACTTCCAATTCGAATTTCCTAAATTAATTAAGTTAATTAAACTTAATTAATTATTTTCAAATTGCTATGAGAAAAAAAAAAAATTTTAATTCAAGGACAAATTAAACTGGAATTTCTTGTTGCCATTTCTCAACACTCCCTCTCAACAAGAAAGGGATTATCCACTACCCCGATCCTGTCTCTGTGAAACTCGAATTTACATCTTGGCAATGCCTTTGTCAAGATGTCAGCATATTGCTCCTTTGTGGGAATGTAATCTAACAACATGATCCGCCACAATACACAATCTTTGAGATGATGATACCAGATATATGCTTGGACCGATCATGAAAAACTGGATTTTCATAGAGTTTGATACAACTCTGATTATCACAATAAATCACTTTCGGATCCATCTACTGACCAAACAAACCAACTAGGATCTTCCTCATCCAGATAGCCTCACATGTTGCTTGACTTGCAACCATGTACTCTGCCTCTGTCGAACTAAGTGAAACCGATCTCTGTTTCCTGCTGTACCAAGAAAATGTAGTTGACCCAATACTAAAGATCCCTCTTGATGTGCTCTTCCTATCAGATGGACTCCCAACCCAATTTGAATCAGTGAAACCTTGAAGCTTCACTCCCTCTGTCCGTTTATACCACAACCTAAACTGAGTAGTGCCTCTGAGGTATCTCAATACATTATTTTCCACCTTCCAATACAACTTGGTAGGCCTAACCATCGCTTAACTAAGCTGGTCAACTGCATAACACATATCTAGTCGTGTGTTCACCAAATACATGAGTGAACCCACAAGCTACTTGTAAACAATAGCTTCCACTACTTCTCCTAAAGTAGCATCCTCCTTCCTTTAGTTACCATCTAGAGGAGTCTCCATGGGTTTACTGCTCTCCATGTGGAATCTCTTGGGTATCTCAGTGGCATACTTGCCTTGAGAAACAAACAACTCCCCATCCCCCTGCCATACCTCCATGCCAAGAAAGTAATGCATGAGCCCCATGTCCTTCATCTCAAACTCTCTTGCAAGATCCTCCTTGCAAGATTTAATGAGCTTCTCATCACCTATCAGTATGAGATCATCTACATAAAGTACAATGATCACAAGCTTACCTTCCACCATTATGTGATAGAGGTTCACATCTGCTTCACTCTTCGTGAAGCCCAACCCATTGAAGTAGCTTTTTATCGTGGTGTATCAAGCATGGGGTGCTTGCTTTAACCCATACAATGCTCTCTTGAGTCGGCACACATGCGACTCATGGTCCAAGGTTTCAAAACCTTTGGTTTGCTTTATGTACACCTCTTCCTCCATCATGCCATTGAGGAAGGCAGTCTTCACATCCATCTAATGGATCTTCCAACCCATATGTGCTTATAGTGCTAAAATAGATTTGATTGGCGAGTACCATGCAACAGGAGCAAAGGTCTCATCATAGTCAATCCCCTCTACCTATGAAAAGCCACGGGCCAAAAATATAGCCTTATGCTTCTCAACAGTACCATCTTCATCTTGTTTTACCTTGTAAAGCCAACGGTAGCTCACAACTGACTTGTCCTCTGGTCTCTGGACCACATCCCAAACACTTTTCTGAACTATGGAGTCATACTCCTCCATCATCGCATCAACCCAAACTCGCTGCTGCACTGCTTCCTTATTGGAAAATGGCTCTCTCACAACACATGCACCCATAAGTGCCATGTATCCAATGTACCTCTCTAGTGACCTCCTCTGTATGTGCTGAGAAGAGGGTGCTCCCACATTCTCCCGTGCAACATCCAACAATCTGTCAGCCTCTGTAGTGCACTTTCTTTCCTCTCTGGATGACTCTGCCTGAGTGGATGTCTCCACTCCCAGAACCTCTGCATGTGGTTACTCCACATCAATATGAGGCTCCTCAATCTTAGGAACCAAAAGTTCCTCCTCCGCATGTAGTTCAAGCTCCCTCTCTAGGGGTACTCGCATGGCCTTCTCCTCATCAAACTTGACATCCTTGAGAACCATAGTCATCTGACTGGTTTGCATGTACACCCAATAGTTGTGGGGAGTATCAGTGTACCCCACAAAGATCCCCAACTTTGTCGTTGGCTCAAGCTTCTTTTATGCATCTTTGGTCACATGGCAATCAACCGATAACCCAAAAATCTTGAAGTGACCAACATCTGGCCTCTTACTGAAATAAGCTTCTATGGTGTTTTACTCTCAAGTATCCGATGTGGACTACGATTCTGAACATAAACTACCGTGTTGCATGCCTCAGCCCACAAGTGTAGTGGTAGGCCCTGATCATGAAACATTGCCCTTGCTCCCGATACTATGCTCTTATTCTTCCTCTCGGAAATCCCATTATGTTGAGGGTTATGAGGCGCTGTCAACTCTCACTTAATCCCTTCTGTTGCACAAAAGTTCTTAAACTCATTGGAGACATATTCTCCACCATTATCACTCCGTAGAGCTTTAACCTTCTTGCCTGACTCTCTCTCGATCAATTCTTTGAATTCACAAAAAATTTTGAATGTCTTATCCTTTCTCTGCATGAAAAATATCCAACATTTATGAGAATAGTCATATACAAATATAACATAATACCTGTGTTTGGCGGTGGAAACTGTCGAGAATGGTCCACACATATCTGAATGGACTCTCTCCATAATAGACTCTGCTCGACTATCTCTATCTCCAAAGGAAGACTTGGTGTATTTTCCCAAAGTACAACCCTTGCATGTATCAACTTTCTCAAGCATATCTTTGGGAAGACCGATAGAGATTTGTTGTAATATCTTCAAAGCCCCATATGCAAGTGGCCCAATTTCCTGTGCCACAACTCACTGATGTCTCAGGTCAACATCTTTTGCACTTTTGAACTCAAAACAACACAATCCTCTACCTCTATCTTATAGAGATTGTGAACTTGAATCCCTATCTTCTTTACTTGATTCATGGCTATGTGTCGAAGGAATGCCTTTCCTTTAAAAAATATCACATCATAGCCTCTATTATCAAGCATGGCGACAACTACCAAGTTCTTCATCAAATTGGGTACATGCATAACATTATTCAAGGTGAGAGGAGCCCCATGCTCCCTCTAAAAGGTTATAATGCCAATACCGGTGACACTATGCTTCCCATTGTCACCCGTCTCGATATGCATATGGAGATCCTTCTCCTCCAGGTCATTGAATAACTCCTTGTCACCAATCATGTAGAAAGAAGCTGCACTGTCTAAGTACCAGACACTTCCCATCATTAAAGATACCATGCATGTAATGAGGGAAAAGTCCAATTCAAATTGGGAGGCCAAAGCCTAACCCGCCACTCCTCCTGAGGACTTCTCCTTGGAATTCTTCAATGGAAAAATTGTAGCAAAGTGACCCATTTGGTGACAATGAAAGCATTTTACTTTCGTCATGTCCTTCTTCTTACCTCCATGATAAGAATTTGATTTGGAATGAGAAATTTTACCTTTCCCCTTCCTTGACTTAATCGCTAAGGCTCAATTCTCTTCATCATCAGTCTTTGATGAAGAGCCATCCCTGGTGTTCCTCTTGATCTCATCCTGCATCAAATCCGAACATAGTCATTCCCAATCCAGCATCTTCTCCCGACCATTGACAGAGTCCTGATAACTATGCTAACTCTTTGGGAGTCCAAGAAGAGCAAGGCTCACAATATCCTCACCAGCAACTATGATTCCAACACTTCCAAGTTCATCCCGACATTGAGTGAACTTGGTCAAGTACTTTGGAATCGTCTCGCCTTTCTCCATCTTGATTTTACGAAGTTTATCCTTTAGTGCCAACTTCCTTTGATCATTACTATTTTGATACAAGTATGTCAATGTTTTCCACATAGCATGTGAAGTTTCCTTGCCATGGAGACTCGAGACAATGTGGTCTTGAACTCCCTCAAGGATTATTTGCCTTGCCTTTGTCACACACTTCTTCCATTCGGCCAAGTTCTGTGCATCCGTAGTTGTTGGCTTAGGGACTTCTTGATCAATGAATTCCTTAAAGCCATTATCTTCTAGCACAGCCTCCATCGTGTCCCTCCAAGCTATAAAATTTGAGCTGCCTTCCAAGGCATACTCAAGCCTCAACCCATGGAAAGCCATTTTCCGATCCTGAAGTATGTATGCAAATTTGACTTTCACCAGTAACCCAAAAACTCAAAACTTCGAAATCTCCTCTAGAGAGTTGATTTTAAACCAGTGATATCTCCCTCATCCGAACTACAATTCGGACGATTTTTTTTGTTGAATTTGGGTATATTTTCCCAAGTAATCCAAATATGCAAATTGTTTCTGAATTTTTTTCACAAAAATTCTCAGAACTTCTTTGCAAACTCTTGGCAAAAAAACCAATCTTGCTCCGATACCATGTAGAAAAACCTGTAGATTCACAAGCTCATGTAATCTACTAAAATAAGAGACAAGAATATACTTATACTCTTTACAGTGGAAGCCCATAAATATCGAGCAAACAATAATCAATAGAGGAAGAGAATCAAAGGCACATAACACAATAAATCTTCGGGGAAAGCCACAACTCAAAACCCCACTATCTGTTTTGTATTAATCAGGAAAATCAAGATGAAATTACAATGCTTGTTCTCTTTAGAACAATCCCAACACTCAGAAAATTTAATCTCCAACTCATAAGCAAGCTCAATGCAAAATATTAGCCTCTTCACAAGCTCTCAAAGTCTCTATTCCAATGTGTAATTCCTGTGAAGGATAGCTTGTATTTAAAGGGAAATAAAGCCTCGAAAAATAGTGCAATCCCTCAAGGATCAGTTCCTAATTGCATGCACTGTCAGTGCAACTCAGAAAAATCTAAAACAAATATTACATTGTCCCTGCACTTTAGTCTCAACTGGGTTTTTCTCAAAATCAACATGCATGAGTTTCTAATGGTGAAATCTTTAGTTAACTAGAGTAGCACTAATTAGGTCACAAGTGTCCCAACTAACTGTTTACTCACTATTAGTTCCTGAAACTGATTGGAACTAATTTAACTAGACTTAACTCAATAAACCGATTTAAGTAATTACAACTCATTCATAACTCATCCTTAACTCCCATAAGTTAGGGAGAACATATACATGTCTTCTAAAAGACTTCCAATTCAATTTTCCTAAATTAATTAAGTTAATTAAACTTAATTAATTATTTTCAAATTACTATGAGAAAATAATTCTATTTTAATTCACAATTTTATTCAAGGACAAATTAAACTAGAATTTCTTGTTGCCATTTCTCAACAGTGATATCTTTTTTATGACTAACCTAGGAAAATATGGAAAAAGGGTTCTTTGGCTCTGTTTCTTTCAGGTGATGTTCCAAAGTCCACAACCAAAGGATGAACAACGGTGTGATAATTCACAAAGGGGTTTTGAGTACTCGTTGTTTCAAACCATTGTTGTTACACACTGAATTGTTGCTACACCTTAAGCATTGTTGTTACACCGTGGGATGTTGACTACATTGCACCTATCTAGGACCGTGGGTACTATTCCACAGGACAACTGCCGTAAAGATTGTATTATCTATGGGCAGTCAAGGAATCAGGGCAATTGTGATTTTGAGAAATGATGTAATGACAATAGGCCTTGTATTTAGAACCTGTTGTAACGATTTCTATTCTCTCTCGATATTGATCAGCATGAAAATTGTGAGATTCTCATGACTAATCTGTTTCTTATTTTGGGCATGTAAATCTTATAAAGGGGCTCAGTTCCACGTAAATAGAGATTGATAGTATCGTCATTTTGCTTCTATAATTCATAATCATTCTAATCCAAAGAATAAAATTACTGATGTTTTTACAGACGTGGTGTTGAGACTTTACTAATTTGCATTTCATCCCTGCACCATGCTAGGGAGGAAGGGCCCTCCTCTTTAGCAAGGATTGCAGCAACATCAGTAGCATAGTGGTAGATTAATTATTGTTCCTTTCAGTAAGTGTGAGCTTATTTCTATCACCATGTAATTTGTAGAATGGGTTTATTTCTATTTCCATATTTCTAATATGATGTCACACAGGATTGATTTGAACATAATATTCATCCAACCGACTTATATAGTGGTGTGGTGTGTGGTGCGCCTTTTCCTTGGTAACATGAAGTGTGGTTTCATTTCTATAGAATGTTTTTTTTTTAAATTTCTGCATGAGTGTTACTTTCTGCAATTAAATTCAACGACATTGGTTTCTGTCTTTTATTTTTACTCTTGGCTGAAGTGTATTGGCACAGACATTGCATACTCCTTTGAAATAAATAGACCTACATGGGGTTGAAAATTAATGGTTGTGATTTAGTCATATTAACAATGATTAAATTGACTCAACATTTTGGCACCATTACCGGGGAAGGTAGTCATCGATGCAATCAGCCAAGTGTGTTTTGTTAACATGGTATTTCTAGTGCACAAGTGCGGGGCGGTAAGACGAGAGGTAAGAACTCGTCCATCGCTCTAATATACCTGGGCGGGCTCACCATTGTGGTCACTAGAACACTTAGGTCATGTAAATTTCTTGGTTCTTTAGATGTGTTCTTAGCTTTATAGGTGTTGGGCGGTAAGACAAGTGGTAAGAACCTACACATTGCTCTAATATACTTGAGGCGGCTCACCATTGTATAAACTGAGACACTTAGGGTTTGAATAAATACACATAGGGTCCATGTGTAAAGTGTAGGAATAATATAAATCCCAAAGTAAAACCACTCTAATAAATCACAGGAAAAATAGGTCATAAAAGAAATAAGAAGACCACCATTTTGGGAGGAAAACATTTATTCATGAGCTGATATCAAAAGCAGAAAAAGAACAGTCAAATTCTCAAAGGGACGCAAGGAAAACATGGCCACAAAAGGCTGTTACTCCCATAATAAGAACATAAGCATCCGGTTCCTCTATCTCAAGACCGTATCATCCTAAAACTAGTGTAACCACTCCTAAATCTAAGTATCCAAATCAGGAGCAACAATGGAATGCTAGTGATCAGGACCTTAGGGCTGAGGGTCAAGGGGAAATTGGTGGGGAACACTAGTAGCCCGAGACAAAAAAGCATTCATTGACTTATCAATATCCCGATTTGGGCAGCATAGTGAAACAAACCAGCCCCGAAGCAGCCTAAGATATCAATTAATAGATATTCACCCACAAGATAGTCACCAAAATGGTTTGAAGAAGGCTCGTTATAGCAAGGATTATGAGGATCAATAATGGGGGGAAACAATGACAACACCACTAAAATCGATGCAACCATTACCACCTTTGAGTTTCCAATAGGGGATATCAGAGGTGAGGCTCCCATGAAAAACATTCTTGGGTCATCTCTCCCATCTTTTCAAGGGATGACTGTAGAAGACCATGACACCTTCTTGTTTGCATTTGATGTCTTGTGTAGGAGCTATGATTATATTTCAGATGCTCAGAAGTTGAAATTATTCCCCACTACTCTAAAAGGAGCAGCATTGAGATGGTTCATGGGATTAGGCTATGCGACTATTCGGACGTGGAGCGACATGAAAGAAAAAATCCTATCTAAGTATCAGGATTATTGCAGAACTAGGGATTTGAGGGAATAAATATTTAGGATGACACAAAAGGAGGAATAAAGCTTGGAGGACTATGTGGAGAGATTCCATTACAATTTGCAGAGATCTAAACACAGTGACTTAGATCAAGAAATCTCGAGGACCATATTCATAAGGGGAATGGGAGATGACTACCTTGATACCCTGAATCTACTAGGGAAGGGGGACATATCTCAGGAACCCTTTATCGAGATAATAAAGCTTTGTTTGAGATTCTCTAGAGGATCGTCAAAGGGGAGAAGCATGGTACGAGATGCCTCTACCTGGATAAAAAAATCTTCAAACGGTGGTGTGACCAGGGCGGAAATCAGAAACTTGTTCGAGAATCTTAAAATTGATCTTCTAAGTACCCTGTCGGCGCAAATAATGACGACACAAGTGAAGAAAGCATACGACGAGGCTCATTCAGCTTCAGCTATGTTCTGCCCGATATGAAAAGATAAGCATTCCCGGAAGGAATGTAGGGTAAACAACAACGACCTGTGAAACATTTGTGATCTAGAGCATTCGATAGGTCATTGCCTGGAGCTTCCCATATTGAAAGTCGTGCTTAAGGAATCAAGTGAGGAGTTTCAGTCTTCCTACTTCATTGGATCTAGGAAATCATGGCAACCACGACCCCCTGGTATGCCTCAAAACTTCTCTTCTTTCAATCCATGGAATAATACATAATGTTCAACAATTTCCATGGCAATACTCTGCCTCTCCTCCGGCACAATGTCCTTCACCTTGGAATCAATGGTCTCCCTCATCACATTTCCCATGCTCTCACTCACAACCTTATCCTTGGATTCATAATTGGAGAGGAAATTCCTTAGGACCAGTTCCTCCTGTAATACTAGTACAACAACAGGTACAACTACCACCTCTTCAAACACCTGTTGCTACACCTTTTATACGACCCCAATTACCTGCGCAACCGAACCCTAACCCGAACAATAAGGCAACCCAGAACATTGAACCTTTGACTACCTTTCAGACTTATTGTATCACTCCTTTTGGGTATAACGAAATCCATCTTTGGTCAGGGGAAGTGGGTAACCCAAAACTATCCCCTGTTATAACCGAATAAGAATGTGAGTCACCCAAGGGGGTCCTACAGATTTTGAAGCTACTGTCACACATGTAAAAACTAATTCAGAAAGGGTCGTTGTGCTTGTAACAACCAGTTCAATGTAAAGTTGATACACCGGTAACAACTGATTTGACTATAACAACTAAAGACCCTCCATATCCTCGAAGGCTAGAACAAACTGGTATGACTTCACACCTGGAATTATATTTTCTCAAGGAGTTGAGAAACTTACACATACAAATTCCTCTACTACACGCTATCAAAGATGTGCCTGTTTATGCACAAACAGTAAGGGATCTGTGCGTTAAAAACCTAGAAGGAAGCCTAAGGACCCTGCTACTATTCATGTGATGGGAAAGTTGTTCGAGTCGATGATTGATCAGCCCCTTTTAACCAAATAAAATGATCCAAGGAATCCTACTGTCACTGTTTACATCGATAGCAAGCCCATTACTAATACATTAATTGATTTAGGGGCAACCATCAATGTAATGACGAAAGAGTTCTTCATCACCTTATGATTACATGGACTAAGACATATACCTAGAGTGTTGGAATTAGCAGATAGGTCTCGTGTCAAACTTGAGGGAATGTTAGAAGACGTATGATCCGGATTTAAGCAGGAACGCAATAGATTACAGACATAACCATAAATACAGAGATGCGATAACCATAAAAACAGAGATGCAGCGGAAATAATACTTCACTTCATTAATGGAGAATACTGAAATATGCTTACAAATATAAATAACCCAGCTAGGGCGATGGTAGCTTATCTCTGAGAAGAGATGTGTCGGCTACATGCCTCTGAACTGTTCCGAACTGTCTTTACAATGAGGGTCAAAGGCCGATTTATTTTTGAGAAACAATGGAAAACCCTTCGCATTCCAAAACCTAACCCTAGAAGATGAAACGCCAAATTGTGGGCCCCGTTTTGGGGTGAGTTGGACAGCCAACTTCCCGGGGTCGCGAATTGGTCATATTATCTCCGTTTGACGCGCGTGATAGCCCGTTGGAAAGATCTCTTCGAGGACTACGACGGAAAAGACGATTTTTATCAGAAAAATCGTTGGCGGTGGATTTCCCAAAAAACGTCGTTTAGGGCCTCAAAACGGCTCCGGAAGTTTAGGACCCGAAAAACTACTAAAAATAGTAAAATGTGCTATAATTAAGGAAACTGAAAAACTGAAAGAGATAGTTGTGGGGGTCCAAATGGGATAGGTGGGCGGCCACCAACATCCACCTGGATCAACGTAGTGATTAAAGTAGATTCTTGGTGATATCCTACTGACTTCCTTATTTTAGAAACTAAATCAAACCTGGGGGGGCATCTTTTAATCTTAGGAAGGTCGTGGCTAGCCACTGCATATGCGTTCACAGGATGTAGGTCTGGATCTATGATGATCTCTGATGGCCAGGCCACCAAGAATCTTAGCCTTTATCGCCCAATGAAACTAGATACGGATTCGGGAAACCCCTTGTGGGATGAATTTGAACCCGAGTCAGATCACTCACAACCACTTCTCACCCTCAGGAAGGCACAATACTTTAAGAATGAAACGAAAGATGATATCATAAGTGGTTTCATTAGTAATTCACTTTCTTTTACTTCCATTGAAGACTTGGGGGAGGAAGATGTTGTAGAAGATTTGAGCCTTGAACAGATGAAGACCGCTCAAAGTATTAACAACATCCTATTGAAATAGAAAGAGAATAATATCTTAATATCAATCCAAACTTGACTACTGAGTATAACATATTGTTGTTACAACCGTTGTAGAAGTACAAAAAATCATTTGCATGGGATTATACAGATACGAAGTGTATCTATCCCAGCCTATGCACTCACTGCATCTATTTGAAGGATGGTTTCAATCCAGTGAGACAACTGCAACAATACATGAACCCTGCATTAAAGGAGGTAGTAAAAGAAGAATTGCAAAAACTCCTGAATGCCAACTACATTTATCCCATTTCTGATCATCAACGTGTATCTCCGCTTGTCATTGTCCCCAAAAAGAATGGAAAGTGGAGGGTCTGTGTGGATTATAGATAACTTAACAAATCCACTCAAAAGGACCATTTCCCCTTGCCATTTATAGACCAGGTCCTTGATAGCCTGTTTGGAAATAATTTTTTCTCATTCTTAGACAGGTTTAGTGGGTACAACCAAATACAGATTTCCCTAGAAGACCAAGATAAAATGACCTTTACCTATCCTTGGGGAACTTTCACATACAAGGTTCTTCCTTTTGGACAATGTAACGCACCAACAAATTTCCAAAGGGCAATACTGGGAATTTCTTAGATCTGTTGAATGACTATCTAGAAATTTTCATGGATGACTTTACACCCTACGGGGATGCCTCTAAAACAACATTAGTTAATTTGGAAAAAGTATTAGAATGATGTGAACACACTAATGTTGCTTTGAGTACAGAGAAATGCCACATGATGATGAATGAAGGGATCATGTTGGGACATCTTATTTCAGATGACGAGATTAAAGTGGACCCTGCTAAGATAGAGATAATCTTGAAAATCCCAATCCCTAAGACACAGAAAGAGGTACGTAGTTTCTTGGGTCATGCAGGGTACTATAGGAGGTTTATAGAAAAAATTTCAAAGATTGCATCTCCTTTATTTTCTTTACTTATGAAAGATGCAGAGTTTGTATGGATAGGAAAATGTGAGCAGGCCTTTGCGAAATTAAAAGACTGTGTATCAACAGCTCTTGTTTTGCGGGGTCCAAACTGGAATCTGTTGTTCCATATAGCTACAGATGCATCTGATACTACTGTGGGAGCTGTTTTGGGCCAGCTGGAGGACAAGAAACCATATGCCATTTATTATATAAGAAAAAACTTGACTCCAGCTGAACTCAATTACACAGTGACCGAGAAGGAATTCCTTGCAGTAGTGCATGCCATCAATAAATTTTGGCACTACATCATAGGATATCAAGTGTTTGTACACACTGACCACTCTGCCATTCATTTTTTGATGAAAAAACTAGTCACTAATGGTAGGATTACACGGTGGTTATTGTTGTTACAGGAATTTGATATAATTGTCCCAAAGAAACCTGGGAAAGATAATGTGGTGGCTGATTTTCTTTTTAGGCTAAATGTTGGTAGTGAAAGCATGCCTATTGAAGATTCTTTTCCAGATGAATATCTGTTTGCTATTTCAGTTCACTCACTATGGTATGCAGACATAGTTAATTATCTTTCTGCAAGACAAATTCCCCAACACCTATCCTACAGGGAAGAGAAAAGGATTATCCAACAAAGTGTTAGATACTCATTGATAGAAGGAAATCTCTTTCACACTGGGCCATATCATTATATCAGATGTTATGTAAGGGAGGATGAAATTTTTTGTATGCTTCGAGCTTGTCATGAGGAACCTTGCGGAGGACAGTTTGCATATAATAGAACAGGATACAAGGTGCTCTCAACAGGGTACTATTGGCCCACAATATTCTAGGATGCAAAGAAATTCATGAAGGGGTGTGACAGCTACCAGAGAATGGGTCAACCACTCCAATCAGACGAGATGTCGTTGCAACGTCAAATAGTCTTAGAACCATTTGAGAATGGGCCCTAGATTTTGTAGGACCAATTATCCCTTCATCTCAACAAAAATCCTACATTTTGGTCTGCACAGACTATGTCACAAAATGGGTTAAGGCGAAAGCATTAACCAAAGCTACAGAGCAGGCTGTTTCAGACTTCTTGTTTGAAGATATTTTTATCCGCTTTGGAGTACCCAAAGAAATAGTGACAGATGGAGGACCCTAGTTTACATCTCATTTGATTCAAAACTTGGTTCAAAAATACAAAAATTTCCATAGAATCACTTTGCCTTATCATCTACAAGAAAATGGCCAAGTAGAAAGCACCAACAAGGTTATTGAGGGCATTCTTACCAAGATCATAGCTAGCCATCAAAGAAATTGGGTTGATAAACTTCTAGAAGCGTTGTGGGCATACCAGACTACATGGAGGAATACTATAGGGTTCTCACCATATAAATTAGTGTATGGTAAAAATCCTCTATTTCTTATAGAATTTGAAATTAAGACATTAAGAACAACACTACAAGTAAATTGGGATACAACGGTTGAATCAACTTCATGAACTAGATGAGAAACGGTTAACTGCCATTCAACAAACAGACATTGTCCAGCAACAAAGAGCTAAGTGGCATGACAAATTCATTAAAAATAAGAAATTTCAAAAAGGAGATTGGGCTCTATTATATGATTCAAGATTTAAGGATTTTAAAGGGAAGCTTTGCACCAGGTGGCTTGGTCCTTATGAAGTTGACACAAATTCGACAATGGGACTGTAAATTTAGTAACCATTGATAGTGCTAGGACACCATTGTTTGCTAATGGGCACCGTCTTCGGCTATATAACAAACCTGCTTCAAAGGAATCATTCATCAACACTGTCACAGATTTTGACCTTCAGATTACGAAGGCAAGGGACAATTCCCCTATGCTGCCAATTTCTTAATTCTCAAATAAGTGTAACAATTGAAAACCAGCTTTTGTTGGTAACTGTTACACCCAAAAAAAAAAAAAAAAAAATGACTGTGAAAACATCTTCTAGGGTGCAGAAAGACCGATTGTGACAGTTGAAAATGACTATGTGGCAGTTGTTGCACATTTCTTTTTCCTTTATAACAAGATTATTTAACTCATGCATATTCTATTTTTATGTTGTTATAGATTCTATTAGAATATGTTTGTAAATCTAAGTATTTTTAAAGAAACATGCAAATAAGAAACGATTGTAGAAATAGTGTGGAAATTGGTTCAGATGTTACATGTGTAACAATTGTCAACCTGTAAGCAGTCACATCAGTGAAATCGTCAGCCGCAATATAAAAAAGAGAGAGTATTCATCAGCATTATGCCACGGGAGCAATTCATACAACTAGCACATCATCGCTAGAATTAATTATATCACTGATCCTTGTTACCAATTTTTTCTTGCCACATCACGTCAGGTATGTCATACAAAGGTATATCACTTATGCCCTCTATTTAACAAACATGGCAATTAATATGGTATCTCTTTAGACGTCCGAGGACAAACGTCACATTAAACTCGGGGGAGAGGACGAATCATTTCGTAATCTATGATCTCGAATTTAAATCCAATAATCATTATTACAATTTTTTCATCATTATCCCTTTATTCGATCATTCCAAGAATTAAAACGCATTTAACGCCAGATCTCCATCACCCAGACCAATAATGAACCCATACCGTGTGCAGTACGATCCTCCCTAACCCGAAATCCTCGTATTATTACCTATTTCAATGGCCTAACATCAACCTCAGTGAAGCATTGCACCTTCATTCCAAAATTCTTAGAGCAAGAGTAGAATACAGAGTGTTGGGATAGAGATGGGAGAAGTAGTAGTCTGACAAGATTCCAATTCGACTGAAGCATTGCATAATTTCCTTGAGGCATGCTAGGTCTTTAAGGAAGGATGTTGGTTCTAATTTTTCGAACGGCTCAAGGGATTAGAGGAGTTGGTGGTCATGGAATTTGCTCGGAACCTGCATAGAAACCAGACAGAAGTTCAGGGGTTAAAGATAGAAGTGACAGAAGAAGTGATTGCTTGTGTGACATCACTACAGACTGTGGGGAAATGGTGGTTTGATATAAAAATAAATGACCCCTCTCTTAAGTCAGAATTCCATCAAGGAGAGGAACAATTGGAGAAGAAGGGTAAGGGAATTGATAGATCGTCACTCCCTTAGCCATGGGGAGATGTTTCCCTATACATTATCAAGTACATTACTGCGAAGGAAGGGAAACGATGATGTTTAACTACCATTTTTCACTACTAAACCACCTACGATGCAGGTAGTTAGTTAACCTTCCATATTTCTTGTTAGGAAACATCATGCACATGTCTACGCTGTAAAAACTGCTGCACGTTGAGACACTTGTGTCACCAATCATGGTCTTATTAAATTGATCGTACTGGATGCATTGGAATGACAAGGTAGAAGCTGGGAATAATTCATGAGTAGAAAGACAAGGACTTCCCACAAGAGGCGAACTGAAATCCCTAACGCCCCAAAGGAAACAAGGGAGACTAGAGAACGAAGCCAATCTTCAGAGGGTAGGATCGAGAAAAGATCATTGAAGAAGCTGATAGGTAGTAGGATAACAAAGAAAAGGGTAAAAGTCAGTTCACGGTTAGAACCTTCACCTTAATCCAGCAAAGAACCGAGCAAGGACACGGGGAAGCAAAAAGAAGGGAAACAACCCCATCCATAAGAAGACCCTCTGCCAGTAAGGACGAGACTCAGTTTTTGTTGCTTGAAATAAAAAATTTAGAAGAAGAAAATGAAAAATTAAGGCAACAAATAGAAGGAAGTAGAGTAGAAGCAAGGGTACCAAGCCTAGATACCCTGGTAGAAACAGTGGACAAAATGAGGGCTGATTCTGAACGAGGTCCTGTGTGTGCAGCATGCACCATAAACCTAGCAGAAACCATATACAAAGTCTGTGTTGCGAGCATCATATCAATGGAAACTTAGACCGAACCTTGGGAAGTTGTTACATAAGAACCCTTTGACGATGCTGATGATACACAAGAATCGACAGCTGAAATGGAGCATCCCATGGGTAGTGACCCAGATGCTGATACACAAGAACCTACAATGACACCGATGTTACACAAGAACCAACCATAGAGGCAGAAGCTACCTAGGGACGAAAAGAAGAGGCTACTACACAAGAACCCATGAATGATGTTGTTGTTACACAAGAACTAGTAGCCGAAATGGAGTAGCTCAATCCTTGGGATGCTGTCACACCCCTAAGTGATATTGCATGTGAAGGAACATAGGGTCTTGAATCAGGATGGTGTTTGGAGAAAAATTTATTGATATAAGAGTTGCAGAAGTGGAAATAACAAGCACTCTTGTTTCAGGAAGGAGTGATCTCGTTGACGGCACACTAGAAAGTCGTAAACTCGCTCAAGGAGAAATGGGCTAAGAAGGAATTGGAAGAAAAATGGGAAAGATGGGGAAAAGAGGCGGCTATGAAGAAGAAAGAAGAGCAATTGCATCTGTTGTAGCAGTAGGTTCGGGATTTAACAAATGATAAATAGAAGCTACATGAACTCACCCTATATATGTTAGGGTGTAGAAAACCCTCTCTATCCTACCCATTTTTTTGTGGGAATGATTTTTCTTGTTTCAGTTGAAGGCGGTCTATGAAAATAGACTGTATTTGGGTAATTCTACCCAAACCTTTTTGGACGTTTTTCGTGCTTGTGATTTCCATGATCAAAGCTTGATTTACAAGCTTTTCCTCCATCATATTATTTGTGAGCATGCTAGTACGCACATGGTTGCGTGTGTTCTTTCTTACATGGGCGATCTGTAATTGCACACCTTTATTTATTTTATGAAAAATCAGATATAATGGCACATGGCCATGAAGTGAGCAGACATGAATGAAGAGAAGGCAACATTAATGATTTGGGTTGAATTGGGTATGGTTGCAGAATTAAGACGACTTTTTAGGAAATTTTTTAGTGTTCCAGATGTTAAGGAACAGGTAGCCATCTACAGGAGAATAATTGTGAAGCTTTGCCTCAACCTTTTTGTGCAAATGAAGAGTTGTGCACTAACAGGGTGCCATAAATGCAGAGAGGTTAGTAGTGCAGGACTACAGGAGAGTGATCCATTTGGTTTTCAAAATTTCATGGTTGTTGTTGTACGAGTTGCATAGTATGCCCATATTGTGGATCTATTAGGCATATTTTGGATAGGACTTAGGTTTAAGTATCCTTTGATTTGGTTGCTAGTGGAGGAGTACCAACCTCAGTATCAACTGTGTGATTATGAGGAGGAATCTTGGCCACATCAGCGGATGGCCACTCAACGCTACAAGTTTGCTGAGGAGGACACCACTAACGCCTATAATCTGACAGAACTGGATATGAAGTATAACAGTAGGCTCTGAAGTATTTTGCATGAGGACATGCAGTTGCTTCAACTTGGGGAGGATGTTGGGTGCAGGTTTTGTGCATGATTTGGACACTTTTACCCCTCATCCTTGACCATTTCACATCTGAACCTATGGACTTTATATCACAATTACCTTTTTTCCCGGTTATAAGAATCCATTTTTGTTATGATATATTATTTTTCCATATTTTTTTGTTAAATATGAATGAGGTGATAGCTTTTTGATGGCTAACCGAGGCAATTATGGAAAAAGAGTTCTCTAGCTTTGTTTCTTTCAGGTGATGTTCCAAAGTCCACGGCTAAAGGACGAACAATGGTGTGATAATTCACAAAGGGATTTTGAGTACTTGTTGTTCAAACCATTGTTGTTACACCAAGAATTGTTGCTACACCTTAAGCATTGTTGTTACACTTCGAATTGTTGTTACACCATGGGATGTTGACTACATCGCACCTATCTAGGACCGTGGGTACTATTCCATAGGACAACTGCCGTAAAGATTGTATTATCTATGGGTGATTAAGGAATCAGGGCAGTTGTGATTTTGAGAAATGATGTAACAAAAATTGGCATTGTATTTAGATCTTGTTGTAACCATTTCTATTCTCTCTCAATATTGATTAGCATGAGAATCGTGAGATTCTCATGACTGATCTATTTCTTATTTTGGGAATGTAAATATTATAAAGGGGACTCAGTTCCATGTAAACAAAGATGGACAATATCGCCATTTTGCTTATGTAATTCATAACCATTTTAATACAAAGAATAACATTGCTGATGTTTTTACAAGCGTGGTGTTGAGACTTTACCAATTTGCATTTCATCCTTACGCCCTGCTAGGGACGAAGGGCCCTCCTATTTAGCAGGGATTGCAACAGCAAAATTAGTATAGTGGTAGATTAATTAGTGTTCCTTTTAGTAAGTGTGAAGTTATTTTTGTCGTTGTGTAATTTGCAGAATGGGTTTATTTTTGTTTCCAGATTCCTGATATGCTATCACACAGGATTGATTTGAACATAATATTCATCCAACCGACTTATTTAGTGGTGTGGTATGTGGCATGCCTTTTCCTTGGTAACATGAAGTGTGGTTTCATTTTTGTAGAATGTTTTTTTATTTATGCATGAGTGTTACTTTCTACAATTAAATTTAGCGACAATTGTTTCTGTCTTTTATTTTACTCTTGGCTGAAGTGTGTCAGCACAGACAATGCATACTCCATTGAGATAAACAGACCTACCCTGGGTTGACAATTAATGGTTGCGATTCAGTCATATTAACAGTGATTAAATTGTCTCAACAACGACTTAACAAAGTGTCTTCCTTTTTTTTGCTTCATCCAATTGATTTGTCATGGATATGACTTCTTCATGATGTCTTTTCTTGTTTTGATGAAATTCCTCCTTAAGTTTGGTGAGCTCCTCATCTCTCTCTTGAACTTCAAGCTTGAATAGGTTAACTTCCTTCCTTTTATTTTCAAGGTCATTGTCACCATCTTGTGATTGCTTCTTGAGCTCCTCATTCTCCTTTTTCAAACTGCTTATCTCTTCTAGGGCAGATTCTTTTGTAGGAAATCATTTTTGTGGATAGAAACTATCCCTCTAGTCCAATGGGAGGATCTAGCAACAAAATAGACAAATATGTGCAAACTTCCCTAGCTTATACCAGAAAACACAAAGGAGGATAGATGACCTACCTCACTCTGATGCTAAAATCTGTTGGTTTCATCCTTGATTCTCTCACTTCCAAGCTCAATCTCCTCTTTGTTGTTAGGGATGAACACCTACAAGGAAGATCATGTGGAGACAATAAAATGCATACACAACAAAAACCATTCCAATATAAACCATATAACAGATCATGGAGTATTATACTAAACGAGCAATGATTGATACATTTATGGAAATAAAACACATAATGTATTATTAATAGATGGTAAAGGGAAGCATTAAAACCACTTAAGCCTTGATGTTGGAAGCCTCCTTTAGGTGAATTTCCAATTCCTATCCTTAACCTTCAAGCACTCCTTTCTCCTTAGAAAAATGGGCAACATTTGGGCATAGTTTAGCACTAGGAAGGCAACCAATCAATAGCCAACTAGTTATGGATAGTAGGGATCTTATTTATAAGGAAGGAGAGGGAGCTGATGATCCATAAAAGGACAGTGAAGTTCCACATATCAAGGGAAAAATCCATGAAAGTAGGATCAAGGACCAGGAATGGGAGGTCTCGTTCCAATCCTCATTCACATGTAACTAACTCATCGTTCTCGAGACTTCTAGTAAGAGAAGCTTCCCCTCCACTTTAGGAAAAGCTGCGTGAAGAGGTTCAACACAGGTTTCCCTGATAATAAATGTGATGGTAGCGCTAGGACATTATAGTGCAACAAGTTGCCAGCACAGATCACCAATGGTGCAAAATGCGTTGATCCTAAAAACTAGGTTTTTGACAAGTTTTCTCAGAAACACTTTCAAGGAAAGTTTCCTTCTTTTCTTCAAGGATGCTTCTGTATATGTTTCATGGTGAATACACTGACAACTTTTGTCATTTTGGTGCTTTAGGATACAACACGAGAAGTGTGACAAAATATTGTGTAACAGATGCCCGCTAAAAAATGAAAGCAGAACGAGAATTGATGGGTGAAATTCTTTACAAGTCAAGGCAAGGGCCCGAAGAAATACTGTCAGGAGACCTACAAATCAAACATGATACAAGATATTTGACATATTTTATGCAAGTATGCCTAATAATACATCTTTGAGTAAGCATCTAACAATACATGAATAGACGACATGGACACAACCATCCGAATAGAAAGGATAATGTGTATGGATCCACAACATGGATGCAACGATTCAAATAGAAGGGATCATGTGTACAATAATGAATATCTAATAACTCCATGCAGCCTGGATTTATCAGACAAAACCCAGGGTATTCATCTCTATCTTGATCCAACCAAAGTACGAATCCCACCATGTGAATAGATGTGTCAGAGTCGAACATGGTACAAAACCACCTGATTACCGGTCAATGATGGAAACTGTTAACATGCACGAGAGAAACCACCAATAATGATGATGGCTATAAAGGTACAAAAACACAATCCTGAATGTGAACAAGGAAGCTGAAGTTGACCACTCACAAAATGATTCGATAGAAGTTTAGTGATGTGAACCTATCATCGAATGCGAAGAACCTGCCATTGAGTCATGCAAGCTCCAAGGTACTGAAAGGGAGTTTCTAGATCATCTTCCTAGATAATGATTTGGAGTCGACATGGAGTGATCTGTCGAAGGAGGGCCATAATGTTTCCCATATCGTCGACACGAAACATAGGATTTTTCAGAGTTGGCAAGAGTGATTCAGGATTATTGTAGAAAAGTCAAACAGGGTTAAGCGATTTGAATTACAGAGGGGACTTCTCTTGAACATATTGATGAAACGACTCTGGAATCTAGAAACATTTGACTCAACATAGGATCATAGGTCATGGTGACAATAGATATAATAAGATGAGAGGCAAATGCATTCCCAAAACCTAGTAAGGCAAGTGACGAAGTGAGGATAACCCAAACCTAACTTTAGATACAGATAAGTGTCATGTTCAAGAGCGACATGTTGACTTTTATACAAAATACAAGATATGTGTTTCCTTCCATTTTTCCCCACTATTTATAGTGAGTACCTCTTTATTTTTAATTTCAATATCAAAGAGGATACCATATGCTTGTCATATAAGTTCATCCTTCGGATGAATCCATCCTAGTATTTTTAACAAGCCCTAGGAAGAAGTAGCTCGGTCTCGGTGGTGTCAAGCCCTTCGTCATTTTAGTTTTACAAATCCGATGGAGGGGTAACTTGACATCTTTTTCATGTTTAGAGAGTTTGAAAAAGAGGCAGAAAAGAAAACTCTAGATGTCCCTTTTTGTAGATAGTCTCTTAAGTCTGAAAAGGTATAAGACAATACTTAAGAGAACCTCTTAGCCATGTTCGACTAAGGTATTCCTTTTTTGTAGCTAGTCTATCTCAGTCTTGAAAAGGGTTAAAATTATATTGGGTAGACATCTTTTCATTTAGTTTTACGAGTTCAAAAAGGCAAGAGCTCAACAATATTTTCATATTTCAAGAGTTGAAAGATGACTCCAACTGGAGGAACGAGTGGTATAAAAAGATAACAATTGGTTCCAATCATGATGGAATTGCTCAAAACATGTAAAGGTCAAGAGGCTGGCTAATAAAATCACTCATTGCAGATGTTCCCCGGGCAAGGGTAAAACAACCAAGTGAAAGCGTATGATAGGCCAAAGAGATGGTGACGATGGAATGAAAAATCAAGGCTCGCCTAGCAAAAAGAAGCTGATAAAAAAGACAATAACAAGAGGTAAAGTGGAAATGGTTTCATTTTTACACAAGCTTGAAACAAAGAAAAACCATGCTTGAGATAATTTTGCATGCCCCCAACATAATGAATCAATTCGAGGTACATGCCCCCCAAGTTCCATTTCATTCACTTAAGTAGATTATTGGTTACTAACAGGTGGATGGAATGAGGGTTCATTTACGAGATCAAGTGAAAGACTCGACTGGGATTTTACAAGATCTAATCAAAGACTCGAATTGGAAGGGGATTTATTTCTTTTTTTAACAATCTTGGCATAGGAAAATAATCATGACCATGGCACCTTGTTTCATTGTTTAACGAACTTGAAACAAGTAAGGAAACTCGGCTTTGGGAACCTTGATTCATTTTTTAAGGAGCTTGACACAAGTAAAGGAATTGTGATCCAACACCTTGTTTCATTTTTTAAGGAGCTTGATACAAGAAAAATAATTGTGCTCCAACACCTTGACTCATTTTTTGAGATTGAAACAAGTAAAGGAATTGTGCTCCATGACCTTAATCATGGCACATAAGAGGCCATGGCTTCCAAGAGGTTCTCATAGGATGGGAGAACAACACTCTGAAAGGGATACATGTCAAGGGATCTAATGGAAAAATTATGATCCAATGCCCCAGTACATGATGCACTATATCACTGATTAGATCATCAGTAGACGCGAGCATGGAACATGTGGCCACGTAATTAACCTGTGGTGGGGGTGATATCACTTGCGCACAGGGACCATTAGGGAAGATGGTTGATTGGGAGCGAAATTAGGACCAATAAACAAATTCTTATCAATGGCCACAATTCTTCCTCACGCGGGAAACATATGACATGAAAGAGAAAAGAGATAAGAGCTCCCATGACATAAACATAGTCACGACCAAGGAGTAAATTAAAATATAAAATTCCTTTGACAACCATCACATTGATATAGATGATTTTTCCTCCCAAAGTAATAGTCAACTTAGGAAGGATCCTTAACAGTTGACTGGTTCCTCCGTTAAAAGCCAACAGGTTCTGGGTAATGGGCACAAGCTGCAGAGAACTTAAAGCTTGCTAAGAAGCTGAGGATATAATACTAATAGATGTGCCTTCATTTATGATTGTGCCAGGTACGGGTATATTATAGGCCTATACTATGATCTGAAAAGGCACGTAAGAAGGAAGACGATATCCTGCTAGTCAACTCCAATCAAAGAAAGTGACCATACTACTTGGAGGGGGTGCCATGGGAATTGAGAACTGCCCCATTGCATTATGGGGATGGGAGGATCACCCCCTATACCGTGGGAACAAGATAATAGCCTCCCGGTACCGTGGGAATGAGAGGATTTCCCCCAATTCATTGGAATCTGAAGAAACAAGAAGAACCTGAGTAATATGAAGTTCACTCACTAAGGGAAAGGTACGATCAACTGAAGGTGGAATTGAGTCAACCACTTTCTCAACCAATGGTTGGTAGAGAAAGGGCTCATGGGATTCACATTCAGAGAGAGTAGGATTTACTAGAGATGAATTATGATCAATCACTTCATTCACTATGGGTGATCAGGGGAGATATTTTGATAACCAGTCGGAAGACGAGGCTGAGAAGTTGTAAGGTTGTTCAACACTTTTGAGGCTTCATCCATACAAGGACAAAGGTGAATAATATGATTCCCTTCATATAACTTACAGGGAAATTTGACTTTACCCTTTTTCCCATGGACCTTACTATCACTAGTTGAGGTTTGTCACTAGCATGATTTACAGAGGCAGATGACGAAAGTTGATGTGAGCCTTTAGACCACACTTCTAATACCTTGGGAATACCAGGACAATCTCTAAGAAGGTGGTCACCCTTACAAAGCATGCAAGGGAAATTAACTTTGTGAGGCTGATTGGAATGTTTCTCCACATTAGTTGCATCTGTAGCAACGGTTGCTTGGTTGGCCCCTTGCTTATTTTTCTTCTTCTTCTTATCCACCTGGTTACTAGCTTGTAGGATTTCACTAGACGAAGAGGAAGAAGAGGAAGAAGATCGAACAAGCGAAGAAGGAAAAGAGTAAACTTTAGGATCAACTGGAGGTTGGTATTATTCAGGTGGAGGAGAACCCGGTTGATAAACAATTTGGACATTTGGAACCATAGGGGTCGAAAACAACTAAACTGGAAAACCAATGGTAAATCGAGAAGGGACAACATTGCCATATAAGGAGCACCAAAATTTCCAAAAGAAGGAAAAGGACCAAGATTCTCGTAAGAGGGGTTTTCTTGGTTGGTGGGCTCAATAATTGTTGCCATTAGTCTTAACCTAAGATCTACTAAGGAGTCTTTCCACAGGAATGATGTTGTTCCGCGGTCAATTAATTTTAAATTTTAACAAAAAATAAAACAAAAAAGGGGTAACTAGGCATTAAGGTTTACCAAGCAATCGTGAACTGTAATATACACCTTGGTGAACCAAGGACTTAACGTATGACAACCAATCTCCCGAATGTTGTGTTCGGTGTAGCATCGTATACAAGGTAGCAGACTCAGTTACCTATGGATGGATAGCAACCTATTGGGGACTCCCAAAATATACGCGACAGTACGTGGGAGTGCAGTCTGTAGTAGTGTTGTCTAATACGTAACCGTTCGATGAGAGAATTCCCATATACTTACCATGCGTGGAGCACCTCTGATATGCTCGAAAGTACTGCAAAACGGTCCTATGCACTTCTATACTTGGAAAGAGATTTCAACCCTGGGATGACACGTTGGCAAACAACAAAAACTCCTACATTTAACGACATCAGAACACGTCTCTAGCCTAGACCTCTAGATGTTTTCGTTAATGTTCCAAATGCTCCTTAGGTTAATTGAGGTAAATTTTAAATTTGATCTTGAATTAAGTTTCAATTTCAAGGCTCAAAAACGATGTCACCTGAACACACCTACAATGTAACTAAAATGAAAAAATGATTCTTTTCATTTCAATGACAGCTATCTTGTATAGGGAAGAGGTTCAAACATTGATACCACAATGAAGTATGCAACAAGCAAAGCTTCTAAACTAGATCTTTCACTTTCACTATTCCAATGCGCCCACCAAAAGTAAAATGAATTTCAATTCACTAGAATGCATCTACTTGAATTGTTCACTTTTATTTTTCAATGCACTCACCAAAAGTAAAATGAAATTAAATTCAAATGCACCTACATGATTTTTTTCACTTTTTCTTTTCGATGAATGAGAATGCACCTTTTTTTTTAGCTTTCAATACTAAGCAATGTAATCTATGCTCAATGATAATCCTCAAAACGACTTTTCAATGCAATGTAATATAATGCAATTCGAAAAGTAAAATTTGAGATGAAAGCTAAGCAAATGCAAATGTGGTTTATTTTATGATTCCCAAAAGAAATAATAATTCTTTAATCAAGAACAAATCAATATTCCGTCCACACATGCAAGCAACAAAGAGTAAATCCAATTGACCTAAAGACTTAATCAAGATTCACTTTCACTACTTCAAACAATGGGATGGACTTTTGCAAACCAATAAGAAATCAACAAAAATAATAGAAAATCTAATGCACAAAGAGAAGGAGACACTTCATACATTAAGACACACTAGACATTTCTGGTAGAAACCCTAAAAATTCTCATTTTTGGACCAACGCTTTAATGGTCAAAATCCGCGCTGACATGGGTTTTCAACGCTACTTTAATGGTAAAAAGTTGTGCTGACAAGATCTTCGGCACGACAATAATGGAAAAAATCAACGCTGACAATGCAACTTTTTCTGGAGAAAACACGTTGGGTGAGAAACAGTTAGGAAAATGAAAGGAAACTCAAAGATAGATCCAAACTTAACACTCTAAAGAACATATTATTCAGAATGCAGACCCATAATGAACCTAAGTTATAGATCACTAGGAGGTTGGCCAAACTAATCAAAAAGACCAAACATAAAAGGAGGTTTGAAGGGTTATAAGCTCCCCAGTGGAGTCATCATTTTGTTGTGCAGACAATCATTTATGTGGATAGAAACGATCCCTCTAGTCCTATGGGAGGATCTAGCAATAAACTAGACAAATATGTGCAACATTTCCTAGCTTATACCAGAAAACATAAAGGAGGATAGATGACCTACCTCACGCTGATGCTAAAATTTGTTGTTGTTGTCCTTGATTTTCTCACTTCCAAGCTTAATCTCCTCTTCGTCGTTATGAATGAATACCTACAAGGAAAATCATGTGGAGACAATAAATGCATACATAACAAAAACCGTTCCAATATAAAACATATAAAAAATCAAGGAGTGTTATACTAAATGAGCAATGATTGACACATTTATGGAAAGCAAACACATAATGTATTATTAATTGATGGTAAAAGGAAGCATTACAACCACTTCAGACTTGATGTTGGAAGCCTCCTTTAGGTAAGTTTCCAAGTCCTAGCCTTCACCTTCAAGCACTCCTTTCTCCTTAACAAAATGTGCAACATTTGGGCATAGTTTAACACTAGGAAGGCAACCAATCAATAACCAATTAGTTGTGGATAGTAGGGATCTTATTTATAGGGATGGAGAGGGAATTGAGAATCCATAAAAGGAGAGAGAAGTTCCACATCTCAAGGGAAAGATCCATGAAAATAGGATCAGGGACTAGGAATGGGACGTCTCGTTCCAATCCTCATTCACTTCTAACCAACTCATTGTTCTCAAGACTTCTAGTAAGAGAAGCTTCTCCTCCACTTTATGAAAATCTGTTTGAAGAGGTTCAACACGAGTTTCCCTCATATAAGTCACGCTGGCAGCTAGTGCAACAAGTTACCAACACGGGTCACCAATGGTGCAAAACTCGTTGATCCCGAAAACTAAGTTTTTGACAAGTTTTCTCATAAACTCTTTCAGGGAAATTTTTCTTCTTTTCTTCAAGGATGTTTTTGTATATGTTTCATGGTAAATACACTGACAAATTTCATCATTTTTATGCTTCAGGATACGGGATGGGAAGTGTGGCAAAATATTGTGTAACATAGCTACAAGCTTCGCCATGAGATCTTCTTTATAGTAATCTTTACTCTCTTCCTCTTCTAGGTCTTCCTTGGACTTGATGTCTTCACTCATGTTTTCAGCTTCCATAATGGATTCTGGATTTCCTGCTTGCTTCCCATCATCTTCCAGTCTTGCAGTCATGATCAATGCTTCTCTTGAGTGAAGATCTTAAAGTTTGTCCCACATACCTTTTTCTGATGAACATTTCTCCACTTCGGTCTTTGTAGCATCTGGTAACCCACACAAGATTGTGTTCATCACTCTTGCATTATATTCCTTGGATTCTTCTTCCATCTAATTTTCAATGATCATTGATTCCCGGACTTCAACACCTTGAGCCATTAAGAAATTTCTCAATCTTAACTTCCATCTATCAAAATTTCCATTGAACAATGGAACTTTCCCAATTTGATTGTCTTCAGTTTTCATGGATGAGAAAGAAACATCTTTATAATGATTGGAGGCTTTCTTCCTTGGCTTTGCCATTAGTGTTATAAGGATTAACCATAAAGTTGTTAGGCTTTGAGTGAAGGTACTAGCTCTGATACTAGGTCATCACTTCTTCAACAAGTCCAAGATGAGGTGGTCCAAGCTTGTAAACAATGATTCGATCTAGTGACTGTACACAAATATGTGGTTAAGGCAGCTCTCCAAGTACTAGAATGGGGTATCAATCTCCAAAAAGTGTTAACACAGAACTAAACACTGGTATGACTGGGTGAGGCCGACTTATATGATTGAGTGTAGGTCGGCTTGAAGTGAGGCTGACTTGTATGACTGAGTGTAGGTCGTCTTCAACTATCCACGTCATCTATGTCATCAAATGCTTCATCAAGTGTCATTGGTGGTGGACGTGGATGGGGATCAGAGGTTTAGGTATCATAAGCTTTAACATGACATAATGTGAAAAACTTGCAATATAGGAAAGTTCTAATGCAACAGACACAATATTATATTAAAACATTATGATAGAGCCAATCGGGTCCGAAACCATGTCGACAATTGGAGATTAGGTCTTATTGGAGGTTCCTTTTCAAAAGTTTCGATAAAGTGGCAGATGTGATTTGATAATTAAATCGTTATTGAATCAAGTCGGGTCCGCATATTAGAAATTGGAAATTGCAGTTGGGTCGCATATATGACATCGCATATCAGAGATCGGAGTCAGGTCGTATATATGATACCGCATATCAGAGATCAGAGGTTTTGAGTGGTGACACACAATAAAAAATGTGAATATGATATATCGCCGATATGATATTTCTTCGATAGGGTTTCATTGTGTTATATTTTCATTTGTGAACTTCGATTCAAAGCTTATTACTCTGACAAGGATTATTATTCAAAGGCTCGATTTAACTTTGGTTTAATATAAAGATTAAAGTCACATGATAATATATGTCATCATATGGTCCTCCATCTCATCATATGGTCTCCAACCATGTCATCAAGTTCTGCATCAAGGTATCATAATATACATGAGGTTATGGCATCTTCATAAGAAATTTCATCACGAGGGCATTATGATCAATGGGCATCTTAGGCTAGACTTCTTCATTAATGGTTTGACATCTTCATAATGTAAGGGCAAGCTCCAAGGTTTGCATGAGGTTCATTGACATCACAAAAATATTTTTCATCTCCAATAATGTCATATTGACATTAGTGACAACCTTGACGACCAACAAGTACAATTACCTTTAAGAGGGAGTCTGGTTCTCCCCTCACTTTGCGAGATGTTATGTATGTTCCTGCTTTGAAGAAGAACTTGGTTTTTGTTGCCATGTTGGAGGATAGAGGGTATGATGTGATATTTAATAAGGGAAAGGTGTTCATTCGTCACATAGCCATAAGATAGGCGAAGACGATATGGGTTTGATTGAAGAACCTCTACAATTTGGAGGTAGAAGATTGTGCTGCCCTGAGCACTAAATCAGAGAAGGTGCATAGCTGAGACATCAATGAATTGTGGCACAGGAGATTGGGACACTTACACCATGGCACTTTGAAGACCATGCGACAAATTTATACCGGCCTTCACAAGGGTACACTAGATCAGGTAGACACATGCAAAGGGTGTACACTAGGGAAGTACACCAAAGCTTCCTTTCATGACAAAGATAGTCGAGCACAGGAAATCCTCGATCAAGTTCACTTAGATGTGTTTGGATCATTCTCGACAGTATCCACGACCAATCACAAGTATTATGTGATATTTGTTGATGATTTTTTCTCGTAAGTTTTGGATCTTCTTCATGCATAAGAAAGATCAGACCTTTGCTAAGTTTTGTGAATACACTTTTCAAGAAAAATACTAAGAGTAAAGTTAAAGCTTTCAGGAGTGATAACGGTGGAGAGTATGTGTCGAATGAGTTCAAAAACTTTTGTGCATCAGAAGGCATTCGATGAGAGTTGATATCACTTCATAAACCACAACAAAATGGGGTGGATGAAAGGAAGAACAAAGTATTGTGGAAGTGGCATAGGCAATGTTGCATGATCAAGGCCTACCATTACACTTGTGGGCTCAAGAATGAAACAAAACTATTTATTTGCAGAATGAAAGCCGTCATTGAATTATCAGGATGAGTACACCGGAAGAGGATTTTTAAGTGAAGAAACCAGATGCGACACACTTCAGGATCTTTGGTTCATCAGTCTACTACCATGTTAGCAAAGATGCACAAAAAAATCTAGATCCAACAATGGACTTGGGCATATTTGTAGGGTACACTGATACATCTCACAACTATCGTGTGTACCTACCAACCAACAGGATGACTCTGGTTTGCAGGGATGTAAAATTCGATGAAAAGAAGGACATGAGATGTTCCCTTGAGAGGGAGCTTCTACTACATGTGGTTGAGGAGCTTTTAGCTCCTAAGGGGGAACCTCAGGATGATGTGGAACAAACACATGCATAGGAGAAGAGAGTGGAGATACCCACTCATGCAGAGTCTTCCAGAGATGGGAAAAAGCAAACCAAAGAGGATGACAGTTTATTGCATGATGCTAGAGAGAATGTGAGATCACCCACATCATATAGTAGGCAGAGGAGGTCACCAGAGAGGTACACTAGTTACATGGATATGATGAGTGGATGTGTAGAGATTGAGTCTTCCTCTTTTGAGGAAGATGTGCAACAACTAGTTTGGGTTAATGCCATGGTTGAGGAGTATGACTCCATTGTCAAGAACAATGTTTGGGATGTGGTCCCAAGACCGATAGACAAGTCAGTGGTGAGTTCCAGATGGCTTTACAAGGTAAAGAAAGCAACGAACGGTAGTGTGGAGAAACACAAGGCCAGGTTTGTGGCTAGAGGGTTTTCTCAGTGGGATTGATTACAATGAGACTTTTGCTCCTGTTGCAAGGTACTCATCAATCAGGTCCATTCTAGCATTGTCAGTGCAGATGGGATGGAAGATACATCAAATGGTTGTAAAGACAACATTCCTCAACGACATGATTGAAGAAGAGGTGTATATTGAGAAGCTTGAAGGATTTGGAACCTTCAACAGAGAGTCGCATGTGTGTCGACTCAAGCGAGTGTTGTATGGGCTGAAAAAAGCACCCCATGCTTGGTACACCAGGATCAATATCTACTTCACCAGGTTGGGCTTCACCAAAAGTGAAGCAGATGTGAGCTTGTACCATATTGTGGTTGAAGGTATATTGTTGATTTTATTTTATATGTCGACGATTCGATTCTGATAGGTGATTAAGTCTTGTAAAGAAGATCTTGTAAGAGAGTTTGAAATGAAGGACTTGGGGTTCATGCACTACTTTATGGGGATGGAAGTATGGCAAGGTGATGAGGAACTGTTTTTCTCTCAGGGAAAGTATGCCAATGAGATACTCAAGAAGTTCCACATGGAGAGCAGTAAACCCATGGAGACTCTTCTAGTTGGTAACTAGAGGAAGGAGGATGCTACTTCCGGTGAAGTAGTGGAGGCTATTATTTACAAGAAGCTTATGGGTTCACTAATGTATTTAGTGAACACACGACCAAACATGTGTTATGTAGTTAACCAGAATAGTCAAGCAATGGTTAAGTCGACCAAGCTATATTGGAAGGCAACCAAAGATGTGTTGAGATACCTCATAGGCACTACTCAGTATGGTCTTTGGTACAGACGGACAGAGGTAGCGAAGCTTCAAGGCTTTAGCAATGTAGATTGGGCAGGGAGTCCATTCGATAGGAAGAGCACATCAGGTGGGATCTTCAGTATTCGGTCATGAATTGTTTCTTGGTACATCAGGAAACAAAGATCAGTTGCACTCATTTCAGTAAAGTAGAGTACATGGCTACTAGTCAAGCAACTTGTGAGGTTATCTGGATGAGGAATTTTATGGTTGGTTTGTTTGGTCATCAGATGGATCGAACAATGATTTACTGTGACAATCAGAGTTGTGTCAAATTATTTGAGAATCTAGTTTTTCATGATCGGTCCAAGCATATTGAAATCTGGTATCATCATCTTCGAGATTGTGTGCAAAGGAGAATTATGTTGTTGGATTACATTTCCACAGAGGAACAAGATGCAACTGTTCTGAAAAAGGCCTTGTCAAGATTCAAATTCGAGTTTCATAGAGGCAGGATCGAGGTAGCAGATAATCCCTTTCTTGTTGAGAGGGAGTGTTAAAAATATCAACAAGAAATCCTAATTTAATTTGTCCTTGAATTAAATTAGGAATTAAACCGAAATTCTATTCTCATAGCAGCATGTAATAGTAACTAAGTCAATTTGACTTAGTTGGCTCAGTAAATTCGAGTTGGAAGTCTATATAGAGTCATGTAGAGTGATTCCTAAATTTTAGGGGTCTAGGTTGAGTTCTTTTGAGTTATAATTAATTAACCTAGTCTAACTAAGTTAAAGTCAGCTAAACTAGTTCTATTAGTTGGAGGAACTAGTAGGAGGTATAGTAGTGGGGACAAGCACCAGTGCAGCTTCACTGCTCCACTAGTTAATTGAAGATTCACTCATAAATAACTCATGCATGTCAGTTTAGAGGAAGACCCAGTTGAGATTAGAGTTCACGGACAATGTACTATCAATTGTATAATTTTCTGAGTTGTACAAATTGTGCATGAAATCAGTTGAGGGTCTATGTATGGATTGCATAGTTATGGAGAGATAATTTACCAATTAAATATGGGCTAATTCTCTCAGGAATTACGCAAGGAAATGGGGACTTGGCAGGCAACAAAATTGGCTAAGTGTTGGCTGGATCTGGTTTATGAAGTAGAGAGATAGATTGTACTTGTGCAGGAATTGTTCAGGTTGAACAAGCATTGTATTTTATTCTCAGAACTCCTGGTTAATGCAATATAGATAGTTAGGACTTTGAGCAATTGCTTTCCCCAGAAAAATATTGTGTTATGTGCATTGAAATTATTCATTTTCTTTTGGTGTTTTTATTGGTCAATTTTGGTTTCCGCTAATGAGTAGAGTATATTTTTGTATTATGTTTTAGCATATCACATAAGTTGTTGAATCTACAGTAAAAATATACAAAACTAAATCAATATCACCTGTAAATTATCCCTAAAACTCTATTAAAGGGGTACTGTGCTTATCTTAATGTGCATTACATACACTTATTTTTATTTATTTTTATATCAATAAATAGGGGTATTTGATTTTTATGATAAAAATAATCGCGTTAAGAGGCGCTCTCCAACCCAATATGGTAGAGATGTTATAATGTTTAACATTTTGACTAAGTCAAAATAAAATAAAATATAATGGATTTCCCATAGTATTTTTAATCCATGGTTTTTCCCATGGTATTCTTCGTTAATGTAGCCTATTTGAAGGCAAATAATTAAACCATCCTAGATCCATATTAACACTGGATCTACCAAGGGTCGAGAGGGATCAAATATCTTTTCACTCTAAAAGAGTTTTACACCTCAAGAGATTCGATCCCTTTCGACGCTTGGTAGATCTTGAGTTAAGATAGATCTAGGATGGTAATAATAATCTAATTTTAAAGTTATGGCCAAGTCAAACATCGAATTAATTTGTGAAATTCCCTCCTTTTGGGACAAGGAACCCATTTTCATGTCACCTTCTTAGAAAAGAAGAAAAAACATAGACATAATTGAAAATTAGAATCCCTCTAATTGTGTTCCTCCTTAACATATGATCATAACATGCATCTCACTTTACTTTTATGAATACATCTTGAAAGTGTTTCAAAAATATTCATTTAATTTACTATTTTATAATAGTGTGTTGGGGGAGGTAGGAGAGGGAGGGGTTCTTTATAGCCCCGATGGAAAAAGAGTGATGCAATTTTCCTAGGCCTAGGTAAAGCGACCAAAATTATGGCAGAATATATTGCATTATGGAAAGGTCTGGAGGTGGCCATAGAAAATAAAATATCAAACATGTTAGTTTTTTGAGATTCAATGCTTGTCATTCTCCAAATGATGAAGGCCTAGGAAGAAATATGTCCAGATTCTTCTCCCATGAATCAAAAGGTTCTTATTTCTGCCTCTCAATTTGAAAAACTGGAATTCTACCATATACTCATACATCTAAATCCAATTGTTGATATTTTACCCAAAAAATTTCCACTATGGAGCAAAGAAGCCTTGACGTGAACAATAGTTTCAACATCTCTCCAATTCCCTAATGATTGTGAAAGGTTTACATTTTAGTGAGATGGATGGGGGCATTTTCCTCCACGTTATTATGTCTTAATGAGATTTTCAAATTTCAATCATTGGATTTATGACATACCCTTGCAAAGTGGCTTGTTCTTAGTAGAGAATGGGTATCATGTTCTATCGAATTGATCCTTTCCTGTTAGAAAATGTAACTAGGTTCTATCTTCATAATGTCTTATAATTTTTGTATTTGATGTAAAAAAGAAAGAAAATGTATTATTATTATTCTAGTATGGGTTTCATGCTTTAGGTTAATTTATTTACAGGTAAAGCACACATTGTGTGCTTCTAGGGCTTTGTCAAAGAGTCAAATAAGACAAAGAATCATTGTAATATGTAAAAGACCCTATTGGGCACCATGTATCAGGTCAAAATTATTTAATTGAGTCAAATTCATGTCTAAAGACCCTCGAAGATCAAGTAAACCCAATAGTCAACAAAGTCTGCCTACAAGAGAAGTCAAGTCGACCTTATTTGATTCTCTCATCCAAGAAGTTCATTGTACAATGAGAAAGAGACAAAAAATAAGAGTGAATAAGAGGAGAAAGAAAAGACAAAAGATCGAAGTTTTAGAGGACTGTTCTGGGTTACTCCTACCACACATGTGAAGATAATTAGGGCATCTTTCTACTGCAATAATGACGAAATCACAATCATCATTAAAGGTCAAATTTGGTTTCAAAAAGGCAAGGTTGGAAGTTGAGTTACCAATGAAGAAGAAGCAATTCAAGAGGATAAGGTCATATTCAACCCTAAACCACTCACATGTGTGAAATTGCAGTAATTTAAGGAAGGCCAAAAATTGCAGACCTGAAGTAGTGACCAAAATTCTGAAGTGGGGTCAAAATTTGGAAGCTTGGAGCAGTTTGACTATGGTTGACTTATTGAGGGACAAGCTAATTAAAAAGAGAGTTTGACTTATTCTTGGAGGGATATTTGTCTTGGGTCTTAGGTCTTCCAGTTCATCATTTGAATATTCTATAAGAAGATAATAATTCTCATGGGTTTTCCTCTCAAAGGAGAGATTATGGCCCTAGCTAGAAACCTATATTTTGTGTCCTCTTGTCCCATTATTTTTCATAGTTTGGTAGTTGTTTAATGATAAGAACACAATAATAATTAATTGAAAGAAGAATCTAAGTACAATTGCATCAAGTTAAGTAAAATAACATCACAAGCAGTTATCAAAGTAAGAGAAATCACCCTAATATAGTTGCCCTACATTTCTCAGCATGGTATCAAAGCTAAGGTGATAATAAGAAGAGGTAGCTTGAATATCATCCAATTGAAAAATGATACATAAGGGTTGAGCATAAGAAGTAGCATCGAGTAGTATTATCCATCACATCACAAGGATCATATCATCACAACTCTTGGAAGCTGAAGAATACCTCAAATACCCTATCTCCACTTATAGAAAGAAGGACCCTACACACTTGAAGTACTCTTGGAAGCCTCAAAATTCGACAATCATCAACCAAAGGAAGCAAGAATACAAATTATCTCCCTCTCGTTAAAGAAAGGATCACATCTCAAACATCTTTGAATGAAGAGGGAAATCTCTCCTTATACTAGATAAGAAACATTGTCATTCTTGAAAAAGGAAGATCATCACCAAGAAATATATCTAGTTGAAGATATCATCATCATGAAGCATCTAGTGGAAGACACCATCAAGAAGGTATCTTCATTTGAAAAGTAAATATTTTGTATTTATGTCTCAACCTACAAACCAAATGACTTATTTTTGCAAGGAGAACAATAAACTTGTTGGGACATCAAACTATCTTGCATGGAAGAAGGTAATATATTTAATTCTCACGGAGAGTGAATTTATTGAATATGTCAAGGGATCAATCACCAAACCACCACAAGATCAATCTCAATCATTATCAAAGCACATAAAAGGAGAAATAAGGGCTCAAAGTGTTGGAAATACTGAGAGGGGGGTGAATCATTATTCCTTTTCAATTGTTACTTTTACAAGTTAAATCAATTATATTTAGAACACAAAATGAACAATAGCAATAAATGCTTTTATTAATATAATCTTTACAATAAATCAGGTACAATATATATATAGGGCTACAACCCTTGATGAAGACATCGATCTTCAATCTCCCAGGCTCCAACCTATTGCCAAGCACTAACTTGGTCTTTTGTGAGGCTCTAACCTCTAGGGCTCCGGCCCTATCTTGTCAAGGCACCAACCTTGGATTTAGGAGCACCAACTCCAAGGACACCAATACTTCCAATTCTGAGGCACCAACCCCAAGGGCTCCGACCCTATAGTTTTGCTTTGTTAAGAAATGTTTTTATTGTATTATACTGCTCTCAAAATCTTCTCCGTTGTGTTCTGTTAAGCTATAGCTTCACTGCTACATCAACGACAACCTGTCTTCATATGAAGGAGTCTTCACAACTCTTCATATTTCCCAAAAAAAGTCTGCAAAGTTACCTCATGATGATTTCAAATAGCCATCATGATCTCTAATAATGTCTCCAAGATCTGTTGATGCTTTTCAACAGGATATCTTTGATAAGTTGCGCTAAGCCCTCAATGCCTACACAAAAATAATTCATGGTTTTCAACCCTTTATTCTTACTGTTGCGGTAGCTATTTCAGGAGTGGCTGCTTCTCAGTATTCTTATTGTCGCGATATCTTACTTCCAAGAAACAAACTCACAAACGCTTCAATGTTGGTGTTGTCTATTGCTCCCTTCAAATGATGACAGATGAAACTTTATTTCCTTTCACATAAATGTTCTTCAGGTTGCGTTCTATACTTCTTCCATTGATTAATTTATCATAAGTCCGAATCTTTCAAATATTAACCCAATCAACACAATTGCTTCGTCCTTCGGCTTCCTTCTATCATGCTGGACCTTAGGCTTCCTTCCTTCTCGCTTGATCTTCAGCTTCCTCTATTCCTTCAAGTTCACGAGTTGTGAACTGTTGCTTCTTCTCTCTGTAATTGATGACCAAGATCCTCCCCTTGAAGCGAAGCGTTTTAACTCGTTTTTATATGAGTTTCACCAATGACCAAAGGACACGTCTATTGGAGGGAGGCTGACTTGTATATTAAAAACATATGTTGGAAAGTCTTTTATCCATAGAATTGATTTTTCATGGAAACCATATAAGAGAGGTTACACCCACATGGAGGTCCCACATGCCTCATCATCACCTTTAATCACGCAATCACGACTTCATGAGAATCAGAGTCATTCCTTTAATCTCGCAATCACAACTTCATAAAACTCAGAGGTTTTACAAGTGTGCACATGCTCTATCTTCTGATGGAGCGGATGAAATCAATAAAATATTTTTAATGAATCCATTAGGTCCACAGTATTATCACAATCAGCGGTTCAAGGTCCACCATTCTATCACAATCGGCGGTTCGTAATACTATCGCAATCGACGTTTTATTGTGACATCCTGTTACGACTTGTGATATGAAAATTTTGATAGGTGGATGCGATATTACATTGAGTCATATTATAGTGGTGTTGTTGGGTCCTTATATATATCGCAATCGCAGATTTTGAGTGTGACATTCCTTTGTGTTACATAACTTCCGATGGGGAAATTCCATTACGGTGGATGTGATATAACAATAGAGCATATTGTTATGGAACCATTTGGTCTGCAATACATATTGCAGTCGGGGGATTTGACGTGACACATAATAAAGCGATAAAGTCATCAATATTGATTTCTCCAATGCATTGTGATATTTAAAAAGCTTTCACGGTTTATTACTCTTAACTCCTCTGTATGGCTCTTACTCTTGGGTATATGTGATAACATGCTTCCCTTGCTCCGATAACCTGCTTCTTTGATGGCTTCCGATGAACTCTTCCTCTTTCTCTTTCGCTTCACGATGGTCTTGGGCATATGCGATAACATGCTTCTCTTGCTTCGATAACCTGCTTCTTTGATGGATTCTTCCTCTTACTCTTTGGCTTCATGATGGCTTCCCCTCTTTGGCTACTTGCTATTGTCGCTTCATGGATCTATTGCTTCTATTATATATATATATATATATATATATATATATATATATATATATATATATATATATATATATAGATATATATATATATTCGATCCACTTGGGTCCTCCATCTCATCATATCATCATATATCAAACTTTCATCACTATGAGCATTATGATCAATCGGAAATCATGTATCAAAGAATTTTCCATCACAAACACTTCCATATTGACATCAATGACAACCTAGATTAACAATCTCCCCCTTTGTCATTGATGGCAATATTCTTTCCCTTTCAACATTCTCTCCCCCTTTGACATCAATGGCAAATGGGGTGCTCAGGGACTCCCCTTGTTGAACTCCCCCCTATCAAACTGCTTTTGTTCTTTATGAATAGTAGATCTTCATGGGTATGTTACTTCCCCTATCGTGGTGCTCTTCTTTTTACTCAAGATATAAGGATTGGTGCCTCATCATCAACTAGCACATTATCCCTTCTTCATGTCTCAAAAGCTACTTTATCATGGCTCCAACAATGATTAAAGATGCTCCATTTCAATTGTTGATGCTCTAACAATACTTATCCCAAGAAAAATAAAAATAAAAAAATCGGTCACGCATGATAAAGCATTGTAACCATAAATAATAATAGTAATACATAAATTTTCAATAAAGAAAATGGAGAAAGCTCAAAGCACAAAATTTCAGACCTAGCGTGGCCATAGATAGAAACCATGCATCCGCAAAGCGTAGAATCGGAGACACCAAAGATGTGATGTAATATAGAGACCAAGTAAACAATGAATACTCGTTAAAATCACTGCAAAATTTGAGGAATAGGATCTTCCAAGCATAAGAGTAAAGACATTTTTAAATACTAGTTAAGGCAAAATTACTATTCCATTATAAAAAAGTAATAATCTTTACCTGAATCACAACCATACTTTCACAACAACCAGGAATAAAACAATGCTCATTAGAATATTGAAAACTGGAACGACCTAGGAAAAAAAACTAGAAGATAAACAAAGATTCTATCTAGTCCACATCAGTGGCAAGGAGGATTAGTGACATATAGCAGGACTCAAAATGCCAACATTCGATGATATTACGGGAAAGGGGGAGATAGATCCCAAAATCGACTCAAAAGACTTACAAGATATGTAGATAGAAGATCAAAAAGAAAATTGGAAATGTCATGAAGCAAATTTTCATCTTCATAAAATCATTATGATGTTAGAACACGGTCACTCTATTACTACTTATAAATCAATTCAAGGAGCCTTCTCGGTATGATACAAATTATATCATTCTTTATACTTCGATAATTTACTCATTCTACCATTTTTTATGAGTTTCAATCAGCATCTAGGAAAATGAAAGGCATTGAATCCCCTGGCGAGAACATGCTATTGAAACCCCTAAGCATCAACGAATAAGCTACGGTGTTTCGATTATGAAACCCCCAACTCTGAGAGTTCCACGCAAAGAAGACTATAGGCAGGGAATTTTAAACTACAACACAGGTCCATAATCTTTTATGCATAGATTGCTACTCATAGTAAGCACATAATGAGCCTTATACACATGTACGAGGAGGATAATATACAATCTTTAAAGATTAATATACGTTGCTTTATTCCTTTAAATTTGTGATAACCATTCATAACGCAACGATCTAAACAGAAAGAGCATCAATCTTATCCAATACTGCAGCTCTTTGCCAGCGGTTTAAATGGATAACATTACTATATTCCTGAGCAAGGAGAAAATCAGCTTTTATCCTTTTCATTGGAAAATCTTGTCCTTATTTTTCTTTAAAACATTTCTTAAATCAAACTAATTTTAAAATATCAACATTATTTTTATTCAAATTCTGCCTAAAGCTTTGTAGCATCATGTGACTTGATGCTAACTCGCATGCAGGCGAGCCTTTTTTTTTTAAGAGAGAAACCGTAAAAGTATTATGGTATTCTGATGTTCACAAGGTTGATACATCTCTTTGATAAAATAGCATAAACTCCATTGGTTCCATTCAACCATTATAAGAATGTTTAAATGGTCATCAATTAGCATGTCGCGAGACAATATTGGTTTGTTCCCTATTGCACTAAAATTCTTTTAGATGTTCCAATCCAAAGTATTAAATTGGAAAATATTGTTCTTTAATCTTTTCATGCTGAATTGCAAGCAAAAACAACTAAATTTGCTTCAATATATATAATGAAGTTGTTGATATTAACATAATTGATCCATATGTAGATCTTAATTACTAGCATGTTGTGCCAACAACTATAGTGGGACGTACACATGAACACGTAAAACAATTAGTAGGAAAATTAAAGATAGTAAACCTTAGGACCCTTACCACTCTACTATTTGACGATAGCATTTACCCCTTTTTTATTTTTCAACGTGAAAGAATCCTTGAGGGGTTTAAGCATAGTCTGCAGCTGACATCCTATTCCTCTCAAGTGCCTCTTTTACAACAAATTTAGCATATGGAAAATAGGTTTGCACTGTCTCATTGACACAATTGGTACACAAGTAAATGCATATCAGTACTTGATGGCTAGATTGTAACAGTTTTTTGACCCATCACATCTTACAAAGAAAATTCATTTAGTCTTTTACTCCAATTAATAGAGACCATCATTACTTTTATCATGAGGTATTCTACGACAGTCGGGATCTCTTTCATAAGGAATTAAGAACTTCTGTTAGACTCTTTTCTACCATCTTGTATTTGTTAAATTTAAACTCTTGTTTTTTAAAACTAAGAGCATAGGAATATAGATCACATATTAGAGCCTCATTAAGTTGACAAGTGATGGAGTATTGGTCTGAGAAATATAAAATCTGCAAAGTGAAACCAGTGACCTAGAAATCTGTAGCAGCAATCATCTTCTGATTAGCACTAAAGGAATAATTTAAAAATGACTACTTGATCACTAATGCACCCCCTATCTCTTTTGATGGAATAAGAGAGTGGTCCATGCTTGCAAAATTATCATAAGAATGGGAAAATGTAACTCTCCAAGTCATGTGCCCCACATGTGCAAGAATAGGTAAATGCATGGCAATCACGTTGTTCCATGTGGTGGTCACATGTCAACAAATTCTAGGCACACTCCTCTATGGGGTGAACGCATGTCAACACACGACAAGTGCTCAATTCAATATTTAAATGCAAATAACTCACTGTTGATCATCACTAGTCACTAATAATTAGAATTCCAAAAAAAATAGAAAATTCAAAATCCTTAAAATAGGAAATGACAAAAATGGATGGTAGCAATGGAAAAAAATAACACCCTGTGTGAGGAATGTTTTCTCCGGCAAGTCAAGCTTCTCTTTCAACGTCCCAAACTTCCTCTTTATTAGGGACTTCATCAAAATATGGACCACCTATGAATATGCAGCAATTTAGTCTAGAGCCATTGCTTTCTTCTCTACTCTTTTCTTAGAAAATGTTAAATTTTAGGTATGTTATATGCATAACACAATTTACTTCAATTTTTCATATTAGCCCAATGACAATATTCAAATTAGCAATGACATCATCATGATAATACAGTGCAGATAGAACATAAACATAAACAGTAGAAGACAACCAAGACAAGAGGACATAAGATCCATAGGTCTCAGTGTTTGAACCTATGCTCTGATACCATATGTAACAGCCCTGAAATAACAACACAATTAATTAGATTAATCAAGCGATTTATAATCAACAAGCAATTTATCAACTAGTTAACATTAAATGACTAAAATATGAGTAAAGAGAGACAACTTACCTGTGGAATGCTAGTTGAACGCTAGTGGAATTTTTCTACCTGCAACAAAGTCTTTGGGACGACTCTCCACCCAACCGTAGACTCAATTGCACAAAATCTCGCTACAACTGGCCACCCCCGAGCCCTCAATCAACATACTACTACCAGGGTATCCTTGTCATATAACACTATTCTCCCAAGGGAATGGATGATGAAATCATGGAATGATGGAATGCTGGAATCCTCTCGTCTTCCTCATCATCTATTAAATAGAGCAAACATTGGAAGGGGAACCACATGCACTCACTCCATGTGTCCACATGCAACTTTATTGCTTTTCTTGTTTTATTTCTTTTGTTTTTACTTTTTGATAGCTTTACTGATTTTTACTGCTTTCTTGTTTTATTTCTATTTATATTTATTTAGAGTTTTAGTATTGTTATTTACTATTAGTATTTTTTATTTATTATTTGTTTTCTTGTATTTTTAATATTATATTATTTATTATTATTATTATTATTTATTACTTATTATTTTTGTTATTTATTATTTATTATTAAGGGACATTACACATGCAAAGTTGTTTTAGAAACTTCCCTCCTAGTGTCGCTTTTTCCTAGATTTGTGGCATGCATGTCATGAGTCCAAACTTATTTATTCGACGCACTAGAGCTCATTCATTCACATCGATCTTGGAGCTCTGACATCCCACAGCACATCCAGGACTTTTCGACACATCTGGCTCAACTATTCACGGGTAAGTGGCATCAACTTGTCTTTTTCAACATTTCTGTCGCTTTTTGTGTATTCACTTGTGCGAGTGTTGTTTGCTTGATTTATTTGAATGCATGTTGTTGTTTTCATGTATACTAGCTTGTCCTAGCTCTGTTTCATTTTTCGTTGCTATCTCACTACTGTCGCATGCATGAAAATGTTTTGCAAAACGTTCGTCGAACCGACGAACCACCTCACCCACATGCATGTTGATCTGTTTGTTGAATCTTTCATTCATGTTTTGCATTAAATGTCAATCAATTTTGCTATCACTTAGTGTCACCATGCATTCACTGTCTTATTTGTTTTCAATTGCCCGTCGGCGAGTCGGGCCAACCTTGGCCCAGACTCTGCCTTCACCAAGGCTGCATTGCGCAATCTGGGGAAGGAAGCCTCTACCTTCCTCTCCATAAATGTGCATTTATGCCTAACATTGGCCTCCAAGACTATTTTGCACATTTCTGGAGGATAGTGATTGTTGGCCTAGGAAATTGCGCAATGCAGTCCCTGGGCCTGTAGTCCTTCCCAGCTGGAATTGCGCAATCCCAGCAGCCAGCAACATGTATGGATTGCGCATTTCATAGATCCAGCAGCTAGTCCTACCTCCCATATAGCCTAGACTACCTTTTGCGCAGTTCTGCTAGCCAGTCACCCAGACTCCTAGAAGAAATTACGTAATATTTCTCATCAGCTTCCCGGGTATGTGCTATGTCATTCCCCAGATTTGCTTTGTTTTCACTAACATTTTCTTGCCATGCATGTTGCTTGTCTCCAAATCTTTCAGGTGTTCATCTGTCTCAATGGCTTCCAAGAGAACAAGATCACATGACACTGACGGAAATGCAACTGGAGCAACAACTAAGCAGGTGTCCTCTAGTCTACCAATCTACGAAGATGCGAAATTGTATATAGACAAGGACATCAAACTAAAGTGGCAAGAGATCAATGAAACATTTACAGGAACTTTCAAGGAAGACCTTGAAGACCTTCAGGTGTACGTGAACATTCACAAGTCTGACTTGTACCAGATTGCATGCAGATACCCCTCGTTCCCATGCACGGACATGATTCACTAGATCATCTCTCACACTGATCTCGAGACGATGACCTTGAGCAATGTAAGTGGGATGAAGCTTGCAACCTTCTGGGCACGAGACTAGGTGAGATGTATCAGATGGCAGAGCCCGTGACTGTCATGAGTCCTCCATTCAACTTTCCCAACAGCAGGGCTAACTCTAGAGACATCCTGAAGGATTGGGTAAGGATCCAATACTTGGTCATATCCGCATGTCGACTGTATGGCCAAGCAAGCACTGAAACATTTCCACAGAGTTGGGTGATCGCATTGGACCAACTATCTAGAGAAGGAAAACCCTGTAACTGGTCCAACATACTAGCTCATCAGCTAAAGGAGCAAGTCACGAAGGCTCGATAGTCACCCGGAGGTACACATGCAGAGATTTACATGTCTGCCTACATCCTAGATGCAGTCTGTGCCTGACATGAGTTCTCGGGCTTGGAGTGTGCATGGTCACCGACAGAGACTGTTGTGAACACATATTTCAAGTTGTTGTCCGAATGCAGCTTCATAGGAGTAATCACACGGTTGTCCGACCATTTTGTCACCAAGTGTACAAGATAATATTCGAACAGGATCCACCCTGCATGTCAAAGGAAGCAATGGAGGCATTGCAAATTGGTATCCCTCATTGTCCGGCACTTTCATCCGAATGTTCAGTGCGGAGAAGCCTCCACATGTTTTGCCAAAGTTTGCCTTGGACGTAATTGTCATGCATGAAGTAACATATCACATCTCGGCAAGATTGACTGCTAGACTGCAATGGAAGAAGAAGGCACCTTGGCCCACTCTTCTGTTGTGGATTGGGTTATATGAGATCCAGAGTATCAAGAAAGCGGATGTCGAAGAAAAACAGATGAAGAAGTACCCATTCAACCTCTGAAGCTTCAATCCGTATGACCCATATTGCATTGTGAAGGACCATTGCACGATAGTTCAGTTCAACTGGATCCATGGGGCATTTCATTGGACCGAGGAGGACTCATGGAGGTATTGCTACGATTCCTCCAGACCCGATGAATAGGTCATCTTCATTGTGGAGTAGTTAGCAAAGCAACATCACGGAGAGCACCATTAGGAGTAGCAGTAGCAGCAGCAACAACATAGGCATCAAAGCCAAGCATACTTGTGTGTGAAAAATGGAAGAGGAATATTGTCGATTGAATGAAGGAGGAGAAAAGCTGCAAGTTTTGAGCAGATCCACTTGTAGAACAAGCATCTATTATTATTCAAGCAAAGAGGTGGTAGCGTGATAAGCGAATCGCGTGAACGCAGAGGGATAAGAAGAGAATGGAAGAAGTAGATAAAGAGTTGCATGAGCTGAGGGAGCAACTCTAAAAAGAACAAGAGTTACGTAAATAGGAGAGGGAAGCACAACAATAGCAGATACAACAGGGGGTGCAACATGTGCCAACAAACGAAGCAATGCTCATATAAGTAGTTGATTCATCTGAACAACTGGCATCAGGCAAATAGGGTGAACCACCACAGGAGTGAGACTTTGTTCATGATATAGAACAAGCACTTCAACACTTGGATGCGGACATGGAGCAATAGGAGTTGGAATAGGACACTGACCTCGTGCCTCACCATAAAGAGGTCGACTCACCCACTTCAATGCATCCAGATGATGAGCAAGTCTTGAATGACCAAGGAGGCACTGAGATCCTTGGTGGTCAATAGGAGGGAGAGCTGCACAACATCTCTTTTGACGAATCTCATCACAGATTTGTGCAATCTCACAGAGTACCAACTCTGGAGGATCAAACATCTCCTGCGCACGTTGAGGAATGAGTGATTGTGACTGATGTGCATAAACATCCGACTGCTCTAGCAGATGCAACCAGAGTGTATGTCGAAGCCACTATTTTCTTATAGTTGAGAATGAGAGAATGGCTAAGGAACTACAGGTGGCAATAGTAGATGAAGTATTGTCCCTTGACACATATGTGCGAGCATTTTACTCCAAGTTTGGTACCGTGCATAAGGCAGTCGTCCAACGGATGGCAGCAACAATGTGCTAGAAGAGCACGCATCTTGACGAAGATACATGCTACTGTTGATGACATGCCAATATGGACGATGAAGTACAAGGGAGCTCCGCTTCACTTGCCAAAGATAATGAGGCCAAATGCGGTCGAGCTGAAAGCACGTATCTGGAACTATGAGGACCTCCCGCAACTCATCACTAGCATATAGGCTTCCCATGCATGAGAATTCAAGAGAATGGATGTTGTGGTGCACACACATGTGATCCCATCACTTGGGACTCTCACCCAGGAAAAGACTAAGAAGCATGTCTGCTTAGAGCTTGAATTGTACTTCAACGAGTTGATGCGTGTCGCCACCAGCCCAGACTTGCTTATCAGTGCAGACATCATGCGCAAGTATGTTGCTGGTCCAACCACATTAAAGACAATGATGCACATGCTTTCAGACGAGTTGGACAGAGGAGCCCGAGCAGTGTACCCGGATGTTATGGAGGCAAGGTTCAGGTTTCAGACAGATGTCATAGTGGAACATACGGACACTATCAAGGACTATAGATCTTGGCATCAATATGTTATGTTGATCAGCATGAGGATGTTGAACAGTTGGACTTCTATAGTTGTTTAAGTCAGAGCCATGTCTAGTTTGGCTTGTTCAAGCCATTGTTCACATGGGCACATGTGCATTATAATGTTGAATCATGTCAAGTGTAAGTCAAGTGTCAATAGTGGATGTAACAGTCATAGAGTATGTGAAGAGTCATGAGGGTAGTTGAATGGTCACAAAGGGGAATGTCAAGGATCACCCCATCCTTTGTTATAAATAGTCCCTCACAACTCATTGTATAGGGTTTTGGTGAGCCAAGCTTCTGATAAGACTATCTTTGAAAGAGGTTGGACAATATTGTAACGCACCTTGGCTTCTCCACTGGACAGATCTAGTTCATCTCTTTGGAGGAGCAGGCGAATGTGGCTGTAATGTTCCACTGTTGGGGCTAGCAGGTTTACATGGATGTATTGTATGATTGGAACTTACACTTCTTTATATAATAAGAGCCAACACATTTTCATGCATATGTTGTTATTGTAGTGGGCCTGTTCTGGTTGTTGTAGTAATGTATGTTGTTTAACTTACATAGCTGTGCATGAACTACTTTGTATCCAATTATCTGAATCTTGTTGCAGATGTGTTGTTGGTTTAACTATCACTTTGGATTGTCGACTGACCTCCTTTCCAGCTTGTGATACATCTTCGCTCGTGTGTTCCCTTCTCAGTTGAGTACTATTACAGGCTACCAAGGGGCACACTCGTCTCACCCCCCATGTGTTAGAACCTCTCCTACACCTTCCTTGACTCATTACAACAGTCGCACCCTTGCTACTGACATAGTTATCTTACTTGCCTCTGTGCGACATCGCAGTCAAGGAATTACCATACGACCCACTGCTAGGACTCCTACACCAAATGGTCTGAGGTCTAATTGGGACTTCTTACAGGGGAGATCCCCTTGACATGTTGGCGGGTCCAACACCTCAACAAAACCATATAAGTCACATATAAAAAATTGTATTTACCCGTAAAATCCCAGGGAGAAAGAGAGTTCTTGTTGATGATTGCATAAGTCGACTAGGTATGGGACTTCCACGAACCACCTCACCATAGACTAGGCTGAACCAAATCTTTCTTTCGGCCAGTCACCCTCATGCCATATTCCAAGCATTAATGTGGGATCTCATAAACCAAATCAATCAAAACCATCCAGGGATTCCATAGGCCAAACCACCTCAAACCTCAACCAATGATGCCACCTCACGGTCATACATCACTAACAATCACTGGATTACTTTCTACCCAAGTTGTCCAAGGCTCTAGAGCGTTTGTTGCAAAAAGAGGTTCTAGGACTAGTAACTCAAACCATGACCAAAGGCATAAGAAAACCAATTAGAAAGCAAAAGTAAAACCCACAACACCATGGCTATCCAAGAAATGGAAAGGCTAGTAAAACCACTATTAATCCAGGCAATCCTCCATGCCAATGACAGATCATAACCAAATAACCACATGCATATGCAATGCATGCCAAAACTAGCAAGTAAATCATACATGCAACTGGGTACCTGCAAGAATAATCCATTGTAGTTGTTGATCCCGATGTCCTCTTGTGCTTTCCTACTTTTCTTTTTCCTTCTTGCTCCAGATCCCAAGTATGCCACACTCCAAAAATTCTCCAAGAAAAATCTAAGTGTCCAAGAGTATCAGAAAGAAAGAGAGAAAATGAGAGCTCCAAAATTGAACTGATGAAAAGCCATGGACTGATCCTCATAAGATTTTTTATTAATGAGGCCTCTATTTTCTTCAATTTTCCATTATTTTGCTTCATTTTCCTCCTCACATGCAATCTATGACCTTTCACCTTCCTTTTCTCCTAATTTTCATTATTTTCGTAAATAAATGTCAGTAAATACCATTTTGCCTTTCCAAAGCCTTAGCCATTTCCTTTACCAATTTCCATAGTCATTAATTAATCACAAGTAATCCCTGTCACTATGTTTCTGCCCAACATTTAGATTGGAATACGTGTTCCATGACCAAGGTATTATTTTTTCGTTATTAATTTTTACATGGATTTTTTACCAGGGATGTTAGAAAACCCTCCCCCTTGGGGGAACATAGTCCTCGGTGTTCAGTGACACCTACAACCAACAAGATTGTTGAAAGAAAAACATACTTCCCATGGAGCTTTATAACTTAACTCGTTGCAGTATTTACAATGATCAACCTATTGAAAACAAACCATCATGACAACATAACAACATGACAACCATAATGACATGACACCCATACAGCTTATTGGAGCTTTATAACACAACTCATGGTGGTATTTACATCCATATACATATATATACATAAACCAAAACATATACCAAAACATATGCCAAAACATATGCCAAACATTCGCTCAACCAATGAATAGAAAAGGATACATAGCCTGCATCCAATTTGGGATCTCCCAGGTAGCTTCACTAGGCCCAAAGTGCTTCCACTACACTTTAACCTGTTCAATTGCTCGGTTCTGGAGAATGAGCATATTTCCCTGCAATATACACTAAGGTTCCAGTTAGAATTCTCCTTCTGGCTCCACTTGTAATACAAACCAGTCAATTATATGATCAACATCTTTAAGATATTTCGTAAGAAATGACACATGGAAAACATTGTGGAATTTCACTCTCAGAGGCAGTGCAAGTCGATAGGCTACTGGTAAAATCCTTTCAAGAATATTGAAAGCTCCATAAAATCGAGGTGCTCGCTTAGCACATGATCCAATCCTCAAGGAGCTCTTCTTGGGCTTGATGCGCAAGTGCACCTGTTCCCCAACCTGGAACTCCTTTAAAAACTTGCTTTGATATGCATAACTCTTTTGTCTATCTTATGTTGCCTTTAGATTCTTCTTGATTACTTGCATTTCATGTTCCATTTCTGCCAACATGTCTGGTCCAATCAACACCCTATTCACTGGATCACTCCAACTGATAGGAGTATTACAACTCCGCCCATACAATGCCTCAAACAAACTCATCCTCAAAGATTCTTGATACCCATTGTTGTAATCGAACTCAACCAGTGGAAGGTACTCTTCCTACTTTCCCTGTTGATGCATCGCATACATCCTCAACATATCCTCAAATATCTTGTTGACCCTATTTGTCTGTCCATCTGTATGTGGATGATAAGTTGTGCTGAAGACCAACTCTATACCCAAACCTGTAAATAACTCTTTCCGTAATCTAGAAGTGAACTTGGCACCCCCGTCTAATATGATCTTCTTTGGTACACCATGCAACCTCACTATATCCTTGATGAATACCTGCGCTACATCATTAGCTGAATGAGTAGACTTCACTGGAAGGAAGTGCACTACCTTAGTCAACTTTTCCACAACAACCATGATAGAATCATGTTGTCTAATTGTCCTCGACAAACCTATAATGAAGTCTATGGAAATGACCTTCCATTTCCACTCTTGAATCGGAATAGGCTGAAGTAATCCACCTCGATGCTTGCACTCTACTTTTAGTTGTTGAAACTCTAAGCATCTAGCCACAAACTCTGCCATCTCTTTATTCAATTTTGGCCAATAGTAGAACTTCTTCAGCATTTTCAGTGTCTTCTAATATCCTAGGTGACCTAAATATGGTTTCTCATGAAACTCTCTCAAGATAAACTTCGTGAGCTTGCTGTCATTTGACATATATATCCTGTCTCTAAATATGACCAAGCCATATGCTGTGAGATGATAGTTCACATCCTGCGCACCTGTAGTTGTACCTATACTCTGCTATAACCTATCCCTGAGCTCCATGTACTTGTTATATTATTGACCTGCCTGTAAATCTATCGCACAAGAACTCATAACTTTTATGTGTTTCGCCTGTATCCACCTACTAAGAGCATCTGCAACCCTGTTCTCTTTACCTTTAATGTACTTGATCTCCAAGTCAAACTCACTGATCGTGGCCAACCATCTAGCTTTCCTGGCGTTCAAATTCGGTTGGTCAAATAGATACCTCAATCCACTGTGATCGCTCATTAATACAAATCTCCTACCAATAAGATAGTGCCTCCACATCTTCAATGCATGGATGATCGTTGCCAACTCAAGATCATGTGTCGGATAATTCTGCTTGTGCTCATTCAGTTTCTATGATTCATAGCATACTACCTATCCTTCTTGCATAAGAACTCCACCAAGTCCTCTCTTGCAAGCATCTATGCATACCACAAATTCTTTGTTTGAATATGCAATATTTAGCATTGGAGCATTTGTCAACAATTGTTTCAACTGCTCAAAACTTGTTGCACATTCTTTTGTCCATTCAAACTTCTTACATTTTCGCTGCAATGACGTGATAGGGTATGCAATGCAAGAGAAGTTCCTAACGAACATCATGTAGTACCCTGCTAACCACATAAATGATCTTACCTCATCCACATTCTTAGGAGCTGGCCATTCCATGATAACCCTCATCTTTCCTTTATCTACTGCTATGCCTTCCTTGGAAACAACATATCCCAAGTAATGTACCTCTGTCTAAAAGAAACTACATTTGCTAAGCATAGCATATAATTGATGCTCGCTTAGTAATCTCAACATTACTGCAAAATGTTCGACATGTTCTTCCTCATTCTAAGAATATATCAATATGTCATCAATGAACACAATAAAAAACTTGGCCAGATAAGGATGCAACTCATTATTCATCAAGCACATGAAGGGAGTTGGAGCATTAGCCAAACCAAATGGAACTACAACAAACTCATAATGTCCATACCTGGTTCAGAAAGTTGTCTTGTAGATGTCCTCTTATTTAATGCATACCTTATGATATCTGGTCTCAGATCATTCTTTGAGAACATTGTTGCTCCCTTCAACTGATTGAATAAATCATTAATCCTCGACAACGGATGTCTGTTCTTAATGGTCACTTTATTCAACTACCTATAATCAATGCACAACCTGAGAGTACCATTCTTCTTCTTCACAAACAATATTGGTGCGCCCCATGGTGATACACTTGGCCTAATGTATCCCTTGTCAATAATTTCCTTCAACTTCAGCTTCAGCTCTACCAACTCTTGAGTGCTCATCCTGTATGGTGCTTTTGATGCTGGAACTTCCCCTGGTACCAACTCAATAGAAAATTTTACTTCCCTCTGAGGTGATAATTCTGAAATATCTACTGGAAACACATCCTGAAATTGTTGTGAAACTAGGTACCTTCTCAAGACATTTGCATCCTCAACTTCCTTACCTTTATCACTAGAAATATGCACTACAAATAACACACACCCTTTCCTGTGACTATGCTTTGCCTGCATAGTTGTAACCATTCTAACTAATGTTGCCTTCTTCTTACCCTATTGTTGTAGCAGCTACAACCACCCTCCAAAATTTAGCTTTAGCTTCATTTTGGAGCCTCCCTTCCAACCATCCTTAGCAGCATGTCTTTCACTATCAAGTATATAGGCTTCAGTTGAGTTTTAGTGGCCTGCCAACCTGTGCATGTCAACTTGTTTGTCTCCCACACACATGTTATCATTTCAGACCAATTTTCTAGCTGAGATGCTTCCCCTGAAAATTGCGTAATTCTAGAGGGGAACCAACCTTCCCTCCAGAAATTATGCAATCCTGTTGAGCTGCCTCCTGAGCTCCAAAATTGCGCAATCCAGCCAAGCTTCCCTCCCTTAGAAAATTGCGCAATCTGGCCCAACACTGGGCTTCTGCCCAGAAATTGCGCAATTTTGGAAGACAGTGACCTGTTGACCCCATAAATTGCGTAATTCCTAAAGGACAACCAACCTTGCTCAGCCCAAAAACTACGCAAATTTCATTCCCAGGCTTGCAAACTGTTGCATGTGCTATCAAGTTGATCAGTTCCCTCCGGGATTGAGTAATCTTGATTTGCATGCATGGGTTGCTTTTCCCAAAAAAGCAAAAGGCAAAGCATCCCTAAATTTTAGGGATCTATTTTTAGTAGTTGGAGGTTACATGCAAAGATCATTTTAGAAACCTCCTGCCAAGTGTCGATTTTTCCTAGATTTGTGGCATGCGCGTCATAACCTTGATCTTATCAAAACTCATTTGTCGAACGTTGCAGAGCTCATTCCTCACATCGATCTTGCAGCTCTCACATCCCACATCACATCTAGGAGTCTTCGGCACATTCGACTCAAATTTTTTGGGGTAAGTCTGCTTTTCATGTCATTTGCTACTTTTATGTCACTTTTTGTATTTCGCTTTGTGTAAGTGTTGTTTGCTTGGTTTCAATGAATGCTTGTTGTCATTTTGATGCATGTTAGCTTGTAGAAACATTGTTTCAGTTTTTTACTGCATCTCACTGTTGTCGCATGCATGACATTGTTTCTACACTGACGGTATTTGTTGCAGCAACTCAGTTCACATGCATGCTTGCTTTCCCATTTTTTAATCCTGCACTCACTATTTGCATGCATGATCATTCACTCGTGTTTGCACTCAGCTTCGCCATGCATTCAGACTTCTCATGTTTCCAGTCGACTGTCGGCCCTACCATGCCCAGCTAGAAAATGCACATTTCCGGGAGTGAAGGCTCATCCTTTCCTCCAGAAAATGCACAAAATTGACTTAGCACTAACCCCCAGGCTTGCTCTGCGCAATTCTGGGTGGTAGTGCCCAGCTGGCCCTAGAAACTGCGCAATGTAGTTTGCTGGGTTTGCATGCCCTTGCTAACTGAAACTGCACATTTCCCAATTTCAGACCTTAATAAGCCAGGCTGGACTGTGCATTGCACAGTTCAAGCAGTTAGTCAGCCTCTTGATAGCCTGGACTGTACCTTGCACAGTTTTGGTAGTTAGTCTCCCAACCTCTTGGTGGAAATTGCACAATCTTCACAATAGTCACACAGGTATGTTGCAAGTCAATCCTCAAATTTGTTTTGGTTTTCAACTAACAGATTTATTTCCATGAGTGTTGATATGTCTCCAGGTATCACAGGCGTTCATCTGCCTCTTAGCAACACAGGTAGAATGACCTCCTAGAGAGCAAGGTCAAAGGACACCGTTGAGATCGCAACTGGAGATGCAGTTGACCAAGTGTTTATGAGCTTGCCTACCTATGAAGACACCAAGTTGTTCAGACAAGGATATCAAGATGAAATGGTAGCGGCATCGCAGTGAGCAGCAGAGGGAAGCAATCCTACACACAACAAAGGCAAGAAAAAGGTTGTTGACAATGCATAGATGGAGCAAAGCTGCAAGATCGAAGCAGATCCACTCATGATGAAAGTAGCTTTGGAGATTGAGGCTATGAGGCGATAACACGACAAGAGGATCATGCAAAGGCAAAGAGAGAAAAAGAGGATGGAAGAAATAGAGAAGGAGTTGTAGGAGTTGAAGCGACAACTCAGGGAAGAACATGAGCTACGCAAAGGAGAGAAGGAAGTGCAACAGGAATGTGCACAGCAGGAGGTGCAACATTCACATATTGATGAAACTGTGCCCATATAGGTTATAGACCCATCCCAGTTGCTGGCACAGAGCAGACAGGGTGAGCAGTTCTGTCGGTCGCATGTAAGGGTGTTCAAGAGCATGGATTTCATTGTGCGCATGCATGTGATCCCACATATTGGCACACTCACTGAGGCACAGACAAGAACCAAGTCTGACTGGGGCTGGACATGTACTTCGATTAGTTGATGCACATAGCCACCAACACACACTTGGAGATCAACACAGACAATGTACATCAGTATGTTGCTGGTCTGACTACACTCAAGACTATGATGAGCATGTTATCTGACAGGTTGGACAGAGGAGCCAAAATAGTGTACCCGGATGCAATGAAAGCAAGAGTTTGCTTTCAGCAGGATGTCACCATTAAGCACGCGGACACCGCCACGAACTACTAAGCTTGGCATCAGTTCGCCATTGTCTATCATTGCAAGGATGTTGAAGAGTTAGCGTTCCCATAATTGTCCAAGTCTTAGTGATAGCTTGCATGGCTTGCTCAAGCCTATTTTTCCTCATCTGGCTACATGTGCAGATTGTAATGTAACATATTGTAAAAGTGAAACAACAAGTGTTGATAGTAGAATGTAATAATCATGTAGTAGTTGAAGAGTCATGAGGGTAGGTGAAGAGTCACAAAGGGGAATGTCAAGGGTCACCTCACCCTTTGCTACTTATAGAACCTCGTAACTCATTGTAGAGACTTTTGGGAGCCAAGTTTCCAATAGGTGTATCTTAGAGAAAGCTTGGAGTGTATTGTAATGAGCCTTGGCTTCTCCCTAGTGCAGAGCTAATACATCTCTTTGGAAGAGCAGGCAGTAGTGACTGTAAAGTTTCGTTCTCAGAACTAGTGGTCGGTCATGGTTGTATTGTATGATTAGATTTTTCACTCTTAATATAACAGAGCCAACACGTTTCATGCATATGTTGTTATTGTATTTTAGTTGTCTTGTTTACTCTAATGATGTATGTAGTTGTTTGCTTACCTATGTATGTATGGACTCTTTCTATATATGTATGTATGAATCTTATTGAGATGTGTTGTTGGTTTAACCATTACTTTGGATCGTTGGTTTCCTTGCCATCCAACTTGTGATGTATCTTTGCTCGTGTGTTCCCTTTCAAGCTGTGAGTTTCCATAGGTTTCTAAGGGCACACTCATTCCCCTTTCCATGTGTCAGAACCCTTCATGCAACTTCATTGGCTTGATGTGCATGTCACACCCTTGCGGCCAACAAGGACATCCTACTTACCTTTGCGCACAACCATGGTCAAGGTGATATTGTACGAGCCACTGTTGGGACTCCTACACCAAATGGTTTGAGGTCTAGTTGGGACTTCTTATCGAGGAGATCCTCTGACATGTTGGCAAGTCCATCACTATCAACATTTTGGTGCTAGAAGGAGGACCAGATGACAAGCTGAGTTCTCACAATCTGTTTTAAACCTCCGCATACCTATCATGACTAACTACAGAGTTTCTCTTCCGGAGTGTATGTCTTATGGAAACAACTTTGAAATCTCGGAAGTGCTCTGGGATAAGTTGTCACATAAAACATACGATGGTGGAGGCTATGTAGCCTTGGTTAGGCACGCGGTTGGCATTATAGGCTCATGCAAAAGACATGAAATATTTGAAGATTACATGACCTGCGCACTGCTCACATACACACTTCGAGGGCACCCAATGCATTGGTGTGTCGTGTTGCCGAAAAAAGCTATTCATTCTCTTTTTCATATGGTCACAAAGATAGACCGTGCTTTCAATAATTTTGACCGTAAAGCACTCAACGAAGAAATTCTGAAATTACGGAAAGCACCTAATGAATCCATTGAACAATTTTACATGCGCTTTTGTAATCTTGCATACCAATTTCCCAAAGATGAAATTGATTGGGAATTCCTCAATGGAATATTTGAGTATCTTATTTACATATCCGAAAATCTGCAATTCTTGAAATCATTTGAATCCTGCTCAACATACTTCGGTGATGGAGCTGCGCAATCATAGGTAGGCACAATTGTTGTCACAAGTGATTGTCCACCTTCACCTCATCGACCAACTCCACCACCGATAGTGATGTGGGAGAATATGCACACACATCTATTGAACCGTCACATCCTCCCACCCCACCTGATCTTGATATCTGTGCAAATTTGGTTTGCAAGCTTGCTGGTTGTCACGTGGATTCCCTCAACCTTTGTCCCCGCATTCCATTGATCCTCTGAATTGTATTGTCTTCCATTCTCCCATTCCGGACTCCACACTTGTTGTGAACAAGGATCAAGTTGTTGACAGAGTTGGTGTTGTGCAACCAAACTGCGCCATCATTCATGATGAGTGTGTGTAGGAATCTAAAGAAGAACTCACGGTGAAGGATGATTCCCTTCCACTCGTGCCTCATCTACTCCATCCTGGCATCCCTTGTGATTATTACATTGTTGATTTCCCCTATGAAAACTCATTTCCGGATGTTTCTACTTCTGAATTGTTCACAGGACACATCGGATGTCAGTTTGTCATTACATTGCAGAGAGGACACATCTTCCTCTGAAAATCTGTCCAATTTGTCATCTATCATTTCAAAAAACACAGAGGGTGAGCATCCTTGCTTCTCACCTACCCCTCTACATGATTCATTAAATCATGAGGATTTCGACGAACATCTCAAGATTGTGGCTGTCGTGATCTCTATACTTCTTCATTCGATCACGATGTTGATTCAATCACTGTTAATATGTCTAGGCCACTAGTCTCCAATGATCTACCTGTCGATGAAGTCGAAACCCCGCAGGCTGTCGAGGCACTTCAACCCAAGCTGATGGTTATGTCAGGCCCTCGCTATCCCGAGTTTTGTTTCACTTCCGATCAGGAAATTGTTGAAACATGCGAGGCTCCTCATCACTCTCTGCTTCGCATTAATGATCAACCAAACACCTAGATTTCGATTCCTCCTCTCGAATCACATGATCCCATCGCTCTTACATTGGAGGAATTTTACACAGCAAGCACACTTGCGCAACGTAAGTGGTCTACCTTTCTCACGTTTTCTTGCATGTCACAGTCAAGAGAATGTGTATGCTTAACATATGCACGCAGTGTAGCATAACACCATGGAAAGTCCACAGACTGCATGTCATGCGCTTTCACTCATTTCTTTTCTATGGACCCATTTAAACTCGGAGTGTGTTTTTCTTCATTGTTATATCTTTCACGTTTTCTAGTTCGGATGACTGTGTTGTTTGCGAACCATGCCTTCACCAACATGGGTCGACCAATGTGCCCGTGGCTGCATTAAAAGTATCACTTTACGTGAGCAAACCCATGCACCGTTAGCTTAGGAGAAGGAGTAGTGTTTGCTTAGGAGTAAGAGTAACTGTGTGCGACTCTTGAAATAAGCTGGGTAAATTACAAGACGACTTGTGCAGTTATCATACTTGGTTATCTTTTGTCCTGTCTCTATATAAGAACTTGTTGTCTTTAGTCCATGATACACTAATGGAAAATACATTATGTTCAAAGTGAACCTTGATGAAAACACAACGCTTGCACGCTAACTAGTATCACCTACTCTAATCGGTTGTTTTTGGGTTAACCCTTGTCAGCTTAGTCAAGTAGAGTAAGGTGAGGGGGGAAACCTTAACAAGTATGTCAGAGGTATATACAAATAATTCTCTAAAGGAACAACCTATTCTGCTCTCAATAAGTCGGGATCCCTCTTCCACCTCTGAAATGAATAAGTGTTATGCACAATTATGAAAGTGAATGAGAAAATGAAAATGTGAAAATTTTGAAAAATGAAAAATAAATAAGGTGAAAGAAGAGAAAGGCTTCATGTGCAGAGAGGTGATGCAAGTAACTCCACTGGGGTACTGACCAAGCTCGCTGGTAGCGGAGCGATGCTTGTGTTCCTACGTGACTCTGTCGGGGTACTATCCAGGCCTGCTGGCAGCGGGGCAACACCAAAGATGAAACTTAAACTTTGACTGTCATATTACTTGTGTACCAATATACCCCTCATCCCCAATCGAAACAACTATGTTGAATTGGCTTGGAATGTGTGCTGACCGACCAAGAGCATGGCAAATGCTACATATTTCAATCAAGCTAGTGTGGAAACCAAGATGATTAGAGAACTGAACAATACTTCCAAAGGAGTTAGACTTGCTTTTCACGAAACAAGGTCCATTCAAAGAGTTGTAGTTCTACCAGTGTGTCGCCAAGTGTTGTAGTGGTTACAACGACCCTCCAAAATTTTGCCTTAGCTTCGTTTTCGAGCCTCCCTACCAACTATACTGAGCAACATGTCTTGCATTGTCAAGTACATAGGATTCAACTGAGTTTCAGTGGCATGCCAGCTTGTGCATGTCAACTTGTTTGTCTCCCACCCGTAGGTTGTCATTCCAAACTTAGGCAATTTTCTCGTTGAGATGCTCCCCTGAAAATTGCGCAATTCTAGAGGGGAACCAACCTTCCCTCCAGAAATTATGCAATAATGTTGGGCTGCCTGCTGAGCCCCAAAATTACATAATCTAGCCAGGCAGCCCTCCCTCATAAAATTGCACAATCTAGCCCAACACTGGGCTTCAACCCAGGAATTGTGCAAGTCTAGGAGACAGTGACATGCTAACCCCAGAAATTGCGCAATGCCTAAGGACAATCAACCTTGCTCAACCCAGAAACTGCACAAATTTAATCCCCAGGCTTGCATACTATTGCATGTGCTGTTAGGTTGACCGGTTCCCTCTGAGACTCAACAATCCTGATTTGCATGCATGGGTTGCTTTTCTTGAAAAAGAAAAAGGCAAAGCATCCCTAGATTTTAGGGATCTATTTTTAGTAGCTAGAGGTTACACGCAAAGATCGTTTTAGAAACCTCCTGCCAAGTGTCGCTTTTTCCTAGATTTGTGGCATTCGCGCCATAACCTCGATCTTATCAAAACTCATTTTTCGGACACTGCAGAGCTCATTCCTCACATCTAACATCCCACATCGCATCTAGGAGTTTTTGACATATTCGACTAAGATTTTTCGGGGTAAGTCTTCTTTTCATGTCACTTGCTGCTTTTCCATCGCTTTTCGTATTTTGTTTTGTGTAAGTGTTGTTTGCTTGGTTTCAATGAACGCTTGTTTTCATTTTGATGCATGTTAGCTTGTAGAAGCATTGTTTCAGTTTTTCATTGCATCTCACTGTTGTCACATGCATGACACTGTTTCTACATCACTAGTCGTCGTCGCAGCGAATCGCTTCACACACATGGTTTCTTTCTTGTTTTATGAATCCTGCACTCACTATTTGCATGCATGATCATTCAATCCTATTTGCACTCAACTTCACCATGCATTCAAACTTTTCATGTTTCCAATGGCCCGTCGACAGGTCTGGGATGCCTTGGCCCAGACCCTGCCTTACCCGGCTAGCAAATTTGCATTTTTGGAAGTGAAGGATCAACCTTCCCTCCAGAAAATGCACAAACCTGACTAGCACTGACCCCCAAGATTTCTCTGCGCAATTTGGGAGGCAGTGCCCAGCTGGCCCCAGAAACTGCGGAATGTAGTTTGTTGGGTTTGCATGCCAAATTTGACCAAAACTACGCATTGCACAACTTCAGTCCTCAATGAGCTAGGCTAGACTATGAATTGAGCAATTCCAACAGTTAGTCAGCCTCCTGACAGCCCGGATTGTGCCTTGTGCAGTTTTGGTAGTTAGTCTCCCAACCTCCCGGTGGAAATTGTGCAATCTTCACAATCAGTCACACAGGTATGTTGCAAGTTAGTCCTCAAGTTTGTTTTGGTTTTCAACTAACAGATTTCTTTCCATGAGTGTTGCTATGTCTTCAGGGATCACAGGTGTTCCTCTGCTCTCAGCAACACGTGTACAATGGCCTCCTAGAGAGCAGGGTCAAAGGACACCGTTGAGAGCGTAACTGAAGATGTAGTTGAGTAAGTGTCTATGAGCTTGCATATCTATGGAGACACCAAGTTGTTTATAGATAAGGATATCAAGATGAAATGGTAGTGGCATCGCAGCGAGCAGCGTCATCAGCAGCAGCAGAGGGAAGTAGACCTGCGCATGACAAAGGCAAGAGGAAGGTTGTTGACAACGCAGAGACATAGTAAAGCTGTAAGATCAAAGCAGATCCACTCGTGATGAAAGAAGCTTTGGAGATTGAGGCTATATGAGGCAACAACGCGATAAGAGGATCGCGCAAAGGCAAAGAGAGAAAAAAAGGATGTAAGAAACAAAGAAGGAGTTGCAGGAGTTGAAGTGGCAACTTAGGGAAGAACAGGAGTTGCGCAGCGGAGAGAAGGAAGCACAACTAGAACGAGTACAATAGGAGGAACAAAATGCACAAACTGATGAAACTATGTTGATACAGGTTATAGACCCATCCCAGCAGCTGACACAGAGTAGACAGGGTGAGAAATGTTGTTGATCGCATGCAAGGGTGTTTAGGAGCATGGATGTTCACCGAGGCGAAGACAAGAACCAAGTCCGACTGGAGCTCGACATGTACTTCAACGAGTTGATGTGCATAACCACCAGTACACACTTTAAGATCATCGCAAACATTGTGCATCCGTATGTTGCTAGTTCGACTACACTCAAGACTATGATGCATATGTTATGAGACGGGTTGGACAGAGGAGCCAAATCAGTGTACCTGCATGCAACGAAGGCAATAGTTCACTTTTAGAAGGATGTCACCATTGAGCACAAGGACACCATCATGGACTACCAAGCTTAGAATCAGTTCACCATTGTCAATCATCACGAGGATGTAAAAGAGTTGGTCTTCCCACAACTGTCCGAGTCTTAGTGATAGCTTGCATGGCTTGCTCAAGCCTATTTTGTCTCACATGGGTACATCTGCAGATTTTAATGTAACATCTTGTAAAAGTGAAAGAACAAGTGTCAATAGTAGAATGTAATAGTCATGTAGTAATTGAAGAGTCATGAGGGTAGGTGAAGAGTCACAAAGGGGAATTTCAACGGTCACCCCACCCTTTGCTATTTATAGAACCTCATAACTCATTGTAGAGGCTTTTGGGAGCTAATCTTCTTGTAGGTGTATCTTAGAGCAAGCTTGGAGTGTATTGTAACGAGCCTTGGCTTCTCCCCAGTGTAGAGCTAATATATCTCTATAGAGGAGTAGGCGACAATGACTGTAATGTTCCGCTGTCGAGACTAGTGGTTGGTCATGGTTGTATTGCATGATTGGATATTCCACTCTTAATATAACAGAGCCAACACGTTTCATGCATATGTTGTTATTGTATTTCAGTTGTCTTGGTTACTCTAATGATGTATGTAGTTGTTTTCTTACGCATGTATGTATGGACTATTTCTAATATGTATATATGAATCTTATTGAGATGTGTTGTTGGTTTAACCATCACTTTGGATTGTTGGTTTCCTTGCCTTCCAGCTTGTGAAGTATTTCAAGCTACGTGTTTCCACAGGTTTCTAAGGGGCGCGCCCATTCCCGTTTCTGTGTGTTAGAACCCTTCATGCACCTTCCTTGGCTTACCTCTGCACGCAACACACAGGGGCTTCACTGGGGGAGCAATACCATACCACGTGCATTCATATTGGGGGATATATATTGAGGGAAAAATGACATAATATATTAGGGGATATATAGGGGTAAAGGGTTTTTTATATTAGCAGGTATAAAAAATGGAGCTCAAAGTTAATGAAAAAATATAAAGTGGTATAAAAATTGTTAATGAAAAAATGGATACCTACAATATCTAGTGAAAGTAGGGGTTTTTAAATTGGGAAGGTGTATTGGATTTGCATTGGTAGGGGGTTAAATAATGTGATTTTTAGAGGTATTTTCCAATATGTAGTCAAATTAGGGGTATTGTTTAGTATGCCACGAACGCACATGATATGTTATAGGTTCATTGAATGAAGCCCCCGTGACGCAACCGCGGTCAAGGCGATACCATACGACCCACTACTAGGACTCCTACACCAAACAGTCTGAGGCCTAATTGGGACTTCTTATTGGGGAGATCCCCTGACATGTTGGCGGGTCCAACATCGTCAACACTTACAAGACTCTCTGTTCTCCATTGTTATCCAAACACTTAATAGCTTTGTCGTGACAATCCACCTTGGTCCTATGGAGATACTACTAGTCCATACCCAAAAGCATGTTAATGAACCCAACGACAATACATTCAAATGTGTTGATGTAGACACACCATTCAACTCAAGTGCACAAGCTCTTACCCAATGATGAACTTGCTTCTTGGTACCTGTAGCCAACTGTACTAACCAAGATTCTGCATGCACTTCTTTATTCAAACCACACTTATCCACCAGGTCAGGATTACCATAACTATAATTCGATCGAGGATTAATCAAAATAGAAACAAATTGATCACAAAGCTTATTGTTCATCTCGATAATAGATACCTAGTGATCTTCCTGCCTATTATCTAACGTTGCATAGATTCGAGGAACACTATGTCCAACATCCCCCATTGTTTGCGCTTTTTGAGCACTGTAGATCTGCGATCTACCACCCTGATGTTGTGGACAATCTCTATTGCAATGATCTTTGCCACAATTCCAACATTGTATAGGCTTCCAACCTGCATCCTTATTCTACTCCTCAAACTGGAATCCCTACCCTTTGTCAGTTGCATTGAACTTCTTGTGTGGTGCTGCATTCTCTTTGTTACTTGTGTCCTGAGGCCTTGCTCACTTCTTATCCCATTTCCCTTTATTCCTTGCATTACCTTTCCAGTCCAATTTAGTCTCAGATCTGTACTTTTCTTGTTCATAATAATGCTTTAGCTTCTGGATGGCCTCCTCCAATGATCCAGGCTCATCAAACTCAATCTTGTCTTTGACTGCTATCAACAACCCATTGATGAATCTCTAAATCTTGGCCTTCTCCTCCCTAAGGTAAGGAACATATCTCAACAACTCCAAAAATCTGCTAGTGTACTCCTCGCCGGTCATAGATTTCATCTTTAGCTCACAAAAGTCTTTTTACCCATCGTCATAATACCTCTTTGATAGATACTTCTTCCTAAATAGTCTCTCAAATTCACTCCAAGTCAACTCCTCCTCATAAATATCTCTTACGTTCTTTACATCTTCCCACCAAATATCTTCTTTACCCTTAACACTGAATGTAGCTATTATGGCCTTCATTTTCTCTGAGTAATCGTGCAATCTAAAGAACTTATTCATTCCAAGCAACCATGCTTATGCATCCTATGTTTTCTTCATTTCCCCATTGAATGTAGGTGGCTTTACTTTCTTCAACCCATATAGCAAATATTCCCTATCATTCCTCATGTAAGGATGGTAATGATGATGACCATGATACCTATTAGAACCAAAACTAGAATAGTACATGTGTTCATCACCTCTCTTATTTGGAGTATCCAAGAGCCTACCATCTCTGATCATGTCATCTCTATCTGACATGTACCCACCAGGAGACCTACTGCCATATGCCCCATTAGTTTTGTCCTCCTGTCCATGGTTGATCAGAAGTGGTCCTTGTCTCTGCAGTTCTGACAAACTTTAAAGTATTATTGCATTAAGCTCTGCTTGTTTCTCCAGTGCCTACATGATTCTGTATTATCTACTTTACGACTTCTTATCTCTGCCTTCAAAATTCTCAATGTGTCTGCTAAGTTAGAAGAATGCCCAACACCACGTTGCTCATCTGATCCATAGGGAGAGTCTCGGGAACTATAGTTTACCATCTTAATAGTCATCTTTGTTGTTTCTCTTCCTGCAAGGTATATCATGTCAGTTAAACCAAAATATAAATAAACCAATGTACCTTAGTGTAATTTAGGGGAGGATATCTCATTTGCAAGACCGACCAAATTAGCAAAATACATATATAAACATAATCATATCAACATTTAATCATCATTTCAACCATTATCCAGTCATCAATGCATGACCATACCAACCACATACATGACCTCATGCATGACAACTATAACCACATCAATGTATAAATAAGGATATATAAGCACTAACATGCATAACCAATGCATAATCGACATACACTCATGATGACCACATACAACAACAACACCATCAACTTCCATATGGCGACATCACTACAACCATGACCAACACCATGCATATGCAAAAAGCACATAGACCACAAGCATATGGAACACATATATGCAACTGACATGAATGCATGACCAACACACTGCCCATCTAGTCCAAGGGGTGAACCATGCTCTCATACCACTCAGTAACACCCTCTTCCCACATCTACCCAAGTAATCAACCAATCGGGGTAAACATGTGATGAAGAGTTACAATGATATGATTCAACTCCCTATGTATTGGTTAAGGAAGTGGAACCGACGGAACATAAACAACTTGACCTTCTACACCTACAAATGAACCCCTAGGAACCATCCATCCCATCTAGGTGACTAGCCCCTGAGACAAACTAACATTTTTTTTGCATTAAAGCCTCAATCGCTCCCTTGACATGGGCATGCATGCGACTAGAACCCTTCAATCGCTCCCACAACAAGGCATGCGTGCAACTGGGGACTTTTCTAGGTAATTTTGTGCCAACGACTCTATATTATGTGCCACCTTTTCAGGGCCAAGGCTTAGGCCACTGCCCAAAACTCCATGAAACTTCTGAACATGAAAAATAACATCGAAACAATGATACAAATGAAAATACTTGAATAAGGACTTGACTAGACCCCTACTGGCCATGACAGACATTTTGCCAAACATTTCAGAACTATGCATTCTACAGGTTTAAACAACATATCTGAGCATAAGGGTCTCATACTCATATGAGAATCACTAAGAAGCATTGATACCTCATCACAATAACTACATTACCATCTATTAAGCCATATACATTATACATTCAATGATTAACCAAAACATGATGAGAGCCATACATTTTCACTGCCATAAAACCCATTCATAACCAACAGAAATACCAAGGATATAACAACCATATAAATCACTTATAAACAAGTATATTTACCCATAAAATACCAGGGAGAAAGAGAGCTCTTATTGAAGATTGCATAAGTTGGCCAGGTATGGGACTTCCTCGAACCACCCAACCATAGACTAGGCCGAACCAAATATTTCTTTTAGTCAGTCACCCTCGTGCCATATTCCAAGTATGAATGTGGGATCTCATAAAACAAATCAATCAAAACCATCTAGGGCTTCTAGAGGCCAAACCACCTCAACCCTCAACCAATGATTCCACCTCATTGTTGGACATCACTAACCATCACCAGATTGGTCTCTACCCAAGTTGTCTAGGGCTCTAGAGCATTTGTTCCAACCAGGGCTTCCAAGACTAGTAACTCAACCCACAACCAAAGGCAAAAGAAAACCAACTAGAAAACAAAAGTAAAACCTACAACACCATGGCTATCCAGGAAATGACAAGGCTAGGCAAAACCATTGTCAATCTAGGCAATCCTCCATGCCAATGACAAATCATAACTAAATAACCACACGCATATGCCATGCATGCCAAAAATAGCAAGGAAATCATATATGCAACTCGGTACTTGCAAGCAAAATCCACTGTAGCTACTGATCCCGATGTCCTCTTATGCTTTCCTTCTTTTACTTTGCCTTCTTTCTCCAAATCCCAAGTATGACACACTCCTCCATGAATGCTCCAAGAAAACTCTAATTCTCCAAGAGTAAGAGAGAGAGAGAGAGAAAATGAGAGCTCCAAAACTAAATTGATCAAAAGCCATGACCTGATCCTCATAAGCCTTTTTATTAACGAGGCCTCTATTTTCTTCAAATTTCCATTATTTTCCTCCTCATATGCAACCTGTGACCTTTCACCTTTCATTTCTCCTAATTTTCATTATTTACATACATAAATGCCAACAAATGTCATTTTGCCTTTCCAAAGCCTTAGCCATCGCCTTTGCCAATTTCCATAGCCATTAATTAATCACAAATGATCCCCATCACTATGTTTCTGCCCAACATTCAGCTTGGAATACGTGTCCCATGATCAAGGTCTTATTTTGCCTTTATTAAATTTTATATGGATTTTTGATTAGGGATGTTACATTATGTATCAACAACCATCTATAAAATTATGACCTTGAAGTTTTTTTAACAAAATGCTACAATATCTACAACATTCCACTTGTACATTCACCAATATTGACCTAACAATTTTTTATTTATTTTAACAAAGCATCAAAATGTTACATTAAACCATGAAGAGAATTATTCCTTTGCTTTGATTTTCGAGTCTCTTGAATAACCATTAAGGAAGGGGGACCTACCCCTTTTGCACCTTGCACCAAATTTCACCTTGATTTACCCTTGATCCCAATTTAGGCATGTTATTAGCCTTGGAGTTGTTTCACCTGAGAACATCTAGACATTTCTTCTTGGGGATAGACTGATATAACTAATAAATCCACCTGAAAATCTAACTTAACTTTGTATTTGAAGGGAGAGATCCTAAATATAAATGGTAAATTATATTCAAGGAACCACAAAAAACAATCAACTCCTGAATTCCTAGATTCACAATTAGCCCCAAACCCTGATATAAGGCATAGGCTTTAGCAATGTTGTTGGAAGTGCAACTTAAACCCGAAGCATACCTATGTTCTTCTTGATTCTCAGGGAAAAAAATTACCCCTTTTCCCGACTCCTGCCACACCTTTTACTAATATTGTCATTAACATAAAGTAGAAATAACAGTCTTTTTAATTTTTAATTTTGATTCAATAAACATAAATTTAAATTCACTTAAAACTAATTTGTATGAATTGTATTTTTTTCCATATCAAATTTACTATAGAGCTATATCTAGACCATGATAAATGTTTGACAGTGCCAACATACAAGTTACTAAATAACAATTGGGTATTAAAGACAAGCCACAACTGTAAACATAAGAAACTGCAAAACTAAATTCAAAAAATATAAACATAAAATCAAAGTGGACATGGGTTATCATCATTCCTTAGAAGAAGTTGCATGGATTGAATCCTATTTGCTTGGTTTTGGTGTGGGCTGTCTCTTGCAACGCAAATGCATCTTGTTATAAGCTAACCGATTGTTCAATGAAATCCTTTTGGACCTGGACCAGCTGGATATCATTGAAGTGAATGATGATGATTTAGTTGTGGCTTTCCTACGTCTTTAGAATGACACAACCCAACGTGGTTTTCATCTACTAATACAAGGTTATGGAGTGCAAGTATTGATTCCCATAACCCTTGGTGTATCTAGGGTTTAGAATCTAATTTGAATCAATGGCTCAAATCTCAAAGTCAAAGTGGGCATTCCTATTGCAAACTGCCTGGGTCTTAAGTAAATGATTTCATCTTATTTTTTTATTTTTTTTGGGGGGTGGGGGTGGTGGATGAGTGATAGAGATGTGCTACAGTTTGAGCCTAAGGTTCGACTTGAGGCCTGCCAGTGAGACCTTGACCACTAGAGCCACACCTTGAGTGCGTGTGTTGTTGTGGTACGATGACAAGGAGAAAAAGGTTCACAATTAGAGTATACACAAGAGATAGGAGAAGGCCTTGAGATTAAATGCTGAGGGGAAACCAACATAAAGCGAGCAGCATGAAGAGCTTCAGACACAAGTGTGGCGTTTGTTGCGAAAGTCGAGTGAAACACAAAGAGGCATTGGAACCAAATCTATAAACAAAGAACCTCGTTGGGATGGAGAAACTCAAACACCCTCCATACAAGATGCAAGAAGCTGCAACCACTAATTATAGGGTCAAACCAACCTCTTGAACTATATATTAAGAACCACAACACTGAAACTAAAATTCCACTTGAAAATGATTTAGGGAAAAAATATTACCAAGGAGCTTGGAATAGATGAATTCTAGTTGAACATAAAAGAAACCTAGCACTTGCCATCGCGTCTTCGAATGCATAAACCATCCACGTTCACCCTAGTGGATAGTTGAGAGTTGGAGAATGCAAAACCAACAATATAAAATGAAAAATGGAAGGCTAGACCACGAGGGCCTAGACCTTCATCAACTAGCTTACCACAAGTTCAAACACAGGGGAGAAAAAGTCCCACAAGCGACCCAAAGATACAACGAAGGCTCCAAATAACTGCAGAGCACCACCAACTACATCAGGAAGATGAGGTAGTAACGAATGCTCTTGATTTAATGCTCTAGGTTGTCATAACTCTTGGACTTGTGTGAATGCATGAGGTCGATTGGACACAACACCCCCTATTTTAATGCATGGGTAGTCGCAGGGTGACCAACTTACCTCCCTCCCTCCTTGGCACATATTTATTATTATTAATGATATATAATAATTTCAAAATTATATAAAAATAATAATAACATATTTTTATTATGACTATATATATATATATATATATATATATATATATATATAAACGTATATTTTGATTATTTTATTGTTTCCTTCAATGTTCATTTCTATAGCCGTTTTGCATCTATACAATATATATAATGGTTGTGTTGGAATAGTACTTTCATCCAAGTCGTGATGATGAACCACACTTAGTGATTCAAAACATGTAGACAACAAAAATTGATATGTGATTTACTGGAAGTATTATCTCATAACATTATGAATCACGTAAGTTTACATTATCATCATCATCATCATCCAATTTTAAGGTCACGACCAAGCTAGACACCACATTGGTGTATGAAACCCCCTTGTTTGTGGGACAAGGGACCCACCTCCGCACAGTGATTTCACTACTAAGTCTATGAAGGCATACATACTCTACCCCTCTCTGGTTTTGAACTTGTGATCTCTTAGGAGGAAAGACATGCTATTAACCATTAGGCCCGTTCTTAACCATTATGAGATATATAATAAAGTTAATATTCTTTTTATTTATTTCTTTTAATTGTAATTCCAAAATATAAATTTTAATTCCTATATATATATATATATATATATATACACACACACTAAAATTTCAAAATTTATTTATATTGTTATAAAACCAATTTAATATAAATATTATTCGTTAGATCTTAGACCTTTGTGATCCATATTGATAATAAGTTTGGCTTTCGGAATAATCACATAGTGTATATTTGGTCGACGTTTTGAACCAACTAGTGTGATTCATCCTCAAAACAATTGGTAAGAATGAACCACATTAGTTGGTTCGAAACGTCGACCAAATATACACTATGTGATTATTTTGAAAAACAAACTTATTATAAATATTATTTATTAAACATTATTGAATACTACATAACAACATCTATCAAATTGCAACAAGTCTCTAAATATAATTAATTAAACACTAAAAAAAATAATACATAATTTAAACCGATTCAATTAAAAAAAACAATAAAAAAAAAATAAAAAAAAATTGGCCCCAATTCTATCCCTAATAATTGTTACTTTTGTTGGAAATAATACTGAGAGGAGGGGGGGGGGGGGGGGGGTGAATCAATATTATCAAATAAAACTTTTCATTTCCATACTTAGATACATATACGCTACTTCAGTTAATGGTAATCGCGTGTATACGTAACCATGTCTAATGCAACTAGCGTATATCCAGAATACTTATGATTCAGTTAATCCATGGAATATTCATCTTTAGTTAGTGCATTAGAACTTCATTAACCATATGAACAGTAAGCAGGTGCAATGAAAATCACACACAAGAAGCACACATGAACACCATGATATAAGGTGGAAACCCAATGTGGGTGAAAACCACCTGCTGCAAGTCGTCTCTATCTTCCTTTAATAAGAAACTTCATTTTACAATCTTTTTGTACTGGTGCAGCCTTATACCAGTACGTAGGCTACAACCTGCAGAGGGCTACAACCCTCTCTCGTTTTCTAGACTCTCCTGGATGGGAGCTACAACCCAATTAGCTCTTGTACTAGCCGATCCATTTACTAATACGTAAGTGCCTACCTACTGAATGCTCCAATCATCACTCGTTCTCCAGCTGCTACTGGAAGGGAGTTTCCACCCCCTTAACTCTTGTACTAGCTGATGTACTAGTACGTAGGCGCCGACCTACAATCTTCTTTCATCCTCCAGGGACCACATTTCATACATTTTCAGACTCGATACTCCTGAAGCACAACACTATAATCTGAAGGCCACGTTTCATCCAATTTTCATACTGGACCCATCAATATCATTAAAGCACAAAAACAATCAATACTAGCATCATCAATCTCTGAATCACCCAAGACTGAATCACTGAAGCCCTGTCAACAAAATGCAGTCACCAGAACACACAGAGCAGAACACTGAACTCTGCAACAATATTCAGAACCAACTGTATCATCAAAATCATGCATCAGAGTGCATACGCTACTTGGAAGTGCAGAACTGGTGTGTATACGCAACTTCACCAAAGTGAACCAGCGTATATATCATCAATTACTTACTTATAACTTGATGCACTTCCTGACTTCAGACATATCCAGATTATTACATATACAAGGATAATATGTGTGTTAGCAATCATATATAGTCCATCAGATCACATAAATATGAGTCATTATGATCCTGATCCATTATTAGATCTCATCCATCAACACTGAGGCTAAACACAATCAATCAAACTGAATATGCAGAATACTGACACCATTAAACAGTCATCAGAACTCATCAACAACCAGAACCATCTGTAACTTCATAGCTCAAATGGTATACGCTACTACAATGAACCAAAACCGCGTACATACGCGCTTTCACCAAAGCCAACCTGCATACAGATCTATAAATATTCAATCATGACTTGCAGCGATTTCAAACTTAAGTTATACCCAGTTCAGATCATTACATGCGTCAGTATACAGATCTAGAATGAACATAATCAACCATATAAAGATAGTTCATTTCAAACCATTTGATCCCAATCTGTACTCAGATCTTGTTCTCCATCAACCGGTGAGATCCCTCCTTAGCTCAGATCAAGCAATGCATCATAAACCCATAACCTGCATACTGGATCTCATACATCATCAGACATTCAAGACTTTCTCAATGTCCTTGCCTAATGATCTTCTTTTCCTTTTATAGTCTTAGGCATTACTCAATACCATGGTCCAAAACCATAACAAATCAATACCATGGACCCAATACTTGAGATCAATACTTTTGACGAGATACCATGGTCCAAAACCATAGGTTCAAGTACCAAGGACTAAATACCATGGACCAAACATAAGATCTCCGACATGTACGTGCCTTCCCTTGCATGAAAGTGCGTGTATACGCATACGAGTCTTTTCAACGACTAACCTGCGTGTATATGCGGCTCGGTCACGATGAACCTGCGTATATATATTTTCTCTTCATTCTTGTAGTCTGATCATCAATTCCTTGCGGTTGACCTACTACACTATGATCTGTCATCTGTGTGATTTGCCATAAAGGACAACACTTGTCTCATAATGCCAACAATCTCCCCCTTTGGACTTGATGGCACAGCTAACTTGTCACACTTAGAACTGTCATCTGATTCCTTTGAGCTGTCCTGCATTTGATATCTCTTCTGTAGATTCATCTAGTTATATGTAACTGAAATGTTCTTCTACGGGAGGGATGCCATCAAGTACAACACATGCATCATAATGCCAACAACTTTATCCATAAAATTGTGTTCCTAATTTATTTTTTAAGGGTGTCTTAATCAATTTTAAAGTAACACAAATAACTCATTTTTCAAAAAAGTAACACAAATAACTCATTTTTCAAAAAAGTGAACAAAACATATAAAACTTTATCTCTTTATAAGGAGTTAATTTCATTCTTAATAAAGTGATTTTAAACTAGCATAGACCCATCTTAAGCAGAGATCTAACCGAGGGATCAAATTTCTTCACGTTCACACTTATTTAGAATGCAAAATATAATATGTAATTTTTCATTGTTTAAATTCTACAGAATATTTAGACCACTTCAAACATTTTAACCATAAAAACTTATTTTTTATTTATGATATATACACAATTTTTTTTACAACAATGTCTAATATATACGTAGTTGACATTAAGATTAAAATATTATACATCCAAAGATTAAAATAGTTTTATTATTATTAATATATTTTTAAGTATAAGTCAATATTAATTTGTATAAAAATATGAGATCTTACTTTTGTGATCTATATGGTAAATAAAAATATCTTTTAAATTAATCATATTAAAATACTTTATATACATAAATTTAAATTAAATATTTTTATCAATTTTATTATAATATATATATTTTTGAATTCGATTAAGACATCAGACAACATTAAAATATTCTGATGTGACCATTCTACAATTCACTTAAAAAAGGACAGTGATTTTCATCCTAGGGGTTTACAGGACCATTCTACATTTCACTAAAAAAAGACCTTGACCTTCATACTAGGGTTTTACAGCACCATTCTACATTTCACTTAAAAAAGACCTTGACCTTCATACTAGGGTTTTAGAAGAGAGGAGGGATACAAGTAGGGTTTCAATTCACTCTGATGCAAAACCATATAACCGTTCTTACACTCTATTTCGTTCAGTGGTCGCCGGCTTCCTGTTAGGAGTTTGCGGGTTCGAGCCATGGCGACGGCGTGTACAGTCAAAGATGTCTCCCCCCACGAGTTCGTGACAGCTTATGCTGCACATCTTAAACGATCCGGCAAGGTATTTAATGATTTTTCATGGTTTTCTCCTGGTTTTACTTTGAGACAAGGTGGGGTTTTTCTATGAGCTTAAATTCTGCTAAATCTAATACTGCTTATTGCACGAAATGTCAGATTGAGCTTCCACACTGGACGGACCTTGTAAAGACAGCCACTTTCAAGGAACTCGCTCCATATGATCCTGACTGGTACTATGTTAGAGCAGGTAGGCTACTACTATAGCCCCAGTTTGTTGTTTTTTACTGCGATATTTTTACCAATTTCGATAGGATTGTTCGAAATTAATTTATTGCCCCATTTAGTACTATAATAACTGTTTAGAAATCACATAAGAGAGATTCTGGAATGCACATATCAATTTGCATTTGCATGGCTTTAGCTATGACATTAATCTTTTAGAAAATCTGGGTTACATGGAGATTTTGGGTGTCACTGTCACTTTTATGGTGGGAATCCATTTCCACCAGGATTCAATCATATATATATATTTCTTCTTTAAATTAACTGCATTTGAAAAATTTAACTGGATTCTTGCAAGACCTCTGGGTAGCTGCAATTTTTCTCAAATTTTCTTAATCAAATTATGAATTTTGAAGGTTATACTTTTATGAATTCTGAAAGTCGAAGATCATGATTTTTACTTTTGCAATCCTCTGAATAACTCGCTGGAATATGCCATGAAACTCTTTCTGGCAACCTTTGGAAGTTAGGAATTGAAATCCTAATAAAGAAGAATTTGTTGCCGAAGGTTAGTCTCTTTTTGATGTACCAGATCTTGTCAACTTACAGTATCTTTAATCAATAATTTTGCCCGACTAAAAATGGGTGGAGACTTTCGTTGATCCGATCATTCTAAACAATTGTCAACGGCGTCTTGGTTACGTGGTAAAGTGGCATAGCTTCACCGAGAGACCTGTTGAACCCGTCGTTGGCCGTTTCTTCTGTGCAAGTTGGCCGTTTCATGTGGTTGAGGTCATGTCCAAGTCCTGGGCGATTTTTGCTATCCATGGCATCTCGGTGGAAGGGATTCTTTCGAGTGTTGGCAACTGTGACATTCCATTGTAGTACTTCTGCAATAGAGGACACACTTGCCACAGTGATAATTGAAGTGGCTCAAGTGAAAAATATTCAAATGAAGGTTCGACAATCGTTACCCTACTAAGGGGCAACTTTTTTGTTGTCCAAAACACCTATAAAGTTATTGCCATCGTTGTCGTCTAGCAGAAAGATGGGGTGATTGCCATGTTGATCGCCCAGGTGTAAAGCCTGGAAAGGATACCCATTTTTTTAAAATCAGGATGGAGATACTCTTGATGGTGGCTACCCCAAGCTATTATGGTTTTTGAATATGAGGCTAGGTAGAAGTCCTGGACATAGTTACCATACAGGAATTTGGATTTGGATTTAATACGATTTATTAGAAAAATCTTACTGACAATATCCAATTCAAAACATAGAGGAGAATACATCTCAATAAAGGGAGCTGAGAACGTGTATTTTGTGTTTATTTATTGTAACTTCTAATTGAATTGAATAAGAACACACTCTGAACATTGTACTGTACAATCTAATATCCGAGGAAATATAAATAGATTAAACAAGTGTAACAATTATAAACTATTTAACAGGGAGTTAAGGAAATAAAACTGCAACATGCTGAATATTAATTACAAATAAAAATAATAAATATCGAGGGAGGTTGAATACTATTTACAAATAAATGTATGTACAGTGCACGAACCAGGGAAATGGAACTCCCTTTTAAGTGTGTTTTGGTTGGTTTGCTTGACCTCGACAAAGAGAGATGGCCAGTTTGAAAAGGGGAAACATGTTTATTTTAGCACATTAGGGTTTATATGAAAACTGAAGTCCGGAGAAAATTGCAATGTGACTATATTAATTCAGTTTCAGATTCCATCAATGACACATAAAGATTTCTGTAACCTTTCTTGGCAAATTTGTTTACCCAACTGAAAAGAAACTACAGAGCTTTTGGGACAGGGTTTATCTTTTGCAAGTTTGGTTGTGCTAATGCCCCCTCACATGCAAGTGTGGTTCTTGCAGGTGATGTCATGTACAAGTATGCTAGTGTGATCTTTGCAGTTGAGGCTATGTGCAAGTCTTGGGTGACTTTGATGACTTGAATAGTTACCCTTCAGCTGAGGTTTTGACGTCAAAGATCTTTTGGATGTTAAACTGATATTATAAATTGTTGCCTATTTTTTTCCAGTCAAAAGGATTTTTCTCAACCAGAAGGAATCTACATAATTTATAGGACAGTCTATCAGATTCTTGGATGTGATACTTCTTAAACGAGGTGGTTTTTGGCAGATTTGGAAAAGGTCTTGTCAGGATTATGCCAATCCATGACTGGAAGTTTATCTTTGCAGCATTGGAAAACTGGAGGCAAACTTAAGGTTTTGATTGAATATGTGAATATATTTTCTTTAATCGTCCAGAAAAAGTAATTAATGCAACAGATTTTGTGATGAGTAGAGCCTAAAGACATTTTCCAGGAGTGAAGGGCTACTAAAATTTGACAGGAAGTTGTTTTTGTCGATAAGAAATAATTCCTGAAGGTTTTTCAGTCAGATACGAGATGGTGCAATTTATGGTATACCCTAGATTGCAAATTACGTCAAAATGCCATGAAAGCAGGAAAACGTGCAATGGAGCTGTGGAATTTTTTGTTTATTCTAAATTATTGTTGATTCACATAAACTTCAGTTTTCTTTTAATTTTTTTTCACACATTTTAATGTATACCCTCCTCACCCCACGTTTCAAAAAGTGCTGCACCCACTGGTATTGTCTTTACGGCTCACTGGCAAATCAAAGGATATTTAGGGCTGCTAACTATGTAAATTTGGCATTCGATGCACCATGAAAACTCAAATTCAAGACATACATAAGTAATGTTAAGACATTATTAGATTTTTATCGCATTTCATTGATAGTTTTGGTGTCCAAGAAAAAAATTGAAATGTTTATTAATATGTAAATGAAATTGCATCCTTCAGGTGTCAGAGAACCCAATAAGTTTACAGATTGAACCCAGAAAAGACCAAAAAAGCCATAAAAAACTACTAGCTGTTCATTGGCTATTATGCAAAGACACCTCATGAGTCATAACAGTCCAGACTCCATTGAGTCTAGGATCACACCTTCACATAGTGATAGTGCCAAAATATAAAACCCATAAACACAGCTAAAATGTTTTGAATTACAGAGCCACAAAATGAACAAATAGAACTACAAAAAAGAACCAGCAGAATCTCTACAATAAAACCCAAGACCTTAGGCAGAATACAGAAAAAACGGAGACACCAGTATGAACTTCTTTCAGGAACAATGAGCCTGCAGTAAGTTGTTGAGCTTGTCACCCTTGTTTCTGTTCTCTGTGCACATGGCATAAAGAGATACTATGAAAAGATCCAGCCTCATTCAACAGTAAATCATCTACATGCCTGAGCTCCAGTTGAGAACTAGAGCAAAGTTACCATAACCTGCAGGCTCTTTACATTTCGATTCGCAGCACATTCTAAAATAAGTCTCAGAGTCTGTAGTTCAGCATAATTATTAGAACCTAGCCCTAGTCCTGCTGTGAGCTAAAAATAACGAGTCTTTTAGAAGAAAGAGATCCTCCCTCCCCCTATCACACTGCTAAAATCCAACACCCTCTGCTAGGTACCATCAAAGAAGCCCCAAGGCAAAGACTTATCAATAGCGATGCACTAATATACCTGTGTCGTTCATCGACTTGTTTTAGCCCTTTGCTGTTGTGTTACTTAGTGTCCTGAGATGAATACCAATTCAGAAAACAAGTTAGTGAGCATGAAATTTACGTATGATACTTTAACAGTAGAGCTTGTATTATAAACAAGAGGATGATAATACTGTTTTTCTGAGTGCCCTACATTGCATTGTTTGACTGCATTATGCTTCTTGTTATGTAGACTAGTTCTGGAGTATGGATCTTATTCTGTGCCCTTAGGTATACTTGTGAAGTGAATAATTATGAGGCTTGTTTTCTCTGTGAACCAATTAAAATTATGCAAAAGAAATTAACTATGCTGACAGAAATATGTGCTTTTCATAGGACACTCCAGCAGTCATATAAAGAATAAAGAAGAACGACTGAAGTAGGACGTGCAATATTTCTTGTGAAATGAAGGAAAACAATGGATACCATAAATCCATGGAATATGTCGATGCTTCTCTTTACAATTGTGCAGTATCGGCTCTACTGACAGTAGTAGTGCACAATTTATTTTTGCATAGGACACTTTGCAGTCATGTAAAGAAGAATGAACTAAGGTGTCCTCTATTCCATGTGAAATAAAGGAAAATAATGGATACCATGAACCCCTAGAATATCAGTGCCTCTCTCTTTACAGTGGTATAAAATTTAAATATGCTGTGTAGTGCCAAGGGAAGTGACAGATTTGTGGGGCTCAGATGTTCTTTTCTGTTTCTGCATTTTGTGGCCATAGTTTATATTATGGATATTCAAGCACCAAACGTTTTGGGTTTGATTATTCAAGTATGAAATAACCCAGGGTTTTAAGTTGGATCACTCGAGTGTATCTTGATTGTTTTTAATAGTTGGATTACTTGAACAACCGTGGGTTCCAATTTTTTTATATTACATTAAGACATGTAGCTCTGTGCACCTAATGTGTCTTGACTCTTTATGTGTGACATGCATTTGATTTGGTGTCCTTGCATAGTCTTTTTAATTTTCTTCCCTTGAATACAGCTTCAATGGCAAGGAAAATCTATTTGAGAAAGGGTATCGGAGTTGGAGCTTTTTGTAAAATTTATGGTGGTCGTAAAAGGAATGGTTCACGCCCTCCTCATTTCTGTAAAAGCAGTGGATCTATTGCTCGACATGTACTACAGCAATTAGAGAAGATGAATATTGTTGAGATGGATCCCAACGGGTGAGTACTTTTGACTGCATCCTTCGTCACTCCTGTGAGATATTTTTTGGGCTCTGTGTTTGTTATATTTTTTTATACTTGTTTTATGCTCTGATATATGTTATTGTGTTTCAGTGGACGGCGTATCACATCTAGTGGTCAGAGAGATCTTGATCAGGTTGCTGGTCGTATTGCGGTTGCTGCACCTTGAGCAATTGAGAGATTAATTGTAGTTTTGTAGCAGGAAACTAGTTTGAATGGCGCCCACAGGATAGAGAAATGGCTTTTGTAGCTTTTCAGTGAAAACTACTTGCTAATTGGATTATTAGTAGGATTAAATGTTATTAAGTGTTCCTTTGGTCATTTCTAATGCTAAGGGTTCGTTGCTTCAAAGCTAGTATAAATTTGGTCTTAAGAACAACGAATTGCAAGGTTTTTGTTCGTTAACATTTGGTATTTATTGTGCATGGTTTGAAAATGTTTTGGAGGGTTATTATTGTCATTTCCGAGGCCAAGTTCCTTGCATGCTGTTTCAGCGGTCTTGCTTTGATGATGTTATTACTAAAAACTCTTGGTCAAAGAGTTCGGACATTAGAAAACTATTCAGCAATATATTTTTTATTTCATTCAAAGTATCAGTTTGGAGGCAGATGTTCTATCAGGTGCAGAGACGTATATTTGTTGCAGTTTACTTGAATTCTCTTGTAATTCATAACAAATGTTCTGGTGCAAGAAAAAGTTCATACGCCTGTGGAGGGTTTATAAATTCTCAGGAAAAATAGTTCAGTATTCATTTTATATTATAAAAATTAACGTTGTAGATGAGGATGTATTTAATGTTTTGTAATCTGAATACATGGTACGTGCATGCAAAACTAGCAAGAATTGTTCTCCAATAGTATGTGCATACAAAATTAGCTAGCTGTAGCTTAATGTAAGGAAATGCTGTAAATTTATTGACTTTAATGTTCTATATACGTGAATAAAACCATTTCGCGAGGTTGATTAACAGCCAAGTTTCATCATAAAGCCTGTGAAAATGGTGTGGAAAGAGTATTTGAAACTTGTAAAACGAATGGGAAGAGCAGGGAATGAGAGTAGCCATCAAACAACATGAAACAGTATATGCATGAAAAATTAGCTAGCTGTAGCTTAATGTAAGGAAATAGAAAAAAATATACTGTAAATTTATCGACTTTAATGTTCTATGATACGTGAATGAAACCATTTCACAAGGTTGATTGTATATGTTTGCGAGTATTTTCTGCACTTGAATTGAATAAATTATAGGTTATATATATATATATATATATATTAGTATTCGATAACTTGAATGGTAGTATATTTCCGGAACCGTATTGTAAGGTGTGGCCATCTTTTAGAAATAAATGTGTTGTCAATATGAGTATTGTTTGAAGCATGGGATCATATTGGAGATGTTGAAGAGCGCGATGGAGGTTAGAGTTTTACAGTGATCTACTTCTTCTCAGGCTGCCGTTGCCGGGCATATGGGTTTTGATACATCCTATTGGCTGTTTCAATGGAGGTGTGAATGGAGACTGAACATAGACACAATATATTTGATGTTAATGACTTCTAGGGAATGATCCTTCACAGGATTTCTCTAGCGTTTGTACTCTGTGGGCGTCTGTGGGTGTGTTATCACGTGGCACCGTCTCTCTATCTCTGTATTATCTCTTTACTTCTTTTCAGGTCTGCATTACATTTGTGTGGTGGTTTCGTATTTTCGAATGGGTGCTTTTACCTGTGGCTTATCTGCTGGCATCTGCATCCTTTAGTTCTTTAGTTCTTTCTTGCCAATATGCCGGACTTTGCACACTGCTGTGTTGGGGACGGCTTTGTCTCTCGAGCCTTCTCTGGTGGTTTCCTGTTGCGAGATCCCTTCTAAAAAGTTCTGAATTGAGACTGTATCTCCACTGACAGAGAATAGGATGAAGCCCTCTTTCCAGATATTTATTAAAAGCTTTTGTGGGAAATCGAAACTTTTATGGGTCAATAGCTCTTGTACCGTATGCTCTTTAAAATGGGCCATAGAAGCTGTGGGGTATATCATATTGTTTTCAAAGCCTTCGATTTGATTGGAAGGTCTTATCAGACGACTCCTAGCTTCAAGACTATAATATTTCTAAAAGTTCAACCATTATTCTGAACAGAAGACTTTGTGGGGGTGCTACTGGTGCAAAATCAGCTAATGGGATTTCTGTCTCTTTGAAGGATGCAGCCCAAAGGAAGGTTACAGCCCCAGCAGAACAGAGCCAAAACACTATGGGCCCTTATATTGTTGAACAAATGGAAAAAGCTCTTTCCAGGTAAGTAAACCTTCTGGAGGTAAATTCTCTCCTCTATTTCACAATATAAAGCAGTCGATTGCAGATTTAATGGTTTTTGGCCTAAATACAAAGCACTAATACAATGGATTGCCTCCACTTGGACTCCATATTTCAATTTTTTTGTGCTCGAAAGGATTTTTCATAGTAGGGTTTGAAACACAAGGATTTGGATTATATTTTAACTGCAGGGTCCTAGTTTTGGGGAAGACACTATTCATCACGCCTTGGTTCCCTGAATTTGATGCCAACTTTATTTTGGTCTTTACCATGCCGGTTTGGGTGAGGTTCCTAAATCTTCCCCTTTGTGTAGAAAATCCACTAAATTCTGATTTGCTAATATGAACAATTTGAAATAAAATTTCTTCTCATATAAACACACAATTTCTCTATTACGGAACCCAACTGGGAAACACAATCGATTTTTTTTCTAGGGAACCCAACTAGGGAAACCCTTGTGTTTGAGAATTTTATTGATAGAGAAACTGAGCAATTGATCTCTTGCAAAATATAGTTGTTTCAATTAGAAAGACATTTGTCTTTCCTGCTTGTTCCAAGCTTGAAACCTTTGCAAGATTGTTGATCTCTGCTGCCATCTACCAACTTGTGCACAAGCTTCTCTTGCACACTCTTCCTCTTACAAGGTCTATGCACAAACTCGTGCTTCTTATTGTTTGGTCTCACCAACTCATGCTCACCAAAACAATGATTAAACTTGTGTCTTCATTCCTCCTTTTAAAGGCAATTCAAATGACTAAGTTTAGTGAGTTTCTAATTAAGGAGTTTGCTTTTGTGATTGATTGAGTTAGCACAAGTTAACAACTCATGCAATTTGTGCTATCTCAAATCAAGGAGGTGAGACTCAAACACACATTTTTTCCTCAATTAACTCGCACTAGAAGACTAATAACTTGGCTTTCTACTTTAACACATCAGTTAACTGCTTCATAATGCCCAACTTTTGGGAATTGATCCTAAATTATAGGAATTTGCCCTAATTCGTAGGGATTCATCCTAAATCTTGCGAATTTGTGTCATGCACAAGAAGGAACTTGTTCTAGCTTCTACGATTAAGGGACAAATCAAGGAACCTTTTTTTGCTAATATTATCAACACTCCCTCTTAGCGAGGATTGTGTTCCAAGAAGAACCTTGCCCACCTAGATTTGTCTTCAACTCTACCAAGTTCTTCGTTGCTACAACTACCCTCTCTGACTTAGAAGACTTGCTTGCTTTCTTTTGCGGAGCTTGCTTTAAAGCACTGTTTTTTCTCATAATGCTATGTGAGTCCACCACTTTAGTCATAAGTGCCATGTACCTTGTGTACCTTAACCAAATCCTCTGTACACTGGAGTTGCTGCCTCCACTTGCCTTGGGCTATGGTCCTCATCATCATGTTGTTGGTTAGCCCAACTGCCAACTAGCTTAGAGTGAAATTGAGATACTGGCTGGGTCTCCATCTTGAGAGCTCTATCTTGTTCTTGCTCAACCACCACTTCTTTACTTTGTGCATTCCTTGCCTTGCTGCTCAACGCTGCACTTGTCTCTACCTACAACTTGTGGAGATTCTTCACCCTCACACTTATTTGCTTCTTATATCCGAGCTAAGTGCTAGAGGTATGCCTTACCGAAGATGTTATCATATCCCTTGCCCTCAAGGCTAGCTATCGAAATAAGATTTTGCTTCAATCCTGGAATAGAGAGAACATCTTTGAGATGAAAGGGATTACTTGACTCCTTTTGAAAACTGATAATTCCAACTCCTCTAGCTGCATACTGATCCTCATCTCCTAGTTCAATTTGAAACTACACGTCCTTGGATGAAACGTTTCATGTTCCCAGTCATGTGGAAGAAGCCCTTGAATTAATATACCATATATTGCTATTTGCTGAACTTACCATGCAAGCAATCAATGAAAAATATTTCTCAAACTGGGCAGAAAAGTCATCTATCCCTGTTGATGCAACAACATGATCCTTCTCAACCCCCTTCTTACCGAGGCACTTAGAAGCATAGTGTCCAAACTCACGGCAATGAAAGCACTTGATCTTGCATAGATCCTTCTTTTTTCTCTTTTGATTGGACTCGACCTCTCCTTGGTCCTTCTTCTTGCCCTTGGCCTTGCTACTCTTGCTTGCCAGGGCACAATTCTCCTCGTCCTTTGTCATAATTGATCTCACTTCTATGGTTCTTCTTCAGATCTCTTCCTGTATGCAGTCAATCCAAAACCTTTGCTAATTTGGGAAGTTTTCTCTCCCACTAACAACATCCCAAAACCCTTTCCACAACTTGTGAAGTCCAAGTAAGGCAAAACTCATAAGATCATGATTAGATGCAACCACGCCCACCCCACCTAGTTCATCTTGTACTCGAGGGAACCTTGTCAAATATGGGATGATGGACTCATCCTTCCTCAGTGGGATACTCTTCAACTTCTCCTAAAGAGCAAGCTTCCTGGTATCACTGGTACTTTGATACAACTTTAGGATTGTACTGTACATCTCATATGATGTCTTCTTCTTATGGATATGACCCCTTCTAGAATCATCCTCCTTGCCTTGATATCATTCTTATTATGTTGGGCCAATCGCTAGGGGTCTTGAGGTGGCGCTATCACTTGCTTGATGTATTCTCCCACCCCATTATCTTCTAGCACTTCCGTGATCCTCCCTTCCCGTGGAACAAAGTCCGATGCTCCCTCTAAACAGTGATCTCATCTCAACCATTAGTAAGCCATCCTGCTTTCGTTGAGAGCTTTTTAAAAAACTTGCCTACTAAGAGTCTTGTAGGCCTTCACAAGAATTGTACTTTGGGCCTCTAAAATTGGCTCTCCTAGTAGACCTAATAGTCCTTCAAGGGTCTACACTTAGGGCTTCTTTTGACATTTGCTAGCAACCCTCCTCACTGATCTTAAGATGCCAAACATACAATACCCAACTTGAACAATATCAACTTAGCAAAACATCAACATGAAACACCAATCAACATACTTCTAGCTGATTTGCTCCTTCGCGGCTTGTGCTTTCCTTCTATGATTCTCGGCCCTGGTTAGGACTACTTGTAACCACCGTTACAACCCTGTTCTTTGCCCAAATTTCCACACGAACACCGCGACTAACTCTTCTAGGCAAACTCCCTTAGTCGCTGATCTTTTTGCCCTCTTACAACTACCTATAATGTCTTTTCAACCCTCAAAATTGTCCCTACAGGACTCGACCTGAACTAGGGCACAAACATAATAGATAAGCCCTATTTACATGAGAAAACCAACCTCCAACTCGACACAAAACTGCCCAAAATTGCTCCTTCTAGCCTCAACCTTGCTCCTCTTCTTGAATATGTGCAAACAGTGACAAGAAACCAACCTAAACCAAGTCACCTTCTCTTCTTCGCTGAGCTCCAAGAGTTTGCGACCTATTTTAGATGTCTCCTTGATGTGTTTTGCACTTTGGATGTGCTATCTTTATTCTGATCCAACTTTGATACCATGTAGAAAATCCACTAAATTCTGATTTGCTAATATGAACAATTTGAGATAAATTTCTTCTCACATAAACACACAATCTCTCTACTAGATGTAGTGGAATAGGAACAAAAATAGCAACAAAGTCACAATTCAAAACATTATTTTTTCTAGGGAAGCCAATTGAGAAAGCCCTCTACGTTGAGAATTTTATTGATAGAGAAATTGAGCAATTGATCTCTTACAAAATACAAGTGTTTCAGTCTGAAAGACATTTGTCTTTCCTGTTTGTATTAAGTTTGAAACCCTTGCAAGATCGCTGATCTCTGCGGCCCTCTACCAACTTGTGCACAAGCTTCTGTTGCACACTCTTCCCCTCACAAGGTCCACACAAAATTGTGCTTCTTATTGCTTGGTCTCACCAACTTGTGCTCAACAAAGCAATGATTAACCTTGTGCCTTTGTTCCTCCTTTTAAAGGCAATTCGAATGGCTAAGTTTAGTGAGTTTATAATCAAGGAACTTGCTTTTGTGATTGATTGAATTAGCATGAGTTAACTAATGCAACTTGTGCTATCTCAAATCAAGGACTTGAGATTCAAACACATTTTTTTTCCATAGTTACACCAAGTGTTTGGGACGTGGGGATGAGGGAGTGGAGAAACGTGGTAGTGGCCTATGCAAAAGCTCCCCACCAATTTTTAGGAAATGTCGGGGGACATTGGGGTCTTTAACACAAGGGACCCCAACAAAAATAGTAAAATACTAAAAAATTATAAATATATCATTGAGAATTTTAATTTAATTGTCTTTATCATTATACAACACTTACATCATGAAGGATAAATCGATGAGATCTATAACTGAAACAAATTTAAAACGAAATGCATGATACAATCATACATGTAACTGTAACATTGTATAATGAAAATAAAAGTTTAAACCATATTGAAGTTCCAACTTTTAATACTGAATATTGAAATAAAAATCAAGTTTGATACATCAAATTTCAAATTTATATAGTCAAGTCTAATATATCATATATCAAGATTCAAAGCAAACTAAAGTCTACAACTGAAGTCTGAAATAGAAAAACAGATAACATAAGAACATATCAAGTAACAAATGAACATAATTGCTTAAGGTAATGCATTGCTAGTCTCTGCATCTAGTTGCTGCATGAATAAGTTAAGATCAACCATGTCACCATTTCTGAAGTCTGAAATAGAAAAACAGATAACATAAGAACATATCAAGTACCAAATGAACATAATTGCTTAAGGTAATGCACTGCTTGTCTTTGCATCTAGTTGCTGCATAAATAAATCAGGATCAACCATGTCACCATTTGAACCAAAATCATTTGCATTCTCAAACATGTTAAGTGGCACACCAACCAATCCCATATGTGTCTCATCAAGTCCCTCCATATCTACCTGTGCATTATCCTCTGGATTAACGTTCCATCATGTTGTTGGTCCCTTAAAATCTTCAGGTGTCTTCTTATGGTCAAGATGTAGGGCACTATGCATAACAATTAACTTCTCTGCTCTTCTAGAGGTCAGTGTGTTCTTCTTGATAGAGTGGATGAAGCTATATGTGGACCAATTCCTCTTTGTTGCAGAAGCACTAACCATCCAAGACAACAAATGCATAACTAGATGTTTGAGCTTTGAAGCACCATCCCCATGCGTCCCCTCCACCAACCAATCAAGGCATCTTGGCTTAGAACTATCAAAATTTTGTCTTTTTTTTTTTAATGATTAGACCTTAATTTTTTTTGGGAACTTAGGAAACATTTCCTTATGTTTCCTTTTTTAGGGATGTGGGGAAACGTCCCTGAAGTGCAAGGAAGCACGGGGATGTGTTTCCGAAGTGGGGGGACGTGTCCTTGTGGAACATTGTTTTTTCTTCAATTAACCCGCACTAGAAGGCTAATAATTTGGCCTTCCATTTTAACATATCAATTAACTGCTTCATAACTCCTAACTTTTAGGAATTGATCCTAAAAGACAAGAACTTGTCCTAATTGTAGGGACTCATTCTAAATATTAGGAATTCGTGTCATGCACAAGAAAGAACTCGTTTTGGCTCCTATAATTAAGACACAAATCAATGAACCCTTTTCTCCCTTGTATTTTCAACCCATTGTGGCACCAAAAAGTCCTAGAAGATATAAACAACCCATTGGGCGAATTTTAAAAATTGGATCTAGAAAGAATAAAAAAGGGTGTCTTCACTTATGCTAGAATATGTGTGGAGATTGATCTCAACAAAGAGCTTTCAGATCATATAAACTTGAAACACCAAAATTTTCACTAGTCGCACGCTGTAGACTATGAAAACATGACATTTAGATGTCGCGTATGTTTTTGAACAAGCCACTTACAACGTGCATGCCCCCAGGCAACGAAGAATCCCAAGAAAAAGAAGAGGCAATCTAATACACCAAAATGATGGCAATTTTAAGAGCAATATGCTTTTGAGGATGGAAAAGATGACAAGAAAGAATGCCATCTTGATAAAGAAGAAATGAATGACAGACTTTCAGGGAGTTGTTCAAGATGGGGGCACGGTACAACAGGTAATAAAGGAACCTGTGGACTCTTTGATATTGGACAGATTTGGGGGCTCTAAAAGAGCTCATGTTTCAGAGAGCTCCGATTTTGATAAAGATTGCCCCTCATGTGGGACAAGATTCGGCTTTGGTTCTAGTTGAACGAAATCTTAATCGCTAGGAAAAAGTGCAAAGGTGGAAAGGAGAAAGAGAAAAGATTTGCTCTAGTTTCTTAACGCCTTTCTATTGTCATTTTTAGTTTTTATTCTGAGACCCCTTCACTTTTTATGGACCTTCATGTTGCTTTTAGCGCTCTTCTTGTATTTGCGATGTGCCATCTGATCCAAATGTATACCCACAAAGTGTGTCTACAAAATGTAATTTTTATAATCATTAATAGAAATTATAGTTTGTTTTTTTCTCTGGGAAAAAATTGAAGTAGGGGAACAATTATCAACCAAGTTTCATCGTAGATCTTGTGAAAATGGCGTGGAAAGAATATTTGAGACTTGTAAAATGAATGGAAAGAAAAGGGAACGAAAGTAGAGATCAAACAACATGACTGTCTTTTTAAAATGTTGTCAGTGAGTTCAAGTTACATCTCAACCAAGTTATGTAATTTAACTTAAAACTTCTGACAGTAAACTACAATAGGGATTTGTACATATATTATAAATCTTCACCAACATCTATTATATATAGATTACGTTGATCGATAACAAATATTGTATACTGCCTCATCGTGACAAACTTTATGTTATTGGCAACGTGCACCAATATCTTTGTAGTCTATATGATTTTATGAACATATTTTATCGAAATTTTTGTTTATGGAACAATTGTTGCTACAGATGTTATATACCTCATTTTTGTGTTAAAATTGAAAAAATAGATTATGGACTCTATTAAAATTGTATTAATTATGTTGAAGACAGATTGTATTAATTATGTTGAAGACATATTAGGGATAATTTTTTCTCAATATTCGTCAGAACTAGTCAACCTATAATACTGGACAACCAATACCAGTGGTTTCTTTTGATGACCCACCATTTTTTTTCAGTGCGAAAAAACTAAATATTTGTATTATAATCCATGTCTGATATACATACAATGACTTACATACTATGGCTATGTGACTCCCTGTTGATAAACTATTGAAAGATAACATATCCCAACATAGAAAACTGACAAAAGAAGTTCCAGGATATATACTCTGACACTGAGAGGAAAACTCAGTGGAGACAGAGCACAAAAGGATTCAAAAAATTGCAGAGTATGATGTGGATTTAGGAAGAAGAACCTATATTATAAAAAACCAAAATTTCTACCATATGTTAATGCTATATGCCCTGAAAATGGAAATCCTGGATCTGGTAGATATTGCTGTCCACCTTAATCTGCATTCTCCATAAGCCTTGGGGCAAGGTTAGACCCAATTTAGATAAGGCATCAACCTTTTTGTTTTTTTGCCTATCAATATGAGAGATTGAATAGTCCTTCTTGTTATTCCATAATGCTGCTATCCTGTCCAACCATCCGGCAAGGTGAATGTTTTTAACGTGTTGCTTTGATAAAACATGATCAGTTATTACCTTGGAGTCTCCAAATATTTGTAGTTTTGGAATATCAAGGAAATTGCTGAAGGAGAGGAGACCCGCTAAAGCCACAGCTTCAGCTCTGTTGTTTGTCCCTGGACCAGCATTCCAATAGATTTCTATAGCTTGTGCATTTGCTATTCTAATGTAAACACCACATGCACAAATACCTTGTTGGGCAGCACCGTCAAAATATGCACATGGTGTCGAATCAGACGTCGTCCTGGATCTACTTCCACCCTCATTCCTGCCTGTTGGAGACTCATAATTCCTTCCATAAGTGTTGTTATTCTTCCCATGTATATCGAGGGCATAGTATTGGGCTATTATAGAATCGGTTACAGAAAGGCTTGTATCCACCTTTGAGCTGAATATATTGCCATTTCTCCAATTCCAAATGCCCCAAATGGCCAATAAGGGAATGGCTCTCCACTCTTTCTTCATGGTGCCCCATACTTTAAATGCTTCAGAAATGGATGGAAAAGAGCCGAATGAAAAACCAAAGAGAGCCACAAGACTCTGCCAGATTGGCCGCACCTGTAGACAGTTGAGGAATAGATGAAAATTGTTTTCAGAGCTTTCTCTGCATAGCGGACATATGGCTGGCCCGTGCCAATTGCGTTTTTGCAGGTTTTCCCATGTAAGATTCCTATTATAAAAGACCAACCAAGCAAAAATGATAATCTTGGTGGGGCATCCCGATTTCCACAATGTGGGAGGGAAAACTTCACCATGGATCTCGATCTCAGTACATAGGAGCTGCAAATACACATGTTTTACCTTCACGTTCGTGGAACCATCCATACCTCCCCAAATGAGCAGGTCTTTATCCGCCGATCGGAAAATCCCATGGCCATTTAATGAGGATAAAACAAAATCCCACTGCACCTTCAAGTCTCCACAGAGTTGCAATTCTTCCGCGGATTTCCAAATGGGAATGGCTCCTTCCCATTGCCGGATGACGCTGGCCCAAAAGAAATAGCCTCTGTTATGGAGCGCTCTCAACAAACGAGGGGAGACTTGAATTTTCCCCGCTCCTCCCGCAAACACATCCCTTCCTATCAAGATCTGAGAGCCCGTCTGAAATTTCCAGATGATGTTCTGTCTAAAATAAGGTTCCAGCTTCTTGAACCCTCTCCAGATAGCCGATCCGGTTGGGGATCCAATATGATTCTTCCTAATCCAAAAAGTCATGTCCTTGCTATGCATATATTTTGCGCGAATTGCCAGGCTCCATAATGAGTTGCCCATGACAGCCTTCCACATCGATTTGCATAAAAGAGCTTTCCTGAATTGAGCCAATTCTAAGATGCCCCATCCTCCCAGATTTTTAGGCCGTGTTATTGCGGAAAGTTTGGTTAAATGAAATTTGTTATGGTCTTTGTCACATCCCCAGATGAAATTTGCAATCATCCTGTTCAAATTTTTGATAGTAGCAGTTGGAATGAAGAATAAGTGCGCCCAATAAACTATCGTTTGAACAAGAACAACCTGTGTCAGGGTCATCCTACCACCTTTTGATAAGCACAAATTTTCCCAAGCTGCGATCTTCTTGTAAAATCTATCAGTAATCCAAGACCAATCCGCCACCCTGTAACCTGACGTTTTCAGTTTAAAACCCAAGTACTTAAGCCCATTCCGAAGTGGAATGGCTTGTATGTTAAAGAGCTGAGAAAGAAAACTGATCAGATCCCCTCTTGTATCTTCGACATAGAAGGAAGACTTCCCTTCATTAATAATCATGCCTGTTGCACTTTGAAATCTTCGCAATATATCATGAAGACAAATCCATGTTGACCTGCTTAACATTGCAGTTAAGAGAATATCGTCTACAAAAAAACTGTGAGATGAGTATATACCTCTGCAAATAGGAATTGGACGACATGTATTTTGTTGGGTCGCCCTCTTGATATGGAGGCTGAGAGAGTCCATCACTAATATGAATAAGAGTGGGGACAAGGAGCATCCTTGCCTGAGCCCCCTGACAGCTTTAAAATAAGGAGAGGGTATTCCATTGATTAGTACAACATAATTGACCTCCTCCACACACACCATTATCCATCTTGCTCACCTGTGATTAAGACCAATCCTGGCAAGAAGACATCGCAAGAATCCCCAATCCACGCTGTCATATGCGTTTTTTAAATCTATCTTCAGCACTGCAACCTCCAATTTCCTTGTATGAATAGAGTGAAGAGACTCCTATGTGATGGCCACCGCGTTCATAATATTTCCGTTTTTGAGGAAGCCATGCTGCTCCGGGGTTAAATGCATAGATAACACACTTCTTATGCAGATAACAATGATTTTGGAGATGGTCTTATATAAAACATTGCATAATGAAATTGGTCAGTAATCTAAGAATGATGTAGATAGAGGCCTTTTTGGACTCAGAACTATGTATGTGGAGGTAAAGCGGTGATTTATGTAGCTCTTTAACCTTGATTCCTCAACCAAGTGCAGATTGTCATCCTTGAACAGTTCAAAAAAATGGATAAAGAATTCAATGGACCAGCCGTCCGGTCCCGGACATTTATCCTTTTGGAAAGATTTCATCGTGGCCAAGATTTCATCTTCAGTGACTTCTGAGAATAGCGTAGCATTTTGGTTTTCATCAAACATAGTGGGGTATAGATCAATGCCCTATAGGATCTCTTCAATGCCACTTCCGATCTCTCTGCTATATATGCCTTTTGGAAATACTTAACAGCTTCCTGAGTTATATCTTCTTGAGTATAAACTGATTTACCAGCGTCATTCTTTATTTCCCACATCATATTAGCTTGCCTTCTTCTATTCGCATATCTGTGAAAATACTTTGTATTTTTGTCACCTTCTTTGAGCCATATAGCACGGCTCTTGAGACGCCAAGTGGATTTCTCCTTAGTTAGTATCTTCTGCTTCTTTTTCCCAAGTTCCCATATTCGTTTCCGGATGTTTGAAGATATGGAGTTACTTTTAAAATGAGTGGATAAGCTTTGCAATTCTTTATCAATGTCTTTCAGCTCCTTCCTATTCGATTCTGCTTTGTCACGCTGCCATTTTTTAACTTTGCTGCGGAGAAGCACCATACGCTTAATAAAGTCCAGGGACTGATGTTGAGGCGAACCAGTGTGATGCTTCCACGACTCCTTAATAAGCTGATTGAAATGTTCATCCAAGAGCCATGTACGGTTGAATTTAAATGGATAGCCAAATCTGCATCCGATATCCTTCCATTGAATATATATTGGCCGGTGATTAGATATGTGCTCAGGGATGCGGACCAAATCTTTCTATCAGCGTCCTGTGAATGATATATCTATCCAGTGTTTTAGCTAAAAATGAGACACCTGACCGCCCATTATCCCATGAAGGTCCCCTGCAGACAGACTGGATATCTATAAAATTGTTTTGGATTATTGCATTTCGAATCATGCGGCTGATCGGATCTATTTTCCTGCCGTTGCCCCAGATTTCGTTAGTACACAAAGTGCAGTTAAAATCACCTCCTATCAATAAGGAGTTGATCTCCATGAATTCAGATGAAAGAAACTTTTCCCAAAAAGGAAAACGGTGTCTATATGGGGCGTATATATTTAAAATATGCAACGGTTTATGACAATCTCGGAAATATGCTAAAATTAGAATGCCAGCAAAACAATTAAATGCAATAGCTTTGATCCATTTAGGGTCCCAAATAACCGCCAAGCCTCCAGACAAACCTACAGCGTCGGTGGCCACCATGTGCCAAGAAGGTAACATCCTTCTAAAATAAGTGATAGTTTGTGCTCGATCATGCATCGTTTCTTGGATTAGAAGCATTCTGGATTTAGTAGAGCAAAAAAGTTCCTTCAAGGCCAAGAATTTCGGGCTGGCCCCTAGGCCCCGAATGTTCATGGATAAGATGTTATACATTACAGTCATCAACAGGCCGGCATGCTCTAAGAGGCCCTCTTGTGGATAATTCTTCCTCGACAATTTCAGATATAGGAATGTCAATCAGATTAAGTTCTTTTGGAGACATTGCCTTTCTACCTTTCCTCCAGTGAAAATGCCTACTGCCCCTCTTTTCTTTTCGCCTGACCGTAATAAATCCTGCCGATCTAGGGCTGATAACTAGGATGGGGATTGATCCGGTTTGTGAATAGTGAGGGGTTCCAGATTTAAAGAAGCCCTTTGTAACAACATATCTAAATCACATTCAAAGGAATTGATCTCAGAAGAACGCGAAGAGTTACATGGAGTGAAAGATGCACATATAGCCTTTCCTTTTGGATCAGTTCTACGCGTCCTAGATGGAGAAGGGACCTCAGGGGGAGGGTGGGGAAAGTTGGCAGGAGACTGAGGGAAGAAGAAATATAATGGATGGATTTTGACGTCCCGGCCATCGGCGGATTCTCCATCTGCGGGGGAAGTGGAATGGTTACGTCCAGGGAGGATATGGGTGCAAGGGGAGGCCCAGCGGCGAAGACAGCAAGTCATTAGATGTCTGGTGAGTGAGCTCAGGTGATTGGATAGATCGGGGGCGGCTTGTTACATGTGCATCAACCCTCCCATGTGGACCAACAGAAAGCGACCTAGAGCACTGGAAACCAGAAGATCGGTCGGAGGATTTGAGATTATCAATAGAGCGATAAGATTTAGGATTCAATCCCTGGAAAGGATTTGAAATGAGATTCTATTCCAAATGTTCTTTAACAGATGAGACACCAGCATGTTTCTCCGATGAAACCTTGCTTCTATATTGAACAGAATGTCTGCGAGGGCATTGAGGAAGAAGGTGGCCGGTCCTATGACACGCCGAGCACCGAAAAGGTACTCCCCAATAGTCTAAACGCTGGTGAACATTAGACATATTCCAATACAAATCAATCGATTCAGGAAACCCTCCCCCATATCCCTTCTCAATAAGGACCCACGCGACCCGCTTATCCTTTGCACCAATACAGCAGGGGTTGACGTAGATGAACTTCCCAACAACATTACCAATTTTCTCCATAGATTCCTTATTCCATAGTTCGACAGGCAATCTGGGCAACTTAAGCCAAATGTCGTTGTTCTAAGGAGTTGATCTTAAAGGGTTGAAACCAATGTACCATCTGTGCAGAGCCAAATAGCTTTTGTCCCCGACCCAGGGCCTGGAGAAGATAAATTCTAGATCACGATTTCGAAGGAAGTGAAAACTAAACCAATTGTTCATAAGTTTGACAACGATGGGGGAATATCCAAGAAGAGAAGACCATTTGGCTGCAATCCAGCTCCGAAACTGAGACTCCTCCATTGACGGAAATGCCATCGTCCCACAAGGGCCCGCTTTTGCAAACTCGAAACCCTGTCCAATAATTGAGGGCTGTCCAAGTTGATGGCTTCAAGCGGCGGAGATGTTTTAACCGGTTTGAATTATTTACGATTTGGGGGGTGACGTGGCTCATCACCAATGGATCACTGTTCCTTCTGGGAGGCCGGAATAATATCCTCGTGCAACGTCGCAGCCCAATCAGCGTTTACAGACTGTTTGACATGAACCATTTCAGCTTCCTCAGCGGCCCTCACTAAAGCCGAGGCGATAGAGTTGTCAGAGGGGAAATCCATTACAAGGACAAGAAAAGGATTACAAGGACCCAAACCAAGATCTACAGAGATTTGCCACCCAAGAAAGTACCTCAAGGCTTATTTTAAAAAAGGATAAAATCCCAGAATAGTCAAAGAAAGAGGTACATTCACGTCCAGATATGGAAGGGATCACATGAAAGGTGTAAGGAGAGAAAAGCCATCGACAGGACATACAAGGCACTAGAAACTTCCCTCTATACGAATTTGAAAGAGGCTAGCCCTCGTAACTGGAGAAAACAAGAGGAATGGATGCGTTCATTAATAAGGAAAGAAGTATAGCAATGAATGCCACCTAATCAAACACCATCCGATCCCTGTCGACGGAAAATTCAAATTCCCCGACGCCAGAAAAAATGCAGAAGCGCCAGCTCGAAACAAGTCTCAGGAGGACGAATGCGGACAAACTATGCAACAGCGGTAAATCTCATAGACACACCACCATTGACCTATCCTGAGACGAAGGTCTGAACATGGTTTGGATATGATGAAGAATTTCTAAAGAAAATTGATAATCGTCCCCCACCAGTCTAAGAAAGAAGACCTCGGCATATATAAAAAAACCGTGAAAACCATATTATGCATATATGCTTCTATTGAAACACCTGGGAAAGCTCATGATACCACTTAAAGAAACGAGCTGTAATGCAGAAACTACAAAATATTGAACAATATAGAACTATCCTGAACCTCGAGCGTACCGAGTGGAGAGCACCGCGTCGATGAAAGACCTTCGATAATCATAACCAAAATACCCAGTGGAAAGTGTTGACAAACGAAAAGAGAAGGGAGGTTGCCTTTTGCTTCCATGTGCTCCATGCTCCATGCTCCATAGCCCGTGTTCTCCCGTGCTAGGAGGAGTTATGATCGCAATAGGGCTATACGCGGTTCTGTGGAGAAAATTGAGGGACAGTAAGGCCTCGACAAATGAAAATCATTCGGAAGCGCTTCCTAGTTATGTCATCCCTCTACTGTCCCTCATCACACCAATTTCTTATGCAACTCATATATATTTTGTGTATATATGAATATGTTGGGTACTTTGTGTATATATGTATTTGTTGGGTCCTTTGGTTGATTTCACCTTGGTGTTTCCTTGATCACTCTCTCCTCTAACAACAAGGCCCATGGATCAGACATTGTATAATAACCTGCCACTGAATATACTGGTAGAACAACAAAGAAATAAAGAGAATGATGGGGACCATCAACACCCACCTACACTGCTTAGTAAATTCTACATCTGACTACCATTTTAGGTTGACCCATTTGTCCAAACCCAAAGCAAAGACTAAGTTTCTCCTCTTGCTTAAATTGAAGTGAATGAAGGGAACAACATATCTCTCTTCCTGCATTCCAAAGGGAGTCCCTCTCTTCCTACATTCCAAAGGGAGTGCCAGTGCTAGTAGTCCACGTGTCTTTCAATCCTTATCACAACGAAAATGGCTTCCCCAATACATTTCATTTGCTCCCGTGTATCAAGTGTCATATAGGCGCTCACCATTGACTATACTGGTACAACAAGGAGGATAAAGGCAAAACGATGGGAACTATCAACATCCACCTAAAGCACCAGAAAATCTACAAATGAATTCGGTCGCTCTGCCCGACGATGATCATTGTCGGATGACGCACTTTAACGAATGAATTCGGTCGCTTTTCCCTATGACGATCATTGTTGGATGACCCACTTTTGTCCGAAGCGAGAGCAAATGGTTTTCCGCTCTTGCTCAAATTGAAAGCATGTGTCTTTCATTTATTTTCACGTAAAATACAAGTGGTTTCATTTATTTTCACGTAAGATACAAAAATCCACGCGCCAGGAACATGGATGACTCCAACCCAACATTTTTCTCAGACATAAGCATTCATTTGGATGAAAAGGGTTTTATTTTGCCAAAACCAACCAGAATCTCAGACTCCAGGTGCTTCGTAAGAATTCAGTTTTGATGATTATTATATATATTGCCATCTTGATTAAGGGGTTATGTGGATAGGTCTAATTATTTTAGAAAAATGTTTTTAGAATATTATTTTAATAATCAATAATTATTATTATTATTTTTTTCTATATAATACTATTTCAGTACTCACGGGGATTTGAACCGGTCATCTATTATTAAGAGTGTCTTAACAGACTATCCATTCACCCTCAATCTAAAGCCCTATGGACAATCAATAATTATTATTAAGTGTATGGTGTAAATCTAATTTTGAAAAAACATTTTAGAATATTTTCAATAATAATTATAAATTAAAAATTTAAATTTAGATTTTTGCTTTTTAAATTAAATTGATTAATAAAAAATTGTCATATGACCAATAAAATAAAAGATGGAATTATGGTTTTTTGAATTGTAATAAATCATAAAATTTTAATTTTTTAAATGGTAACAAAGTTTGAATTACATAATTAAAAATATTACTGTATATAATTATATATATAATTGTAATTTAATTAATTTCTAAATTTTTTGACATTAAAATATATGATAAAAATAAAAATTTTGATTTTTATAAATCTTTATAATTATTTTTCACTTGATTTTTTTAACTTAATTATAATATATATTAAATGGTGAGAAAATAAATATTTACAATTACTCACACTTTTGACTTGGTAATATGTAGTTTTTAAATTAATTATAAAATAGGTTGAATAGGTTGTGTTTATATTTTTTTCTTTAAAATTCATAATAATTAATAAATATAATTATAAAATATTAATAATTAATAAATATAATTATAAAATATATAAATATGATGTTTATTCATAATATATAAAATTTTAATCGATTATAATATATGTTAGAATATAAATTGTTTGAAGTATTTAGGGCGGAAATAACTAATAACCATGAATTTCTATTAAAAAAATTGTATGTCATGGAAAATAACAAGTTATGATAATTATGTTTTGGGTGTGTTTGTATGTATATTCTGTTTTGATGATGTAAGTATACACTTACCAAATTTAATGTTATGACGAAAATATTGATTGAATTTGCCTACTATTATTTATTATATGGGGTTCCATGTGCACTCATTTATTACACAAATATTTATTATATGGGGTTCTATGTGCACTCATTTATTACACAAATATTTATTATATGGGGTTTTGTTATCCTCCACAATATCCCAACGCTGCGAAAGGAGACCGACAGAGGTAACCTCAAACCACTTAAAGTTCAACAACTACCTCGCTAAACCATAGAGGGATATCTCTATGAACTCACAACCAATGTTGAATGGAGTGGGAAAAGATGTTAGACTATAATGTTCAGCTCTAGGGTTTTAAAGATTTTTAGGGTTTTGCTAGATCAAGAGTCAAAATCAAGGAACTATACCAGGTCTCAAGGGTTCAGTTGCAAGAAATAAAGAGGAGCAAGGTAGGTATGTTTTTGTGATACTTGCAAGGATTTGCATTTATAGCTCTCTTCATACATGCAATGCATTTGGGATCAAACATTTTATAAAAGCCATTCATTGCAATGGAAAAATATGTTTGCATAACACCAAAGCAAACATTGATGATTTTATCTTTTTATTGTATAGTGTTATCCATTATTTTCACTTATTTGTGATCCCTTCCTTGCAGTGAAACAACTATCTTTAAATCAAAAGTTTTTCCATTCGTATAAGCATATATCTTGTCTATTTTCACAATTTTTTTGCCCGACAAAAATTACTCATAACAATAGCACAATTCAACTCTCATCTTTCTAGGGACTGCATGGATAATTTGTTTTGATGAAAAAAGAAGTCAGTCCCCTCATCTTTCCATTCTTGAAGATTATGAATAATATACCCATGAAATGGAACTGTATGTCAGTTAAATATGAGTTGAAAGTATTGATTCGTGATCATGCAAATTTAGCTTCTTCTTTTTTTTCCATATATTCAAAATAATTTCACAAACAATAAAAAATCATGTTAATCCCTATCAATATGTAATCACATTTCATCAATTGAGATTTTGTCTAACCCTCTAAGAGCATCTACTAAAGGGTGACTGAGCACAAGGACATTATATTCATTTGGTGTTTGCCATCAATTGAGATTTTGTCTAACCCTCTACGAGCATCTACTAAAGGGTGACTGAGCACAAGGACATTATATTCATTTGGTGTTTGCCATGAAACAAAGTTAGGTATGCTATAAAGCAGGGCATAACAAGTGGAGAAGAGGAAACAATTGATAGTAAAACAAAATGTCCCAGAGTAGACATGTAGATGGTACCAAATCTTCCAAAGCTTCCCATTGAATAGAATTTCACTAGTTTGAATGCTAAGAATAACTCATGCATTCGCAGATGGTTACATGCTTATAGTTATAACTTATAAGAAATGCAGAGTCTTGTAAATAGCAACGACCAAAGGAATAAATGAATCCAACTATTAAGCTGACATCCAAAATGTGTGACCTTACAACTTTCAGAGGGAGATCCTCTCCCCTCAGCAAGTCCATCAAAATTAAAACACAAATTCCTTACAGATTCTTGCTTTCCATTAACGTATGTATCAATATGTTCAAACAATAGTCATCGAACAAGAAAGCTCATTGAGTCAATTGCAGAAACTCATGCATAATCAGTGTTTTCTCAATTACTTCAATTTGAGCTGCAATTACTGTCGAACCAAAAATGTTGATTCAGTTTATAAATATAGAATTCCCGAGTTTGAAAAAGCTGTCGCATAAACCAGGCTTGTCTGAATGCACGTGAACATATGAAAAAAAAAAAACTCATGTGGTACAAAGGGTTTAAAAATACACTGAGAAACCCTCGGAAAGAACATTCATGAATTATGCTCCAATGACATACTTTCAATTTTTAAACGACCTAGAAAAAATATAGTGACCAGGACTGCACCTACATACTCATTTACATATGAATTACAGTTGCTTAACCTCCATCTACAATGCTGAACAATATTTGATGAAAATTACAATCTTGATAGAATGCCTCAAAAACTGGAACACGAGTGACGCATTTCACTAACAAGACAAGCTACCATTATTCATGGTATTCTTGTAAATAAATAGTCGGTAGACACAAAGTAGTACAGTGTACTTCAAATTGTTCTTATATTCCCATTGAACTACCTTGAGGGTGGTTTCGAACCTTGGTTATTTAATGTTGGATTTGATCCGACAGTTGCATTATCTGGGGGGAGGTCCAAAACACCATTTCCCTTCTGACTCTTAAGACTCAATAACATGAACTCCTCCATCTGTCATTCCAAGAGCAAATTGATTCGGTTCGGTTGGATTGATGCAACGACTAGAGGATAGCCGTTACTGCTGCATAAATAACAAAACAACAAACTAAATCATAGTATGCCTTGTCAAAAGCCAAATCTGAAAAATAGATGTATCAACCTTGATAGAACGAAAAATCCCATTTACTTGTTCATTCCCAATGGTAAATATGCACAAGGTGCAATGCGACAGTGAGGCCTCGAGCTTTTTGCATCAAACACTCCAACTGTGCCATCACAAAATCTCGCTTAAACTAGGACGCTTGTCACATGAGTATATGGCACTTGAAATAGGAGTAGATGGGGAATCATGAGGAGACCACTGCAATGCAACCATGTAACAAGGTCATCCAATCAGATGCAGAAGGTTAAGTGACATTATATAACTGTCTATGTTTGAATTCAAGACTGCTTACAAGTACTTACATTGCGCAAGCGCTCCAACTTGGAAACATCATATATAGCAAACTGGCTCTCAGCACAACTAACTCTTGTATCTCCTACTGGAGCCGATGATCTTCCTGGCTGTAGTGGTACAACTTTTGACTTTCGCTTGTCCGACCCATCTATGCCCCAGAGACATATCTACCAAAAGACATGGTTGTGAGTACAGGAACATTTCCACTTGGTAGATTTGTGTATACTTTAAAGTGAACATTACAGAGTCAAACTATATATAATAATAAAAGACACAATATACATGGGCACGGACAATATACAATATACTATATATAATAATAAAAGGCACAATATACAAGGGCATACACAATATACCTTCAAAACAAGTGAAAGAGCCAGGCCTGTGATTAACGAATGAATTCGGTCGCTTTTCCCTATGACGATCATTGTTGGATGACCCACTTTTTTCCGAAGCCAGAGCAAATGGTTTTCCACTCTTGCTCAAATTGAAAGCATCATGGGAAACAATAAACTCTCTTCCTACATTTCCGAGTAAGTGCCAATGGTAACAACCCACGTGTCTTTCAATGTTTATCACAACAGAAGTGGTTTCATTTATTTTCACGTAAAATACAAAAATCCACGCGCCAGGAACATGGATGACTCCAACCCAACATTTTTCTCAGACATAAGCATTCATTTGGATGAAAAGGGTTTTATTTTGCCAAAAGCAACCAAAATCTCAAAGACTCCAGGTGCTTCGTAAGAATTCAGTTTTGATGATTATTATATATATTGTCATCTTGATTAAGGGCTTATGTGGATAGGTCTAATTATTTTAGAAAAATGTTTTTAAAATATTATTTTAATAATCAATAATTATTACTATTATTAATTTTTATATAATACTATTTCAGCACTCACGAGGATTTGAACCGGTGACTTATCACAAAGAGTGCCTTAACAATGTATCCATTCACCGTCAATTCAAAGTCTCATGGGCAATCAATAATTATTATTAAGTGTATGGTGTAAATCTAATTTTGAAAGAACATTTTAGAATATTTTCAATAATAATTATGAATTAAAAATTTAGATTTATATTTTTGTTTTTTAAATTAAATTGGTTAATAAAAAATTGTCATATGACCAATAAAATAAAAGATAGAATTATGGTTTTTTGAATTGTAATAAATCATAAAATTATAATTTTTTAAATGGTAACAAAGTGTGAATCTACATAATTAAAAATATTATTGTATATAATTTTTTAATATATATATATATATATAAAATTGTAATTTAATTAATTTTTATTTTTTTGACATTAAAATATATGATAAAAATAAAAGTTTTGATCTTTATAAATCTTTATAATTATTTTTCACTCAATTTTTTAAATTAATTATAATATATATTAAATGGTGAGAAAATAAATATTTACAATTACTCACACTTTTGACTTGGTAATATGTAGGTTTTTTAATTAATTATAAATAAAATATGTTGAATATGTTTTGTTTATATATTTTTCTTTAAAATTCATCAATTATTAATAAATATAATTATAAAATATAAAAATATGATGTTTATTCATAATATATAAAATTTTAATCGATTATAATATATGTTAGAATATAAATTGTTTGAAGTATTTAGGACATTACCAAAGGAGGAAATAAGTGATAACCATGAATTTCCATTAAAAAATTGTATGCCATGGAAAATAACAAGTTATGATAATTATGTTTCGGGTGTGTTTGTATGTATATTCTTTTTTGATGATGTAAGTATACACTTACCAAATTTAATGTTATGCGAAAATATTGATTGAATTTGCCTACTATTATTTATTATATGGGGTTCCATGTGCACTCATTTATTACACAAATATTTATTATATGGGGTTTTGTTATCCTCCACAATATCCCAACGCTGCGAAAGGAGACCGACAAAGGTAACCTCAAACCACTTAAAGTTCAACAGCTACCTCGCTAAACCATAGAGGGATATCTCTATGAACTCACAACCAATGTTGAATGGAGTGGGAAAAGATGTTAGACTATAATGTTCAGCTCTAGGGTTTTAAAGATTTTTAGGGTTTTGCTAGATCAAGAGTCAAAATCAAGGAACTAGACCAGGTCTCAAGGGTTCAGTTGCAAGAAATAAAGAGGAGCAAGGTAGGTATGCTTTTGTGATACTTTAGGGCTTTGTCGATGTAGTGTAGGGTAGAAACACAAGGATTCAAAACGAGCATGAATTCATTTATCAGAAGATAGATAACACAAAGATGATGTTCCTATAAAAAAAAGCTTAAACCTTAAGAATTGTGTTCATCAAACTCATAGGAAAATCACTGAAAGCATAGATATGAAAAGAAGACACATTAAACATTCATAAACTGAATAACATAAGAAAAACACTACCAAAAACTCAAACCACAAGAATTCCAAAATAATAGCTGCAACTGTCCTTTGATTTCATGTGAAAGATATTGATTACAAGCTCCAAGCCTTTCAACACTCCAATGTCCAACTATTCACCTCCTCTAATACTTCGAAATCTGAAGTATTTATACAATTTTACAACAAAAATATCGTGAAACTAACTTCAAGATTTATTAGAAAATTCCTAAAATAGATCCAAACTGCTAAAATATTAGGTGGTTGATTTCTGGTGCTGTTCTGGGCGTTCTAGTGTAACTGAAGCCTCGAATAAGCATTATGTTAGACTTGTTATTTGATGAACTGCTTGTTGTTCTATTTTCCTGCAATCGATTATGAGAACTGTTGTAACAAATATCCCAGGTGGCTCCCTTCTACTATTGTTTTTTCTATTAAAATTAAGCCATGAGACTGATTCTTTCTCTGCTTGTTGACCTACATTGCAATCGCATTTGGATCAGGCCTCTGTCGTATCACAATCGTATTACAGACAAAGAGATTTTCCCACTGATTTTCTTGTTTTTAACCAAAGGACGAACCTGAAAACTTTTAAAACTGCGATATATGAAATATTGCATCCGTAGGCTTTATTGCAATCGGAGGTCGGATGGAGGATGTTACCTTGTTTCACAACGTTTCGCCGATGGACCGGACGCGATATGTTATTTAAAACCAATTTTATAGTTTATCGCATCCTTCCAGGGCTTATCGCAATCGCATTCGCATCGGGAAGGGGTATATGGGAGTGGGACTTGAGGGATTGTCGATTGTGATATCGCAATCGGGGGCCGGGAGGATATTGTAATCGAGACCGAGACAGATGCGATATTTGAGCGGGGAGTGATATTGGCGCGGGAGTTATATCGGTGCCGGGAGTGATATCAACGCGAGAGTGATATCACCGCTCAGACATATTATTGCGACACACGAGCTTTAAAGCTGCAGGATGAAAAGCATTTGGTGGATGCAGGAGTATCACTGCTGCGGGATTATAAAGCTAGAGGTGGGACTGCAATGCTGGATATCGCCGCGGGTTGAGTTATCACAATCGACAGAGGGGTGAGGAATGTTGTTATATGTTACCTGTAACATATGCCATTCGCCAATTGCGGGCTGCGGTAATACGTGGCTAGTGTTTGCCTCGGGGGTAGTGGGCTTTATATGTATTACATTGTAATAGAAAGGACTTAGCGGGTTGATTTAAATAAATAGGGTTAAGGCTAGAGTTGATGTCTTTTCAATGGAATGCGGCTAGAGTTTGGAATAACAAAGGGAAAATGGAAATAACACTAGAGTTTGTGATAAAGAAAGGAAATATGGATTTTATCTGCTTTGAAGTCCAAACTTAATTCTGGCATACCTTTCAATCCAGGAATCGGATTTGAGCACAGGACGTACTGTTGGAAAGTTGCTTCCAAGCACTTTCTGATGAAAACACCTGCATGCTGATCTGATCCAAACATGTTATGCAAAAATCTCCTCGAACATCACTTTCCCTAGTTACTACTCCCATGACGATTTACCACAAGTGACGCCATGACTCTTTTGATCATTTTGATGACTTGACCTCAATAATGACACCTAATAAAATATGAAACTAATTATTTGGACCTTGAAACATGACTGACCATGAGATGAGACTGAAACCAAGACATTTATTGATCACTGATCATAATGAGTATGACACAACCAAAATGACAATTTGACCATGAGACATATGGAGTAGTAACAGGCCTAGACAACCTAACCAGTGACCAATTTTTTTTTGAAGATCTACTGAAACATAAAAATTTGATGTAGGACCCTAACAAAAACTAGCAATTGGCAAGATTGACAGGCACTAACATTGGCTCCAACTAGGGATGGCAGCTCCTTAGGAGGTGTCAAGAACACCGTAGACCAAGTAGCTTGATCCATTGGGCATAGAGTCAAAAACAAAACAAAAAACAAACTCAAAACTCAAAACTGGCCAACAAACTGAACTAACTTGACACACTATAAAAAAAAACCGACTTAGCAACTTTTAAAAAGAAAACAACAACTAATCATTGCATCATTATGGCCCTCTCCTCGGACTTCAAACTTCTGATGATAATTTCCCACCTGCTGAAGATATATATATATATATATATATATATATATATATATATATATATATATATATATATATATATAGATATATATATATATATATATATCTTCAGCAAGTGGGAAATTATCATCAGAACTATATATATGTATATACAATCATGTGAAATGATCCCTCTAGTGTAACCAATCCAACAAATGGCTAATTACTTGAATCCTGCTCGTACTTTCCTTGAGCAGGAAGAAAAAACAAAAGATTGGCCACTCCAAGTGTCCACTGAATATGTGTACATGATCCATAAATACAATAAAACTCATCTCCTTTGATGACTGCAGTAAATTAGCAAAAGGATCTTCAAAAATCTGGAACATTACCATATCTTGAAAGTTATAAGAAATACAAGCACACTCTTCATTTTCTGAATCTGGAGGAAGATCATCATGTGCAAGAGGATCTAAAACAACCTGTTCTTTTTCATTGCTTTCTTGTAACTCATGATGGTAAATTTGAAATCTAAGATCCTCAAAATCTGAAGCTACATCTATGAATGTATCTTCATGTAAATTTGGATTGAAAGTTTCTAGAACAACAAATTCATCAATTATTTGGAGAAGATTACTTTGAAAATATCCTTCCACAACTGGCACAACAAGATGTAATTCTATATCACATACCCTTTTAATTCCATTGTCTTGAGTTGCATTCTCATGCTCTTGAGAATAAGATTGATTAAAACGATCTAAAATCTTCTCTTTATCCATTAGTTCATCAGAAGAAACATAAAGCATTTGACTATATATTTCTTCTTTTCCTTGCTGATTTAAAATCTGCTGAATAGTTCTAGTAAACAAACCCGCTGCTCATTAATTTTGAACTCAATAGATGAACGATGACTCTCATGAATCTTAATGCAAACCAACTCAGAATTAGAATCTTCATCAAGGAGTGGAGGGTAGCTGAAATGGCCATTCTCATATGTATCTTTTGCGCTAAAAGAAAGGCATGACCGCTGCAAATTATCACCAATTTTAGATGATTGAAGATCACTGTCATCGTTTGAAGAAATCTGCTCAAAGTTCGCTGTCATTCAAGGTAGAATCCATGATCTTCACATGGTGGTGAAAAGGGTTTCATTCAAAGCATCCAAGAGTTCATCATCCATAAAATCTTCATCGCCATAAGCACTTTCCAACTCTTGAATAAAATTTTCAAAGTCATCACAACAATCTTCAATCAAAAGCAAAGAAGGATAGGTTTCTATATACTTCTTAAAAAATACAGAGTGAAAGTGCTTGAGAGAATAAATAAAAGCAGAAGCAGGAGGCACATTTTCATTCCAAAATCATGCTCTTTCTTCTAATGTGATCATGAACATTTTCATTAAACAATCTTCATGAAAATTAATCTCAGCTTATGCACATGCATATGAAATCTTATTAAATGAAGTTTAGCATCATCACCTTTTCCATCTTCGAATTTTCGCAAGTATGTTTGCCAATCTACCCGAGGCATACAATTTGGAAAAACTGGAACATGATATCGATGCATAGGAGCATACCTTCCGGATTGAGAACTCATTTCGAATTCTGGATCCTGCTACCGATGGAGTCTTTGGATCAAGTGGAAGTCGCCAGGTGAATAGTTCAGCCTTTATATGTGTCTGATCACTATTCACCATCAGCAATCAGATCTGATCTTTGTTGTTATTTCCCAGGGAAGATATGATCTTTCGTTTCCTCGACAACGACGCCAAAATGTTATCCTCCAAAATATCCCAAGGCTGAGAAAGGGGATCGATAGAGGTAACCTCATACCACTTAGGGTTTAACAACTAACCCTACCAAACCAGAGAGGGATATCTCTATAAATCTCACAACCAAATATGATTGGAGTGGGAAAAATATATTAGGTTAGGTATTACAACACTAGGGTTTAAAGATTTTAAGGTTTTGTTGGATCAGGATTCAAATTCAAGGAATTAGGCCAAGTCTCAAGGGTTCAGTTGCAAGAAATAAAGAGGAGCATGGTAGGCATGCTTTTATGATACTTTAGGGCTTTGTCGATGTAGTGTAGGGTAGAAAATCAAGGATTCAAAATGAGCATGGCAAGTATGAATTCATTTATCAGAAGATAGATAAAACAAAGATGAAGTTCCTATCAAAACAAAGCTTAAACCTTAAGAATTTTGTTCACCAAACTCCTAGGAAAATCACTGAAAGCATAGATATGGAAAGAAGACACATTAAACATTCATAAACTGAATCACAGAAGAAAAACACTATCACAAACTCTCACCACAAGAATTCCAAAATAATAGCTGCAACTGTCCTTTAATTTCATGTGAAAAAAACTGATTACAAGCTCCAAGCCTTTCAACTCTCTGATGTCAAACTATTCACCTCCTTTAATACTTTGAAATATGAAGTATTTATACAATTTTACAGCAAAAATATCTTGAAACAAACTTCAAGATTTATTAGAAAATTCCTAAAATAGATCAAAACTGCTAAAATGTTAGGTGGTTGATTTCTGGTGTTGTTATGGGCGTTCGGGTGTAACTGAAGCCTCGAATAAGCATTCTGTTAGACGTGCTGTTTGATGAATTGCCTGCTGTTCTATTTTCCTGTAATCGATTATGAGAAATGTTGTAACAAATATGCAATGTGGCTCCCTTCCGTTGCTGTTTTTCTATTTAAAGTAAGCCATGAGACCAATTCTTTCTCTGCATGTTGACCTACATCGCAATCGCATGTGGATCGGGCCTTTGTCGTTTAGCAATCGTATTACAGACAGAGAGATTTTTTCGTTGATTTTCCTGTTTTTAACCAAAGGACAGACTTGAAAAGTTTTAGAACTATAATATATTAAATATCACATCCACAGGCTTTATCGCAATCAAAGGTAGGATGGGGGATGTTACCTTGTTTCACAATGTTCCACTGATGGATTGGACATGATATGTTATTTAAAGCCAATTTTATAGTTTATCGCATCCGTCCATGGCTTATCGCAATCAAAATCGCATCGGGAAGGGGTATATGTGAGTGGGACTTGAGGGATCTCCGTTTGCGATATCGCAATCGGGGTCCGGGAGGATATCGCAATCGGGACCGGGAGGAATGCGATATGAGAGGGGAGTGATATCGGTGTTGGGATTTTTATTGACGTTGGGACATATCGTTGTGGTTGCGGGAGTATTATCGCTGCAGGATTATATAGCGAGAGGCAAGACTAAATCACTGTGGGACTGCAATGCGGGATATTGCTGCGGGCCTAGTTATCACAATTGGCGAAGGGTGAGGAATGTTGTTATATGTTACATGTAACATATGCCATTCGCCGATTGCGGGTTGCGGTAATACGTGGCCAATCTTTGCCTCCGGGGTAGTGGGCTTTATATGTATTACGTTGTAATACAAAGGACTTAGTAGGGCTATTTAAATAAATAGGGTTAAGGCTAGAGTTGATGGATTTTCAATGGAATGTAGCTAGAGTTTGGAATAAAAAAAGGAAAATGGAAATAAGGGTAGAGTTTGTGATAAAACAATGAAATATGGATTTTATCTACTTTAAAGTCCAAACTTTATTCTGGCATATCTTTCAATTCGGGAATCAGATTTGAGCACAGGACGTACCGTTGGAAAGCTACTTCTGAGAAATTTCTGATGAAAGCACCTGCATGTTGATATGATACAAACATGTTATGCAAAAATCTCCTCGAACATCAGTTTCCCTAGTTATTACTCCCATGACGATTTACCACAAGTGACACCATGAATATTTTGATCATTTTGATGACTTGACCTCAATAATGACACCTAATGGAATATGAAACTGATGATTTGGACCTTGAAACATGACCAACCATGAGATGAGACTGAGACCAAGACATTTACTGATGATTGATCATAATGAGTATGACATAACCAAAATGGCAATTTGACCATGAGACGTAGGGAGTAGTAACAAGCCTAGACAACCTAACCAGTGACCAAATTTTATTTGAAGATCTACTGAAACATAAAAATTTGACCCAGAACCGTAACAAAAACTTTGAAAGAGCACATTTGATCACTGGTGACTGGCAGGACTGACAGGCATTAACAGGTTCCATGTGCACTCATTTATTACACAAAGTGGGATGTCATCATTGATATTGACACTTATTGTAGCCATTGAATTTTATTTATTTATTGATGGTAATTTAGAAATTTAATTTATTCTGTATATTATTAAATTTTTATTTTATATATATATATATATATATAAAGCGGGAAATCGATAACTAGAATTATACTAGCTATATATATATATATATATATATATATATATATATATATATATATATATATATATAAAGCGGGAAATCGATAACTAGAATTATACTAGCTCGTAAATCATATTGAACAAAGTAAGCGAGAGTTACCATTTATGGGCTCGCGCATGAAGTTCGAACGAATGACCTTTACAAACGAATGTTTTAATAGAACACTTAATCACCAATAAACCCGCCATCTAGGTTTATTATTTTGGAATAGTCTTTAAGTGTGATTTTTTGGAATTTCTGGTGGATTTTTGTCTGGAATTCGACAAATGTTTTGTGTCCAAATCTTGATTTGTGTTGTTTAAACTGGTTTTTTGACTGCATATATGGATTCAACACCCTCAAAAACCCCTGGGGCACTTCGATTGTGAAGAGTTCACTTGTCAAGCTTGTGATTTCAATGAATCCCTACCGGATTCTAGACAAATTAAATCAGAAAACTTTCCAAAAAATCACTTAAAAGACTACTCATATTACTTTATATTTTAAATAATAGAAAAATTATCTAATTTTTAATTTCCTTATTTTTTAAGTCAATTTTAGTATTTTAAATTATTTTTTAATATTTGTTAAAATTATTGAGCCGAGAGGCTCATTTTACAACCCAGTACGATGTGTAACCTTGTCCATTTGTCGGCCAAAATAAATTATTAAAAAAATCTAAAAATAAATAAAAATAAAAGAACAACTATACAAAACATTAAAATAATGTCTGCTCTTAAAAAAATTTGCATGTGAAAAAATTATATATATATATATATATATATATATATATATATATATATATATATATATATATATGTATGTATGTATGTATGTATGTATGTATGTATGTATGTATGTATGTATGTATGTGTATGTATGTATATATGTAAAAGTTATTTTAAATTTAAAAATTCATGTTTAAGGTTTTGGTATGGGTATGGAAACCCCAACTTGTTAGGGTTGAATGGTAATGTCTGAAATCCCGAACCTTTGAAGTATTGATAATTTATGGTTTGATATGTTTGTATTGAAACCCTAGACCATTAGGGTTTGGTAGGGTGTATAAGAAAGACCCTTGTAATTTCCTAGAAATGAAGTCCTTGGCATTTGTGTGTTTGTCCGATCAAACCCTAGTCTCATCAAGTTTGTTATATGTCTAACTTTTATTGATATTTGTATCTTTGGGTTTGACTAACATAAGTTATCACATTCTTGTACATGATGATGGAATCATAGTTGTATGAGTTGACCTAATTGTTGACGGTATGAGCCCTAGGGTTTGGAACTAAGCCCAAGCTGAAGTTTGATATTCTAGGATGATATTGTTTGTGAATTCCCGGGTTTTGTAGCAAAACCTTAGTAGAAGTTAAATTATCTAGTATATGATTTGACAAATATGGGATTTATGAAAGGTTGATAAAAACCTGAAATTATATTGTGATCAATTTGATTGTTGAAAATTAGTAAATGAAAATATAAGGTTTACATCAAACCCTAGTAGAAGCTAGTCATGTTGTTGATCGAGTTGTGATTGTTGAATCTCATGTATGAAATCTAGGGTTTATATGAAATCCTAGTAGGAAGTCTAACATATAAATTTTGAAAATTGTTAGATGCATTGTTATACTGGTCTGTAGGGTTTGTTATATGTTATAAAAAAAAATTCATATCTCTGAAAGAAATATTGAAGCCCTAGATATAACGAGATTGATATCTTGAGTTGTTGATGTGATTTAGGGTTTGTAACAGAACTTGGGCAAGAAGTTGAAGTATAAGAGTACAGTCTCTTGTTGATTATGTCTATAAAGTCTAATGCTTCCATTATTTTATGATTTCAATGAGGTTAACTTCATGCTTCTATAGATTTGGTTGTACTTGTTATCTAAGTTGTGCAAGTACATAATCTTCAAAATGGTGAAGATGTTCGTAAGTAAAGTTGATATGATAAGCATGATGAAGAAAGTTATATGAATGATGATGGTCATGATAACTATGATGAGAAGGATGGAAGCCATGATAGATTCTCCGATGTCATAGAAAAGAAGTTGATCTTCCTCGTATAAGAAGGAGCTTGGGTATATTCCTTGTATAAGAATGATTAGATTCTCCCTGGTTAAGAGGGAGTGATGGATATGGTTCTCTACTTCATGTGTCATGCACTAGACCACGACTTACAACCGTAAGTATTAGTGAAGGCCATAAGTGAGAGAATGACACATCACTCTTGTCTTCATGGAAACAAGTCCCGAGTTGAGAGAGAGGGCATACTATAGTCATGATGGACAACTTGAAAGAAGAAATTGGAGAATGCATTTTGAGGGGATGCTAAGATGAGAAAAGCCAAGCCTGTTTGCATAATATGTTGTTGCATGTGAAGTAGGAAAGGAAGATGTATGATTAAGGAATCTTCTGTTCAGATTCATTTGAAAGTCCTACTATGATTGAGAAGTAACATCAGTTTTGTGGAATACCCTAGAGGTTTGTGTTTACTTATGTACATTTGAAAGTTTGTTACTAATTGGGGTTGTGTTTGTATAGGTAAATTTCTCAGATGTTTGATTGCACTTTGAAATCTTTGCAATATATCATGAAGACAAATCCATGTTGACCTGCTTAACATTGCAGTTAAGAGAATATCGTCTACAAAAAAACTGTGAGATGAGTATATACCTTTGCAAATAGGAATTGGATGACATGTATTTTGTTGGGTCGCCCTCTTGATATGGAGGCTGAGAGAGTCCATCACTAATATGAATAAGAGTGAGGACAAGGAGCATCCTTGCCTGAGCCCCCTGACAACTTTAAAATAAAGAGAGGGTATTCCATTGATTAGTACAACATAATTGACCTCCTCCACACACGCCATTATCCATCTTGCGCACCTGTAATTAAGACCGATCCTGGCAAGAAGACATCGCAAGAATCCCCAATCCACGCTGTCATATGCCTTTCTTAAATCTATCTTCAGTACTGCAGCCTCCAATTTCCTTGTATGAATAGAGTGAAGAGACTCCTGTGTGATGGCCACCGCGTTCATAATATTTCTGTTTTTGAGGAAGCCATGCTGCTCCGGGGTTAAATGCATAGATAACACACTTCTTATGCGGATAAAAATGGTTTTGGAGATGGTCTTATATAAAACATTGCATAATGAAATTGGTCGGTAATATGAGAATGATGTAGATAGAGGCCTTTTTGGAATCAGAGCTATGTATGTGGAGGTAAAGCGGTGATTTATGTAGCTCTTTAACCTTGATTCCTCAACCAAGTGCAGAATGTCATCCTTGAACAGTTCAAAAAAATGGATAAAGAATTCAATGGACCAGCCGTGCGGTCTTGGACATTTATCCTTTTGGAAAGATTTCATCGTGGCCAAGATTTCATCTTCAGTGACTTCTGAGAATAGGGTAGCATTTTGGTTTTCATCAAACATAGTGGGGTATAGATCAATGCCCCATAGGATCTCTTCAATGCCACTTCCGATCTCTCTGCTATATGCCTTTTGGAAATACTTAACAGCTTCCTGAGTTATATCTTCTTGAGTATAAACCGATTTACCAGCGTCATTCTTTATTTCCCACATCATATTAGCTTGCCTTCTTCTGTTCGCATATCTGTGAAAATACTTTGTATTTTTGTCACCTTCTTTGAGCCATATAGCACGGCTCTTGAGACGCCAAGTGGATTCCTCCTTAGCTAGTATCTTCTGCTTCTTTTTCCCAAGTTCCCATATTCGTTTCCGAATGTTTGAAGATATGGAGTTACTTTTAAAACGAGTGGATAAGCTTTGCAATTCTTTATCAATGTCTTTCAGCTCCTTCCTATTCGATTCTACTTTGTCACGCTGCCATTTTTTAACTTTGCTGCGGAGAAGCGCCATACGCTTAATAAAGTCCAGGGACTGATGTTGAGGCGAACCAGTGTGATGCTTCCCCGACTCCTTAATAAGCTGATTGAAATGTTCATCCAAGAGCCATGTACGGTTGAATTTAAATGGATAACCAAATTTGCATCTGATATCCTTCCATTGAATATATATTGGCCGGTGATTAGATATGTGCTCAGGGACAATTTCCATCATTGGCGGACCAAATCTTTCTATCAGCTTCCCGTGAATGATATATCTATCCAATGTTTCAGCTAAAAATGAGACGCCTGACCGCCCATTATCCCATGAAGGTCCCCTGCAGATAGGCTGGATATCTATAAAATTGTTTTGGATTATTGCATTTCGAATCATGCGACTGATCGGATCTATTTTCCTGCCGTTTCCCCAGATTTCGCCAGTACACAAAGTGCAGTTAAAATCACCTCCTATCAATAAGGAGTTGATCTCTATGAATTCAGATGAAAGAAACTTTTCCCAAAAAGGAAAACGGTGTCTATATGGGGTGTATACATTTAAAATATGCATCGGTTTATGACAATATCGGAAATATGCTAAAATTAGAATGCCAGCAAAACAATTAAATGCAATAGCTTTGATCCATTTAGGGTCCCAAATAACCGCCAAGCCTACAGACAAACCTACAGCGTCGGTGACCACCATGTGCCAAGAAGGTAACATCCTTCTAAAATAAGTGATAGTTTGTGCTCGATCATGCATCGTTTCTTGGATTAGAAGCATCCTGAATTTAGTAGACAAAAAAAGTTCCTTTAGGGCCAAGAATTTCGGGCTGGCCCCTAGGCCCCGAATGTTCATGGATAAGATGTTATACATTACAGTGATCAGCACGCCGACATGCTCTAAGAGGCCCTCTTGTAGATAATTCTTCCTTGACAATTTCAGATATAGGAATGTCAATCAGATTAAGTTCTTTTGGAGACATTGCCTTTCTACCTTTCCTCCAGCGAAAATGCCTACTGCCCCTCTTTTCTTTTCGCCTAACCATAATAAATCCTGCCGATCTAGGGCTGATAACTGGGGATGGGGATTGATCCGGTTTGTGAATAGTGAGGGGTTCCAGATTTAAATAAGCCCTTTGTAACAACATATCTAAATCACATTCAAAGGAATTGATCTCAGAAGAACGCGAAGAGTTACATGGAGTGAAAGATGCACATATAGCCTTTCCTTTTGGATCAGTTCTACGCGTCCTAGATGGAGAAGGGATCTCAGGGGGAGGGTGGGGAAAGTTGGCAGGACACTGAGGGGAAGAAGAAATATAATGGATGGATTTTGACGTCCCGGCCATCGGCGGTTTCTCCATCTGCGGGGGAAGTGGAATGGTTACGTCCAGGGAGGGTTCAGGGGGATATGGGTGCAAGGGGAGGCCCAGTGGTGAAGACAACAAGTCATTAGATGTCCGGTGTGTGAGCTCATGTGATTGGATAGATCGAGGGAGGCTTGTTACATGTGCATCAACCCTCCCATGTGGACCAACAGAAAGCGACCTAGAGCACTGGAAACCCGAAGATCGGTCGGAGGATTTGAGATTATCAATAGAGCGATGAGATTTAGGATTCAATCCCTGGAAAGGATTTGAAATGAGATTCTATTCCAAATGTTCTTTAACAGATGAGACACCAACATGTTTCTCCGATGAAACCTTGCTTCTATATTGAACAGAATGTCTGCGAGGGCATTGAGGAAGAAGGTGGCCGGTCCTATGACACACCGAGCACCGAAAAGGTACTCCCCAATAGTCTAAACCCTGGTGAACATTAGACATATTCCAATACAAATCAATCGATTCAGGAAACCCTCCCCTATATCCCTTCTCAATAAGGACCCACGCGACCCACTTATCCTTTGCACCAATACAGCAAGGGTTGACGTAGATGAACTTCCCAACAACATTACCAATTTTCTCCAAATTCCTTATTCCAGAGTTCGACAGGCAATCTGGGCAACTTAAGCCAAATGTCGTTGTTCTAAGGAGTTGATCTTAAAGGGTTGAAACCAATGTACCATCTGTGCAGAGCCAAATAGCTTCTATCCCCGACCCAGGGCCTGGAGAAGATAAATTCTAGATCACGATCCCGAAGGAAGTGAAAACTAAACCAATTGTTCATAAGTTTGACAACGATGGGGGAATATCCAAGAAAAGAAGACCATTTGGCTGCAATCCAGCTCCGAAACTGAGACTCCATTGACGGAAATGCCAGCGTCCCACAAGGGCCCGCTTTTGCAAACTCGAAACCCTGTCCAATAATTGAGGGTTGTCCAAGTTGATGGGTTCAAGCGGCGGAGATGTTTTAACCGGTTTGAATTGTTTACGATTTGGGGGTGACGTGGCTCATCACCAATGGATGACTGTTCCTTCTGGGAGGGCGGAATAATATCCTCGTGCAACGTCGCAGCCCAATCAGCGTTTACAGACTGTTTGACATGAACCATTTCAGCTTCCTCAGCGGCCCTCACTAAAGCCGAGGCAATAGAGTTGTCAGAGGGGAAATCCATTACAAGGACAAAAAAAGGATTACAAGGACCCAAACCAAGATCTATAGAGATTTGCCACCCATGAAAGTACCTCAAGGCTTATTTTAAAAAAGGATAAAATCCCAGAATAGTCAAAGAAAGAGGTACATTCACGTAGGGATCACATGAAAGGTGGAAGGAGAGAAAAGCCATCGACAGGGCATACAAGGCACTAGAAACTTACCTCTATACGAATTTGAAAGAGGCTAGCCCTCGTAACTGGAGAAAACAAGAGGAATGGATGCATTCATTAATAAGGAAAGAAGTATAGCAATGAATGCCACCTAATCAAACACCATCCGATCCCTGTCGACGAAAAATTCAAATTCCCCGACGCCAGAAAAAATGCAGAAGCGCCAGCTCGAAACAAGTCTCAGGAGGACGAACGCGGACAAACTATGCAACAACGGTAAATCTCATAGACACACCACCATTGACCTACCCTGAGACGAAGGTCTGAACATGGTTTGGATACGATGAAGAATTTCTAAAGAAAATTGATAATCGTCCCCCACTAGTCTAAGAAAGAAGACCCTGGCATATATAAAAAAACCGTGAAAACCATATTATGTATATATGCTTCTATTGAAATACCTGGGAAAGCTCATGATACCACTTAAAGAAAAGTCCTTTCTCATGCCATATCATGCCAGAAACGAGCTGTAATGCAGAAACTACAAAATATTGAACATTATAGAACTATCCTGAACCTCGAGCGTACCGAGTGGAGAGCACCGCGTCGATGACAGAGCTTCGATAATCATAACCAAAATACCCAGTGGAAAGAGTTGACAAACGAAAAGAGAAGGGAGGCTGCACCTTTTGCTTCCATGTGCTCCATGCTCCATAGCCTGTGTTCTCCCGTGCTGGGAGGAGTTATGATTGCAATAGGGCTATACGCGGTTCTGTGGAGAAAATTGAGGGACAGCAAGGCCTCGACAAATGAAAATCATTCAGAAGCGCTTCCTAGTTCTGTGATCCCTCTAATGTCCCTCATCACACCAATTTCTTATGCAACTCATATATATTTTGTGTATATATGAATATGTTGGGTACTTTGTGTATATATGTATTTGTTGGGTCCTTTGGTTGATTTCACCTTGGTGTTTCCTTGATCACTCTCTCCTCTAACAACAAGGCCCATGGATCAGGATTATATAGTAGCCTGCCACTGAATACACTGGTAGAACAACAAAGAAATAAAGAGAATGATGGGACCATCAACACCCACCTACACTGCTTAATAAATTCTACATCTGACTACCATTCTAGGTTGACCCATTTGTCCAAACCCAAATCAAAGACTGAGTTTCTCCTCTTGCTCAAATTGAAGTGAATGATACTGAGCATGAAGGGAACAACATATCTCTCTTCCTACATTCCAAAGGGAGTGCCAGTGCGAGTAGCCCACATGTCTTTCAATCCTTATCACAACTGAAATGGCCCCCCAATACATTTCATTTGGTCCCGTGTATCAAGTGTCATATAGGCATGGCCCCCCAATACATTTCATTTGGTCCCGTGTATCAAGTGTCATATAGGCGCTCGCCATTGACTATACTGGTACAACAAGGAGGATAAAGGCAAAAAACGATGGGAACTATCAACATCCACCTAAAGCACCAGAAAATCCACAAATGAATTCGGTCGCTCTGCCCGATGATGATCATTGTCGGATGACGCACTTTAACGAATGAATTTGGTCTCTTTTCCCTATGACGATCATTGTTGGATGACCCACTTTTGTCCAAAGCCAGAGCAAATGGTTTTCCGCTCTTGCTCAAATTGAAAGCATCATGGGAAACAATAAGCAGTTGTTTCTAACGCGATTTTTTGAAAGTTTTTTCGGGAGTTTTTTTGGTCGAAATTTGGCAGGAATTTATTGGAATCACAAGTTTGATAACTAGTTTCTGCACAATGAAAGCGTCCTAGGGGTTTTTGAGGGTGCTGAATCCAAATATGCAGTTAAAAAACCATTTTAATTACAACAAATCAAGATTTAACCTCAATTTCTTCGGCCGAATTCCGTCACCCAAATCTCTAAAAAATCTCACTATAAACAACTCCAAACAATAAACTATCTTCCTACATTTCCGAATAAGTGCCAATGGTAACAACCAACGTGTCTTTCAATGTTTATCACAACAGAAGTGGTTTCATTTATTTTCACGTAAAATACAAAAATCCACGCACCAGGAACATGGATGACTCCAACCCAACATTTTTCTCAGACATAAGCATTCCTTTGGATGAAAAGGGTTTTATTTTCTAAAACCAGCCAGAATCTCAAAGACTCCAGGTGCTTCGTAAGAATTCAGTTTTGATGATTATTATATATATTGCCATCTTTATTAAGGGGTTATGTGGATAGGTCTAATTATTTAGAAAAATGTTTTTAGAATATTAATTTAATAATCAATAATTATTATTATTATTCTTTTCTATATAATATTACCTAAGTATCTATGGGATTTGAACCAGTGACTTATCACAAGGAGTGCTACACCCATTCACCATCAATCCAAAGTCTTATGGACAATCAATAATTATTATTAAGTATATGGTGTAAATCTAATTTTGAAAGAACATTTTAGAATATTTTCAATAATAATTATGAATTAAAAATTTAGATTTAGATTTTTGCTTTTTAAATTAAATTGATTAATAAAAAATTGTCATATGACCAATAAAATAAAAGATGGAATTATGGTTTTTTGAATGGTAATAAATCATAAAATTATAATTTTTTAAATGGTAACAAAGTTTGAATCTACATAATTAAAAATATTACTATATATATATATATATATATATAATTGTAATTTAATTAATTTCTAATTTTTTTGACATTAAAATATATGATTAAAATACAAATTTTGATCTTTATAAATCTTTATAATTATTTTTCACTTAATTTTTTTAACTTAATTATAATATATATTAAATGGTGAGAAAATAAATATTTACAATTACTCACACTTTTGACTTGGTAATATGTAGGTTTTTAAATTAATTATAAAATATGTTGAATATGTTTTGTTTATATTTTTTTCTTTAAAATTCATAATAATTAATAAATATAATTATAAAATATTAATAATTAATAAATATAATTATAAAATATATAAATATGATGTTTATTCATAATATATAAAATTTTAATCGATTATAATATATGTTAGAATATAAATTGTTTGAAGTATTTAGGGCATTACTAAAAGAAGAAATAACTGATAACCATGAATTTCCATTAAAAAAATTGTGTGTCATGGAAAATAACAAGTTATGATAATTATGTTTTGGGTGTGTTTGTATGTATATTCTGTTTTGATGGTGTAAGTATACACTTACCAAATTTAATGTTATGCGAAAATATTGATTGAATTTGCCTACTATTATTTATTATATGGGGTTCCATGTGCACTCATTTATTACACAAATATTTATTATATGGGGTTTTGTTATCCTCCACAATATCCCAACACTGCGAAAGGAGACCGACAGAGGTAACCTCAAACCACTTAAAGTTCAACAGCTACCTCGCTAAACCATAGAGGGATATCTCTATGAACTCACAACCAATGTTGAATGGAGTGGGAAAAGATGTTAGACTATAATGTTCAGCTCTAGGGTTTTAAAGATTTTTAGGGTTTTGCTAGATTAAGAGTCAAAATCAAGGAACTAGACCAGGTCTCAAGGGTTCAGTTGCAAGAAATAAAGAGGAGCAAGGTAGGTATGTTTTTGTGATACTTTAGGGCTTTGTCGATGTAGTGTAGGGTAGAAACGCAAGGATTCAAAACGAGCATGAATTCATTTATCAGAAGATAGATAACACAAAGATGATGTTCCTATAAAAAAAAGCTTAAACCTTAAGAATTGTGTTCATCAAACTCATAGGAAAATCACTAAAAGCATAGATATGAAAAGAAGACACATTAAACATTCATAAACTGAATCACATAAGAAAAACACTACCAAAAACTCAAACCACAAGAATTCCAAAATAATAGCTGCAACTGTCCTTTGATTTCATGTGAAAGATATTGATTACAAGCTCCAAGCCTTTCAACTCTCTGGTGTCCAACTATTCACCTCCTCTAATACTTCGAAATCTGAAGTATTTATACAATTTTACGACAAAAATATCGTGAAACAAACTTCAAGATTTATTAGAAAATTCCTAAAATAGATCCAAACTGCTAAAATATCAGGTGGTTGATTTCTGGTGTTGTTCTGGGCATTCTAGTGTAACTGAAGCCTCGAATAAGCATTCTGTTAGATCTTCTATTTGATGAACTACCTGTTGTTCTATTTTCCTGCAATCGGTTATGAGAACTATTGTAACAAATATCCCATGTGGCTTCCTTCTACTGTTGTTTTTCCTATTAAAATTAAGCCATGAGACTGATTATTTCTCTGCCTGTTGACCTACATTGCAATGGCATTTGGATCAGGCCTCTGTCATATTACAATCGTATTACAGACAAAGATATTTTCCCGCTGATTTTCCTGTTTTTAACCAAAGGACGAACCTGAAAACTTTTAAAACTGCGATATATGAAATATTGCATCCGTAGGCTTTATCGCAATCGGAGACCGGATGGAGGATGTTACCTTGTTCCACAACGTTCCGCCGATGGGTCGGACGTGATATGTTATTTAAAATCAATTTTATAGTTTATCGCATCTGTCCAGGCTTATCGCAATCGCATTCACATCGAGAAGGGATATATGGGAGTGGGACTTGAGGGATTGCCGATTGCTATATCGCAATCGGGGGTCAGGAGGATATTGCAATCGGGACCGAGACGGATTCGATATTTGAGCGGGGAGTGATATTGGCGTAGGAGTTATATTGGTGCCGGGAGTGATATCAACGCGAGAATGATATCACCGCCGAGACATATCATTCGAGACACGAGATTTAAAGCTGCAGGATGAAAAGCATTTGCTGGATGCAGGAATATTACTACTGCGGGATTATAAAACTAGAGGTGGGACTGCAATGCCGGATATCGCCGCGGGTTGAGTTATCACAATTGACAAAGGGGTGAGGAATGTTGTTATATGTTACCTGTAACATATGCCATTTGCCAATTGCGGGCTGCGGTAACACATGGCCAGTGTTTGCCTCAGAGGTAGTGGGCTTTATATGTATTACATTGTAATACAAAGGACTTAGCGGGTTTATTTAAATAAATAGGGTTAAGGCTAGAGTTGATGGATTTTCAATGGAATGCGGCTAGAGTTTGGAATAACAAAGGGAAAATGGAAATAAGGCTAGAGTTTGTGATAAAACAAGGAAATATGGCTTTTATCTGCTTTGAAGTCCAAACTTCATTCTAGCATATCTTTCAATCCAGGAATCGGATTTGAGCACAGGACGTACCGTTGGAAAGTTTCTTCCAAGCACTTTCTGATGAAAACACCTGCATGCTGATTTGATCCAAACATGTTATGCAAAAATATCCTCGAACATCACTTTCCCTAGTTACTACTCCCATGACGATTTACCACAAGTGACGCCATGACTCTTTTGATCATTTTGATGACTTGACCTCAATAATGACACCTAATGGAATATGAAACTGATGATTTGGACCTTGAAACATGACTGACCATGAGATGGGACTGAAACCAAGACATTTACTAATCACTGATCATAATGAGTATGACACAACCAAAATGACAATTTGACCATGAGACATACGAAGTAGTAACATGCCTAGACAAACTAACCAATGACCAAATTTTATTTGAAGATCTACTGAAACATAAAAATTTGATGTAGGACCCTAACAAAAACTGGCAATTGGCAAGACTGACAGGCACTAACATTGGCTCCAGCTAGGTATGGTAGCTCCTTAGGAGGTGTCAAGAACACCGTAGACCAAGTAGCTTGATCCATTGGGCATAGAGTCAAAAACAAAAGAAAACAAACTCAAAACTGAAAACTGGCCGACAAACTGAACTAACTTGACACACTATAAAAACACTGACTTAGCAACTTTTAAAAAGAAAACAACAACTAATCATTGAAGCATTATGGCCCTCTCCTCCGGCTTCAAACTTCTGATGATAATTTCCCACCTGCTATATATATATATATATATATATATATATACAATCATGTGAAATGATCCCTCTAGTGTAACCAATCCAACAAATGGCTAATTACTTGAATCATGCTCGTACTTTCCTTGAGCAGGAAGAAAAAACAAAAGATTGGCCACTCCAAGTGTCCACTGAATATGTGTACATGATCCATAAATACAATAAAACTCATCTCCTTTGATGACTACAGTAAATTAGCAAAAGGATCTTCAAAAATCTGGAACATTACCATATCTTGAAAGTTAGAAGAAATACAAGCACACTCTTCATTTTCTAAATCTGGAGGAAGATCATCAGGTGCAAGAGGATCTAAAGCAACTTGTTCTTTTTCATTGCTTTCCTGTAACTCATGATGGTAAATTTGAAATCTAAGATCCTCAAAATCTGAAGCTACATGTATGAATGTCTCTTCATGTAAATTTGGATTGAAAGTTTCTAGAGCAACAAATTCATCAATTATTTGGAGAAGATTAATTTGAAAATATCCTTCCATAACTGGCTCAACAAGATGTAATTCTATATCACATACCCTTTTAATTCCATTGTCTTGAGTTGCATTCTCATGCTCTTGAGAATAAGATTGATTAAAACGATCTAAAATCTTCTCTTTATCCATTAGTTCATCAGAAGAAACATAAAGCATTTGACTATATATTTCTTCTTTTCCTTGCTGATTTAAAATATGCTGAATAGGTTGATCACTAAGTTCTAATAAAGCTGCTCATTAATTTTGAACTCAATAGATGAATGATGACTCTCATGAATCTTAATGCAAACCAACTCAGAATTAGAATCTTCATCAAGGAGTGGAGGGTAGCTGAAATGGCCATTATCATATGTATCTTTTGCGCTAAAAGAAAGGCATGACCGCTGCAAATTATCACCAATTTTAGATGATTGAAGATCACTGTCATCGTTTGAAGAAATCTGCTCAAAGTTCGCTGTCATTCAAGGTAGAATCCATGATCTTCACATGGTGGTGAAAAGGGTTTCATTCAAAGCATCCAAGAGTTCATCATCCATAAAATCTTCATCGCCATAAGCACTTTCCAACTCTTGAATAAAATTTTCAAAGTCATCACAACAATCTTCAATCAAAAGCAAAGAAGGTTAGGTTTCTATATACTTCTTAAAAAATACAGAGTGAAAGTCCTTAAGAGAATAAATAAAAGCAGAAGCAGGAGGCACGTTTTCATACCAAAATCATGCTCTTTCTTCTAATGTGATCATGAACATTTTCATTAAACAATCTTCATGAAAATTAATCTCATCTTACGCACATGCATATGAAATCTTATTAAATGAAGTTTAGCATCATCACCTTTTCCATATTTGAATTTTCGCAAGTATGTTTGCCAATCTACCTGAGGCATACAATTTGGAAAAACTGGAACATGATATTGATGCATAGGAGCATACCTTTCGGATTGAGAACTCATTTCGAATTATGGATCCTGCTACTGATGGAGTCTTTGGATCAAGTGGGAGTCGCCAGGTGAATGGTTCAGCCTTTATATGTGTCTGATCATTGTTCACCATCAACAATCAGATCTGATCTTTGTTGTTATTTCCCAGGGAAGCTATGATCTTTCGTTTCCTCGACAACGATGCCAAAATGTTATCCTCCAAAATATCCCAAGGCTAAGAAAGGGGATCAATAGAGGTAACCTCATAACACTTAGGGTTTAACATTTAACCCTACCAAAGCAGAGAGGGATATCTCTATAAATCTCACAACCATATATGACTGGAGTGGGAAAAATATATTAGGTTAGGTATTACAACACTAGGGTTTAAAGATTTTAAGGTTTTGTTGGACCAGGATTCAAATTCAAGGAATTAGGCCATGTCTCAAGGGTTCAGTTGCAAGAAATAAAGAGGAGCAGGGTAGGTATGCTTTTATGATACTTTAGGGCTTTGTCTATGTAGTGTAGGGTAGAAAATCAAGGATTCAAAATGAGCATGGCAAGTATGAATTCATTTATCAGAAGATAGATAAAACAAAGATGAAGTTCCTATCAAAACAAAGCTTAAACCTTAAGAATTTTGTTCATCAAACTCCTAGGAAAATCACTGAAAGCATAGATATGGAAAGAAGACACGTTAAACATTCATAAACTGAATCACAGAAGAAAAACACTATCACAAACTCACACCACAAGAATTCCAAAATAATAGCTGCAACTCTCCTTTGATTTCCTGTGAAAAAAACTGATTACAAGCTCCAGGCCTTTCAACTCTCTGATGTCAAACTATTCACCCCCTTTAATACTTCGAAATATGAAGTATTTTTACAATTTTACAACAAAAATATCTTGAAACAAACTTCAAGATTTAATAGAAAATTCCTAAAATAGATCAAAACTGCTAAAATGTTAGGTGGTTGATTTATGGTGTTGTTCTGGGCGTTCTGGTGTAACTGAAGCCTCGAATAAGCATTCTGTTAGACGTGTTGTTTGATGAATTGCTTGCTATTCTATTTTTCTACAATCGATTCTGAGAAATGCTGTAACAAATATGCAATGTGGCTCCCTTCCGTTGCTATTTTTCTATTTAAAGTAAGCCATGAGACCGATTCTTTCTCTGCCTGTTGACATACATCGCAATCGCATGTGGATCGGGCCTTTGTCGTTTAGAAATCGTATTACAAACAGAGAGATTTTTTCGTTGATTTTCCTGTTTTTAACCAAAAGACGGACTTGAAAACTTTTAAAACTGCAATATATTAAATATCACATCCACGGCCTTTATCGCAATCAGAGGTAGGATGGGGGATGTTACCTTGTTTCACAATGTTCCACCGATGGACTGGACACGATATGCTATTTAAAGCCAATTTTATAGTTTATTGCATCCGTCCATGGCTTATCGCAATCAAAATCGCATCGAGAAGGGGTATATGGGAGTGGGACTTGAGGGATCTCCGTTTGCGATATCGCAATTGGGGGCTGGGAGGATAGCGCAATCGGGACCGGGAGGAATGCGATATGAGAGAGGGGAGTGATATTGGTGTGGGAGTCATATTGGTGTCGGGAGTTTTATTAACGTTGGGATATATCGTTGTGGGTTGCGGGATGCGGGAGTATTACCGCTGCAGGATTATATAGCGAGAGGCAAGACTAAATCACTGTGGGACTACAATGCGGGATATCGCTGCGGGCCTAGTTATCACAATTGGCAAAGGGTGAGGAATGTTGTTATATGTTACATGTAACATATGCCATTCGCCGATTGCGGGTTGCGGTAATACATGGCCAGTCTTTGCCTCGGGGGTAGTGGGCTTTATATGTATTATGTTGTAATACAAAGGACTTAGTAGGGCTATTTAAATAAATAGGGTTAAGGCTAGAGTTGATGGATTTTCAACGGAATGTAGCTAGATTTTGGAATAACAAAGGGAAAATGGAAATAAGGGTAGAGTTTGTGATAAAACAAGGAAATATGGATTTTATCTACTTTGAAGTCCAAACTTTATTCTGGCATATCTTTCAATTCGGGAATCAGATTTGAGCGCAGGACGTACAGTTGGAAAGCTACTTCTGAGAAATTTCTGATGAAAACACCTGCATGTTGATATGATACAAACATGTTATGAAAAAATCTCCTCGAACATCAGTTTTGCTAGTTATTACTCCCATGACGATTTACCACAAGTGACCCATGAATCTTTTGATCATTTTGATGAATTGATCTCAATAATGACACCTAATGGAATATGAAACTGATGATTTGGACCTTGAAACATGACCAACCATGAGATGAGACTGAGACCAAGACATTTACTGATGACTGATCATAATGAGTATGATATAACCAAAATGGCAATTTGACCATGAGACGTAGGGAGCAGTAACAAGCCTAGACAACCTAATCAGTGACCAAATTTTATTTGAAGATTTACTGAAACATAAAAATTTGATCCAGGACCGTAACAAAAACTTTGAAAGAGCACATTTGATCACTGGTGACTGGCATGACTGACAGGCATTAACAGGTTCCATGTGCACTCATTTATTACACAAAGTGGGATGTCATCATTGATATTGACATTTATTGCAACCATTGAATTTTATTTATTATTGATGGTAATTTAGAAATTTAATTTATTTTGTATATTATTAAAATTTTATTATATATATATATATATATATATATATAAAGAGGGAAATTGATAACTAGAATTATACTAGTTCGTAAATCATATTGAACAAGGTAAGCGAGAGTTACCATTTATGGGCTCGCGCATGAAGTTCGAACCAATGACCTTTACAAACGAATGTTTTAATAGAACACTTAATCACCAATAAACCCGCCGTGTAGGTTTATTATTTTGGAATAGTCTTTAAGTGCGATTTTTTGGAATTTCTGGTGGATTTTTGTCTGGAATTCTACAAATGTTTTGTGTCCAAATTTTGATTTGTGTTGTTTAAACTAGTTTTTTGACTGCATATATGGATTCACCACCCTCAAAAACCCGTGGGGCACTTAGATTGTGAAGAGTTCACTTATCAAGCTTGTGATTTTAATGAATCTCTACCGGATTCTAGACAAATTAAATCAGAAAACTTTCCAAAAAATCACTTAAAAGACTACTCATATTACTTTATAATTTAAATAATAGAAAAATTATCTAATTTTTAATTTACTTATTTTTTAAGTCAATTTTAGTATTTTAAATTATTTTTTAATATTTGTTAAAATTATTGAGCCGAGAGGCTCATTTTACAACCTAGTACGATGTGTAACCTTGTCCATCTGTCGGCCAAAATAAATTATTAAAAAAATCTAAAAATAAAAAAACAACCATACAAAACATTAAAATAATGTCTGCTCATAAAAAAAATTTGCATGTGAAAAATTATATATATATATATATATGTAAAAGTTATTTTAAATTTATGTTTTCTTATAACTATATTAATTAAAAATATATATATTATATATCATAATCGCAAAAAGTCATGTTTAAGGTTTTGGTATGGGTATGGAAACCCTAACTTGTTAGGGTTGAATGGTAATGTCTGAAATCCCACACCTTTGAAGTATTGATAATTTATGGTTTGATATGTTTGTATTGAAACCCTAGACCATTAGGGCTTGGTAGGGTGTATAGGAAAGAGCCTTGTAATTTCCTAGAAATGAAGTCCTTGGCATGTGTGTGTTTTTCCGATCAAACCCTAGTCTCATCAAGTTTGTTATATGTCTAACTTTTATTGATATTTGTATCTTTGGGTTTGACTAACACAAGTTATCACATTCTTGTACATGATGATGGAATCATAGTTGTATGAGTTGACCTAATCGTTGATGGTCATGAGCCCTAGGGTTTGGAACTAAGCCCTAGCTGAAGTTTGATATTCTAGGATGATATTGTTTGTGAATTCCCGGGTTTTGTAGCAAAACCTTAGTAGAAGTTAAATTATCTATTATATGATTTAACAAATATGGGATTTATGAAAGGTTGATAAAAACTTGAAATTATATTGTGATCAATTTGATTGTTGAAAATTAGTAAAAATGAAAATATAAGATTTACATCAAACCCTAGTAGAAGCTAGTCATGTTGTTGATCGAGTTGTGATTGTTGAATCTCATGTATGAATCTAGGGTTTATATGAAATCCTAGTAGGAAGTCTAACATATAAATTTTGAAAATTGTTAGATGCATTGTTATACTGGTCTCTAGGGTTTTTTATATGTTATAAAAAAGTTTTTCATATCTCTGAAAGAAATATTGAAGCCCTAGATATAACGAGATTGATATCTTGAGTTGTTGATATGATTTAGGGTTTGTAACAAAACTTGGGCAAGAAGTTGAAGTATAAGAGTACAATCTCTTGTTGATATATCTATAAAGTCTAATGCTTCCATTATTTTATGATTTCGATGAGGTTAACTTCATGCTTATATAGATTTGGTTGTACTTGTTATCTAAGTTGTGCAAGTACATAATCTTCAAAATGGTGAAGATGTTCGTAAGTAAAGTTGATATGATAAGCATGATGAAGAAAGTTATATGAATGATGATGGTCATGATAACTCTGATGAGAAGGATGGAAGCCATGATAGATTCTCCGATGTCATAGAAAAGAAGTTGATCTTCCTCGTCTAAGAAGGAGCTTGGGTATATTCCTTGTATAAGAATGATTATATTCTCCCTGGTTAAGAGGGAGTGATGGATATGGTTCTCTACTTCATGTGTCATGCACTAGACCAAGACTAACAACCGTAAGTCTTAGTGAAGGCCATAAGTGAGAGAATGACACATCACTCTTGTCTTCATGGAAACAAGTCCCGAGTTGAGAGGGAGGGCATACTATAGTCATGATGGACAACTTGAAAGAAGAAACTGGAGAATGTATTTTGAGGGGATGCTAAGATAAGAAAAGCCAAGCCTGTTTGCATAATATGTTGTTGAATGTGAAGTAGGAAAGGAAGATGTATGATTAAGGAATCTTCTGTTCAGATTCATTTGAAAGTCCTACTATGATTGAGAAGTAACATAAGTTTTGTGGAATACCCCAGAGGTTTGTGTTTACTTATGTACATTTGAAAGTTTGTTACTAATTGGGGTTGTGTTTGTATAGGTAAATTTCTCAGATGTTTGATAGCATGTTTTACATGCTTAGTGTTATCAATCAGTTTGATTGGGAGAGATTTGTTGTTACCAATTTGTTTGATCGGGGAGAATTTGTTACCAATTCTAATAATCGAGGAAGTTGAGGATTTGTGTGTGAGACACATTGCCTAGGAGGACATTTCGCTGACACTTTATGTTGATGGTTTGTTCCTAAAGTAGGGAGGGTGGAATTGGTCATGGATCTCTAACCTCAAATACACATCTAGATCCTTGGGTTGATGGCTAGTAAGTAAGCCTAATGGTACTTAGAGAGGTTGAAAGCTTTAGTCCATCTTAGTCCCACTCAAATAGATTTCCCTAGTGAGGAATGTAGTCCGTGGCATTGCGTTGCCTAAACTGTTGAGAGACCTTGGATAAATGGACCTGGTCAAGAATCTAGTCCATTACATTATGGTGCCTAAACTCTTCATACTTCATATAGTTTGAGATATTCGTTATGAATGCCTCCCTAGTTAAGATAGAGTGTTAAAAAATGTAACTAAGTTCGGTCTTCCAAAAATGTATTTGTCAAAAGAATTTTTATTACTGGTACAATGACTTATTAAAGCATGGGTTTCATGCTTGGGTCATCATTTTATTAGTCAAAGTCCCCATTGTGGACTCCTAGGATTAATAAAGAGTCATTAGAGTCATTGTATATTATATGAGACCCTTCTTGGGTTTCCGAACGATGTAAAAAGAATTATTTTTTAGTCAAAGATGAATTATGTAACCTCCACACCAAATCAGCCTCAAGAAAGGTAATTCGACCTCATTGGAAGGCTATATATACAATGCAATTTGAATTCATTTGGTGCATCTCACTCTCTCACACATAGTTTGATATCTGAAGCTGGAAGCTGGGAAAAAGTGCGAAGGTGAAGAAGGAGGCTAAAAGTAGTGTGAGTTTGGTTAAGAAGGAAGGGAAGGAAAAATCGATATTTTGGTATCTCTCTCTCTCTCTCATGTGGGCTAGTTTAGGTGATCAAAGTATCCTTGTCAAAGGCAAAGTTCTTGTTGATGCCGGAAGTTTCCAAGCCGAAGTTGCTATGTTCGAAGTGCTGCTACTACTAGATCGAAGGTTGGATTGAATAAGGAGAGGTTGACTTGGTGTAGAGGAGGTCTGAGTCGAGGTTGAAGAGTCTCAACGAAAACTATTGAAGGAAGAGATTTTTGACTCAATTTTCCCCTATATATGGGTTTTTCCCTAGCAGAGTGCCTACATCTTATGTCTTGTGTTTTCGTGATCTTCATGCACACATAATTTGGTAATTTCTTGATGAAAGATAATATAACAAATAAGTAAAATAAGTCAAGATAATTCACAAGTAATTATCAAGAAAGAGAAATCTAACCCTAATTCTACTAGCATTGATTTCTCAACACGTTGGATCCAATTCCTAACGAGGTGACAACGCCACCCGTAGGATCATCACGAGGGGCGTCTAGGGGGGCCAACATTGATTTTATAAGCTTCCCACCTGTTGGGGGGGTCGGGAGGCAGCACCCCTCAAAGAAAAAAATTGATTAAAAAATGCCTTGTAAAATATTGTAATTTCATAGTCAATCTGGGTTGTTCATTAGGTGAAATCTCTGACGGTAGAAGTTATGTTAATTTAGGGTTTTTTTCCCTAGAAGGCGACTCTAATTTTATATGAGGGAATAATATTGCAGTTGTGGATAATTATTTCGTGCGAGAAAGAGAGAGGAGACTATGTGAGAGTGAAGAGGTAATTACAACAGATTTGTTATAGGTTATATTTCATCATTTTGCTAGATAATATAAAAGGAAGGCCTGATTGTTTCTCTGTGGATGTAGCCCAAATTGGGTGAACCACGTATATTTGTGTCTCTCTTGTTTTATGTGTTTACGTGTTTAATTTTATGCAATATTTTATGTGTTCCATTGCTCTGTTATATAATTTCTAACACAAAGACTTAGTCCACATTGGATAAACTCCGTTATCAAATATTGGTTGCATTGTCTTTATGGTCTCCTTTATGTTGCTCCTTCTTTAAGTGTTTGCATATATGGTTTTTACAAGCTCTTTCATGCAATTCAAAATACATCAATGAAGAAAATATCCTTGATCATGTTGGTATCAGAGCAGTCTTCTTACTGATGTGAATTATGAGCGTGGATGATAACTAGAGCCAAAATCAAACAAGGTGAAAGAAAACTCAAGTATTTTGACCCAGAGATTGGGTGTGCAACACGAAGAAGGAAAATGGAAGATGACGATGCTCATACTGAGAATGAGCAAGCTTTCCGTAAAGCTTTATACAACATGGAAAATAAGGTAGATAAATTGTTTGTATATTATGAGAAGCAATTATTAAAGAAGGAAAATAAGAAGAAATAAAAAGCAAAGGACAATACTTCGATAACTTGGGGAAATTGAGGAGACCCTCCTGAACCTCCATCTCCATATTCTAGTGAATGTTATTCTTCTTCTTCTTCTCATTCTCATCATTCTAATAATCATGTTGGGTTGTGTTATATTCTTTCTACGACTAGCCCACATAGTTAACCGGGGGGTTAGAGGGGGGGCAAAGTCCCCCTTCATTGTGTCGATTGTGTAGCAAGGGGTGGAGAGGGGGGTCACAGGGGGTTTGAGGCGTACCCGCAACCCCACTTTAGGAAAATTTTGGTTTTGGACCCTATGTTAGGTTGAGTGGGCCCACCTATGGTTTTCTGCATGATTTTCGCACATGTTTTTTGGACGCGATGGTTTTCGGTCCATGGTATTGGATGTGATGGTTTTCGGTCATGGTATTGGATGCTTCAGCATGTATAAATATGTATTATAACATTGAAAGGACCATAATGAAAAATCAAGTTAGTAGTCCCGGTTTTGGGATCCAGCGGAAATCTCTGTGTATATGTGTTTTATGTGTTATGCTCTCGCATTATTTATTTTTTTTGTTTTAGAATTCATATGCAGGTAATTTCTGTACGGGGTTAAAACCTACAAATCATCGGAAAAATGGTGCTAGAAAACCATTATTGAAGTTAGATGTGAAATTTGATTTGCTTATGTTTCATGGATAATCTCAAACAAAAAAACTAAACAATTATATTAGACAAATCAAATTCTATTGTCGTATACAACATATCGAAGAGAATGAGGCAAATATCCAATTATCTTCTCTTTGGCTGGAAGACACAACTATTGCATGGTGGGAGAGTAAACTTCAAAAAGGTAGTAAGCATAATGGTAAACTCCTTTCTTCATGGTCTGAGTTTGTTTCTGCATTCAAAGGGAAATTTTATCCATTGGGTTATCGACAAAAATCCATGATGAATGGAAAAACCTAAGACAAGGAAAAGGTTAGAATGTTCAAAGTTTGACATAAGAGTGTAGGAAGCAAGCATTGGCATTGAATATTCCTTTAGACTCACCTGATACTTTGATGAAATGTGGATGAAATATATTGGTGCTTTACATAGTTATCTCTAGCATTCTTTGTTGTTTTTTGAACTCACTACTCTTGATAGGGAAAGTGTGAAAGTTATTCAGCTTGAAAGCAAGGGAAAGCATGAACAAGGCAACTGTGCAAATAAGACAATGACAACAAACAAAAAGGAAGAAATTCCTCTTGTTCTCATTACAAGAAACAAGGGCATGATGAGGAGCATTACTGGAAACTACATCCAGAATTGAAGCCTACGAAATATGGCGACAAAGGGAAGCAAAAAATTATTTCTACAATGTAACATGACCTGGGTTATGATTCAGGTGATGGGACGAAGATTACAGTTGTTGGGATTGCAGGTGTTGGACTAATCATGGGAAAAATATCAAAGAATACATGGATCCAAGAACTTGAGGAGATCAACCAGATCATTCAAGCGAAGAATGTTGAACTGAAAGACTGCTACAAAAAGCGAAAGAGGAGAAGTAGGGATTGCAACCTCAGTTACAAGCCACAAAAGAGTCCTTGGAAAATTTAAAGTGCAGTGTGAAGCCACTATCACCTTCTTTAGAATTGGCAACTAAGGTAAACGGTGTCATTGATTCTTTAGTTTCATGTTCTCATTATGATGATGATTTTGTTGCTTTTGAAAAGCACACTACAAGCATTGGTTCAAAGCTAATGAAGAAGATGGTATATGAAGGAAAGGGCATAAGAGTTAATGTCTAGGGCATTGTGAATCTTATCCAAGTGGTGGAACTACCTTGATATGCATGATTGGGCTATGTCAGAGAGGAAGCTGGAGGAAACTCCAAACCCATAAAGGGAAGAGAGTCTTCAAGTGACAAGTCTGAGTCAATGCATAATGTTGAGAGCACATCACAACCTTCCAGTGATAGTGAGCATTTCAAAGTAAGAGCTAAGTCAAGTTCACCTCACTAGAGCTGCACCAAAACCAACCACTCAAGTAAGGTAATCTTACGAGGAAGAGACACAAAAGAAGGTCAAGAAAGTATGGAGGAAGAAGAACAATTACAACCATTGCAACAAGGGTGGACATAAAAAAACCACATGTTAGAAGCTCCATCCATAGCTACACCCAAAGAAGTAGCAGGCACATATGAAAGCACTTGTGAAGGAACCAATTGATGAAGCAATTAACAAGGAAGCCAACTACATGGAGAGAGATAATTAGCCTAGTTAGGTAAGATATGAGTAGCCTTTCTAAGCAGTTAAGTATGACCACCATTTTAAATCATATGTTGTTTTTTTTTAAGACTTCATAGATGGGAAAAACTTGTAAAAGTGATGAAGTGTATAACATCACTTATAAATGCAACATAATGATATTTTGGCCTTTAGTTGGATCGTAAAGGGTATGGGTTCTGTTGTAAAACTTGACTATGAGCGTTCTATAAACTAATGGTAAGTAAGGTATTACTTGGAACCTTGAAATGTACATACATTGGAAACTACATATTTGCATATGGATATAAGTGTCGGCTTCATCATTCTACTTCTGATATACAAAGGTGAAGGAATAGAAAGTGTGGATTTTCAGAGATCCCTAATGCCCCAAAAATCAAACAATTTGAATCTCAACAAAACCAAGACCAAATCGAAGATCTCGTCATAAGGAATCCAATAGTACAAATGATGCCTCAATCCAAGTTCATATGCCAAAGTTATGCTCAGTCAAAGTTACAATTCAAACTTGGCAAAAAGACAAGTTTAGTTGGCACCAAATAAATTCGGGGCATCACCAAATTGGCAGACCGACGAAATGAGTAGCTAAATTTGGCGACGATAGTAGTTATGGTTAATGTTGTCATAACCGCCAAATATGGCAACATCCACTAAACTTGGTGGCAAAGTGTGGCCCAATATCATACCAAATCAAATGGTTCCATGTAGCATCCTGTTGGCAGTGCAATTGACCCACAACCAACCCAAGTGGCAGACAAATTAAGGTTTAGCAGTTGGTGGAGGTTATAATCGAATTTTAAAAATACAAAATATATAAACTGGCAACAGTAAAGTTCAAATGAGATTCAATAGTTTAATATATATTACCAATGGTTCAGTGGGGGCATATATAATGCGGTTTATATAAAAAATAATGACTGACGGGTGGGAGGGATTTAAACATGTGACCCATTGGGCTTGACAACTTAACAATAGTGCACCAACCAATATGCCCTAGGTAGGGGCTTTGCTATCTCTGCCTCCCACATTTACTTGAACATTTTTTTCCCATTCGAACGTAGTGGAGGATGGAGCTGAGAATGGGCAAAGGCTACAGAACCATGATGGGCCAAGGAACCAGGAGGGATGGAACTCTGCAATAGAACCTTACGAGCGCGATTTTCGAGAAGGGTATATTCCTAGGGATATTCCATACATAATTTGTTGTGGAATCTTGAAGATTCCCTAGGGGTCTAGAGTTAACAGTGACAAAATATAGTTGAGTTTATACTCATTTTACTCATAATTACGCCACGATTTCACTAGTGCAACATATTTTTGGATCTCAACAACCCATTTTTAAGTCACTCTCAAGATTTGAGGTATAATGATGTATTTTCCCATGTACTTATTTTCATTTTTACTGAAATGAATGAAGAGGCCTCCCCACTATTGAAGCAAGGCCCAAACATGTAGTCCACATTGGACGAACTCCATTATCAAATATTGGTTGCATTGCCTTTATGTTGCTCCTTTAAAGGTTTGCATATATGGTTTTTAAATGCTCTTTCATGAATTTTTGAATACATCAATGAAGAAAAGATCTTGGATAACGCCCTTAGGCTCATTTCCTTGATATATTGAAAGAGGAAGGGAAGCATACTAAGCCTCTCTTAGACAGGAAAATCTACTTAGAATTTGAGTTGATGGAGAAATCTAAACTAATATGTGCACACAATGTTGATTCTCCCTTTACATGAGATATATTTCAGAACATGATAGGCCACTTCATCCCAAGGGTAGGGCAAGCTTTCCCTCCTTATTCCATTTTTATCTTCTATGGGTTGCTCATCCTTGAGGAAGAATTTTTTCTTCGTTTTAGTGGCCTCAGGTCTCTCTTCTTTGTTCCATTTTAATCCCCAGGTAAGTGTGGTGACACAAATAATAATTTATTCATTTAGGTAAATGATGAGGCCTATAACTACAGCGACAACATCATGCCCCTTTAGCTACTGGAGGTTTAAGAAAAATTCTTGTGCACTTTCATCATTAAAGCCTCTCAACCTATCGAAAAACCATGACCACTAATAATTTGCTAAAATGTTCATGATATCAAGGTGTTGATGGATCCTGTAGGGTTTTGTGGGTTCCTTTTTGTTGAAATTCCCTCCCATGGATTCAATAAACTTTTATCATAGTGGAACAAGGAGTTCCCTTTTCAGCTACAAAATCCTAGGGTTTCCTATGTAGTGGAAGTTGTTGAAACATAGGAAAATTGGACAGTTTGTTCTGTAAGGTTTAGAGGAAAGAAAAATTCAAAATTCCCTTCTTCTTTGCTCACTACACCCTATTCTTTTAGCCCGCCATATTTATGAAGTAAATACTCAGTTAGTTCATTGTTTTCCTTACTGAAATTTGAAATTATGAGAATGAAAGAGTATTTTTTTTAGAATTGAAATGGTTCCTTAATTTTCTATATCAAATGATGGTGAGGAAAATTTGTATTTACACCCTTCCTAATGATATTCCTTTACACTTTTAGGTTTGATGGCAATTTTGGTCAAAGATGAGCTTCATGTAGCGCTTTGTGATCTTTCTGAAGAACTCTATGATCTTCTTGTAGCACTGGTCTACAAAATCATGTAGTGGCTTGCGCAGGAAATGTTTTGGTTGTGTCAACCTCCTATAGTATTAGTGGGCCTCCTAGCTTCCTAAAATAGATTTTTCATGCAACATTAGATTCAGGGGGGCTAATTTATTTGTTTAGTCGTTGAAGTGATCGTCTTAGAGCTCTACAATGAGTTTCCCCCCACCTACCACATTGAACACCACATTTCATAATTAGTAGACAAGTTGGCCCACCTCCTTGAGTTGTCTTCCCCTTTTTCTTTGTTTCCTTTTGCATGTGTGAGTTACATTGGAGAGGAATGGAGTTGACTGCCAAAGATGGTCAAGACTGATCTAGCTAAGTTTGGTCTATATAACTTTTTCCTTCTTACACTTGCAACATTTTTTTAAGCTAAAATAAGTTTGTAGGGGAGGTTTTGAGGATTTCGTACCTTGGCCTTACCCTTAACATGTTCTTTTGGGCGATATCAAAACAATTGAAGTTACTGTTGAAGCTACCTGTGATGGTTTTGAAACTACTTGTGATGATTCCTCGAGGCTTCAATATTTCCCTTATTGCTTTTGGAGGTGTTCTCGAGTTTTTATTGCTATTGTTACTGCTGAGGTTCAGATGGTCAGAGTATTGTTGTTGTGGGTGACTTGATGTTGTTGATTGTTGGTGATTGAGGATTCTATAACAGTTTATAAGAGACCTTGTAGCTGCACAAGCTTGTTTTTTGAGTGCTCGGAATGTGATGGTCTTCGTAGCTCCTCAAATTGATGCTACAAATTTGGGCCTATAGGGCTTCTGTAGACTACTACATGATTTTGTGTTTTCCTGTAGAAGCCAGAAAAGCTCCTCTAGATCATAATTTCTTCTAGTTGTGGCCTTCAAAAAAAATTATAATTCAAGAGGAGGTTGTTTGTGATGATGGAGAGGTATTCTCTACTGGTGATTGGTGAAAAAGAGGTGGAAGGTTGTATTGTTGTGGGTGGTGATTGAAACAATTATGAGAAAATATATTGGAGTAGATGGAAAGTAAACCGAATACCCAGGAGAATACATATGGCATAGAGCTAGAAAAGAGGCTACACTAGGAACAGGAGCATAGCCAGGCGTAGAAACAGAGAAAGAAGCAACGGAACCAAGTAATAGTTTGAGTTTCACCAATTGATCTAGAGCTAGTTGAACCTTTAGTTGAGTAAGCAACATATCCACCAGTAGCACTAGCAGCAGCATATGATATCAATGTTTGAAAGTTGATGGAATATGTAGGTGTTACGGGCTTCTAGAGACCTTCTCCCTTACACACAAATAGAAAAACTTCAGTTCTGCAACCTTTTTCTGTGCTCGGTAATTTCCTATAGAAATAGAGGAACTTTCCTATACCAGTTCAAGGCAATGATTAAAACGAATAAAAGGGGCTTGGAAACGATGGAGGAGGCTTATAAAAAGTGTGGGAATGAGTGACGTGGATGCTAAGAATCTCATTCAAGGTTTTGAAGGTGAGCTCTTGGAATATAGGTTGTTTTTCTTGACTACTGCTAGAATTCTGTTGCACCTGATCAATGTTAGAATAACTAAAATAGAGGTGACTTTTTGTGCCTTCATTTTTTCTCTTCTTGTTTTTTTCGTTTCTTTTCCCCTTTTTATTTATTCTGAGGCCCACGAGCTACCTCATTGAGGTTTTCAGCTTAAGTAGGTCTTCCCTAGGTGCCTCAAGGGAGGTTTCCACCCAGGGAAGTTTTCATCATATGGGTTTGCCTCAGGTGCCTCAAAGGAGGTTTTCATTTGGTGTTTTTGTTCTCTTTTTTATTTTTTTCTTTCTTGATTAGGGGTTGGATGAATGGATTGAGATATTTGATGCTCTCAATCACATTTAGTTCTTTGTTTGTTGAATTGGTAAACTTATCCCTTGAGAGGGGATTTCTATAAAACTTCAATATGTAGCCATTCAATAGAAGCATGATGTGTTCTTCGTCAATTATTATAATAAGAACTAATCCATTATCATGGCATTTCTCCACCAGGTAAGGACCCAATCATCTGGTCATGAGTTTTCCTTTGAAATCTTTGAACCTAGAATCATACAAGAGGGTCCAATCACCCTCTTAGAAGGTCCTAGTGTTGATGTGCTTATCATGTCAAACTTTCCTTTGTAATTGAATCACTTCAGTTTGCATAAGAGCATGTAGCTTAAGTTCATAAAGAGCATCATTGCATCAATATCTCTTCTAGAGATTTTGTGATGTCCAATTCAAGTTGTGTTGCCATTCTCAGTGTATTGTACTCAAATTCAATGGAAAATAGGGCTTTCTTACCATATACCAACTCAAAGGAGGTGAATCCAATGGTGTTATTCCAAGTAGTGTTGTAGGCCCAAGTGGCCTCAATAATCTTGTCTGCCCAATCTTTCCCGTTGTTGCTTACAAGCTTAGTCAAAATGTTTCCTGTGCTCTATTGGTCACCCCCACTTTCCCATTTGCATGAGGGTAATATGGGGTGGATCTTCTATGTCTAATATGATGCTACCTCGTTATCCCCTCTATCAGATTGGATGTGAATTGAGCACCTTGATTTGTCACTAGTTCCCTTGGGAAACCAAATTTGTAAAAATTGTTATCCCGTAAGAAATCTACCAATTTCTATTTTGTTGTTGCCTTGAATTCCTTTACTTTAGACTGCTCGATCAGATAATTTGTGCACATAATGATATACTTCTTTTGTCCAGATGGGGGGTCAATAGGTCCAATGACTTGTGTGCCCCACTTCTCAAATGGCTCGAAATTCACTTGAGGTTGTAGGGGCATCTCATCCCTCTAAGTAGGTTTCCCCATCTTCTGGCACTCATCACATTTTGCAGTCTACCTCTTGGAATCTTGATGAGGAGTAGGCTAGTAGTAGCCTGCCTGAAGAATCTTGTAGGCTATCCTCTTAGTAGAAAAATGGGCCCCACAGGGTCCATCATGACATGCTGAGAGGAACTCATATACTTCATATTCTCTTACACATCCCCTTATGATTTGATGAGGCCCGAACCTGAAGAGGTTTCCCCCAATCCAGGTATAAGGATCATTTTTCTTAACAATTTTGTTATTTTCTTTTGAAGACAAGTTAGGGGGGAAACTTGAAAGAAACCAAAAATTTGTATATATCATCAAACCAAGGAGACAATAATGAAATGGTGAATAAGTGCTTATCTAGAAGTTGGTCATCCACCATCTCTTCATTCTCTACAGGCAAGGTTAGTTTAGACAAGGAATCTGCAACAACATTTTCTTTCCCTGCCTTATCACCAACAATTAGATCAAATTGTCGTAACAACAATAAAGATCTAATGATTTGACCATTGACTTAATGGTTGTATGATCAATGTGCACAAAACTTGATACCCAATAATATAATGTCTAAATTTATTCAAAGAATGTAAAACTGACAAAATTTATTTTTCAGTGACTGTGTAATTATGTTCAACCTGTTGAGAAGTGCATCAAGAAAGTCTCAATTTGACTTTACCTTAGTCAAATTAAGAAAATTTGAATTTCCACATCAACAGATAACATGGATGCAATTAACTTGTGTGACATGGCTCTTGTCACTCAGTTAGCTCTGTAAATTTGATTTAGAGGGCTTGGAGTTTCGTTAAGCATGTGTGATTGCTAAATTTTAGTAATCTAATTCAATTATATCCAGTTGAGTTAAGTTAAACTGGTTCTAACTGTTGGAGGAACTACTGGAAGGTCATTTGTGCAGTGCGACAACAGTCTAACTTAGTGATCATCTAGTTAACTAATAAATTAGCCTAAAATAACTAGTGCATGCAGAGAATTCGAGTTCCCAGGTGTGGTGGAGATTCCAAGGCAATGTAACAAGCAATGTAAACTAGTTTGAGTGTACATGTGTTGCATGCATGCAGATGATAAAACCTTTGGAATTGCAGAATTAATTGGAGGAATAATTCCTAAAAATAGGGGCTAATTCTCTAGGAATTGTGCAAGGAAATAGGGGCTCAAGAAGAGGCAGAAATTGACTAAGTTTGGGTCACAACTTCTCATTGAGTAGAGAGATAGGTTATTCACTTGCATGTTGATCTCAAACTGAGCTAGCAATTGTAATACATATATATTCATATGATTAATGCAAATATGCTTGAGGATTTTTTTCCCAGTTGGGTTCCCCTAGAAAAATATTGTGTGTCTGCTATTTCTTATTGCATTTTTGAGATTGTTGTTCTAAATTGTGAATTGAATTTCGCAGATTAGTAGAGTAGAATTGTGTCTCTTGATTTAGATTAAAATTTATTGAGTAGTTGCAATTATATCACCAAATTTCTACATGGTATCAGAGTAGGATTCACATTAGAGCAAAAATTTTGAAGTTGTTTCTCAAGAGGTTCAAATTTGCATCTTCAGTGTAGCAATATCTCTTTAGATTTGGGAAAATGACCTTAAACGAGCTAAGATTATAGTATGACTTGAAAGGCAGCTCGAATTTCATTGCAAGAAGAATCGCATAGAAGTGGTGATTGATGACATTGGACTTCTAGAATATGTCAAGACAAACATTGCAAAACCAGCATCAGCGGATGCCCATAACCTAGCCCAATAGAAGAAAAATGTAGCCAAGGCAAGGAGAATAACCTTGGAGGGAGTGAGAGACCACATTGTCTCAAATATCTATAGGAAAGAAACTCCTTTCGCAATGTAGTAGAACTAACAGATCTATTCCAGAATAGAAGCGACCATAGAAAATTGGCCCTCAAAGACAAACTTAGAAATATCAAGATGTAGAAGAATGATAATATTCTACAATATCTCATTAGATTTATTGAAGCTCATGATGAACTTGGAGAGGTTGGTGTGACTGTTGTAGAAGATGACCCCGCGAGCTTAACTCTTCTAGGTCTTCCCAAAAGTTGGCATAAATACTAGGACTCTTAGAATAGGAGGGAGAAATTACTAAAATGGGAACACTTGTGGTCTGATTCAGTACAAGAAGAGATCGGGAAGAATACCAGAGATAGAAATTTATCCAAGGGAAAGGATGAATAAAAATTTTCATTGGTTGGAAAGTGAAAGAAGGGAAAAGGGAAGAAATCTCAAACCAAACCAGAATTGATCCAAGGGGGAAAGAAGCAGGACTTGTCCAAAATAAAATGCTTCAGTTGTCATGAATTTAGGCACTATGCTACGAAGTGTCCACACAAAAAATTTCGCAAGAAGAACTTAGGAGGAGCAGTAGGTGAGGCATTGGTTTCACAGCTTGAGCTAGACTTTACCCTTATCGCATGCATGGACAACACTGTAGTCTGTGATGGGGAGTGTGTGGTTTGGACTTTGGTGCCTCCTTCCACATGACAAGGTGTAGATATTTTTTCAACGACCTGGAGGAGAAAGATCTCCAGATGCATATTAAGTTGGGGGAAGAAGGAAGGTATAGTGCTACCGAGATTGGTACAGTAACCTTTCAAAGGGAGTTGGGATCTCCTCTTTGCCTCAAATATGTCATGTTTATTCCAGGCCTAAAGGAGAATCTCATCTCTGTAGTCATTTTGGAAGACGGTGGTTATGATATGATCTTCAACAAAATGAAAGCATTCATGAGACACATGGCCGTTGGATAGGTGACGTAGATTAGGGTTCAGGTGAAGAACCTGTACAAGTTGGATGTAGAAGATTGTGTTGTATTAAGTAGTAAGGCAAAGAAAGTGCAAAGCCAAGATGTTAGTGAACTTTGGCATAGGAGATTGGGTCATTTGCATCATGGCACCTTGAAAGTTATGCAACAAATAACAATTGGCCTCCCTAAAGAAGCACTTAAGCAGCAGGATGTCTAGAAAGGTTTTATCTTGGGGAAGTATGTGAAATCCACATTCCATGATCGAGACAACAAAGCACATGAAATCTTAGAAAGAGTCTACTCTAATGTTTTTGGACCTTTCTCCACAGCCTCCACTGCCAGACACAAATATTTTGTTATTTTTATTGATGATTTATCAAGGAAGTGTTGGATCTTCTTCATGTGGAGGAAGGATGACACATTCTCAAAGTTTGTAGAATTCAAGGTACTAGTTGAGAAAAATACCAACACAAAGGTGAAGGCTCTCAGGAGCGATAATGGAGGTGAGTATGTTTCGAATGAATTCGAGGATTTCTGTGTGAAATAATGCATTCGAAGAGAGATGAGAGCACCCCACAACCTACATCGAAATGGGGTAGCTGAGAGAAAGAACCAGAGCATTGTTGGAGCTGTGAGAGATATGCTACATGACCAAGACCTACCATTGCATTTGTGGGCAGAGGCATGTAACAAAACAATCTACATGTGGAACCAGATTCCTCATGGAATTCTTGGTATCATTACACCAGAGGAGGCTTTCTCAGGGAGAAATTCGGATGTGTCTCACTTCACGACTTTTGGAGCCTCTGTTTATTGCCATCTCTCCAATGATTCAAGGAAGAAGCTTGAGATGACAACAAAGTTGGGATTTTTTGTGAGTTACACCAAAACTCCACACAATTACCATGTGTACTTACCTTCCCTCATAATTACAGTTGTGTGAAGGGATGTAATTTTTTATGAGGAAAAAGTGACGCATTGCTCTCTTGAGAGGGAGCTTCAGATCCCACCAGAAGAGGGCATTTTAGCTCCAAAGGAGGAGCCTTAGGAAGTTACGGAGAAACCATAAATATAGGATCAAAGAGTGGATACATCCACTCGAGCATAACCATCTAGAGAAGGGAGAAAAAGAATCAGGGAAGTTGATAGACTTATGCAGGATACAAGGGAGAATGTGGGAACTCCTTCAAATTTGTTTAGGAAAAGGAGGTCACATGAGAGGTACACTGGCTACATCGCTCTAATGACTGAACTGGTAGAGACTGAGTTATCCTCTCTTGAGGAAGCAATAGAGAAACTTGTTTGCATTGATGCAATGGTGGAAGAATATGAATCCATCATGAAGAACAGTGTTTGTGAAGTGGTCCCAAGACCTGTAGATAAATCAATTGTGGGTTTGAGATGGATCTTCAAGGTTAAACATGAAAAATATGGGAGCATAGAGAAGTATAAGGATAGATTTATGGCCAAAGGATTCTCTCAAGTTGAGGGAATTGAAAATGAGGAAACCTTCGCTCCTATAGCAAGGTATTTATCCATTATATCAATTCTTGCACTGGCTATGCAGATGGGCTGGAAGATCCACTAGATGGATGTAGAAACAAAATTTATCAATGATGTTATTAAGGAGGAGGTATACATCAAGCAACCATAAGGTTTTGAGACATTTTATCGAGAGTATCATGTGTGCAAACTCAAGCGAGCATTGTACGGTCTCAAACAGGCACCCCATGCTTGGTACACTAGGATCGGAAATTATCTCACTGGTTTGGGCTTCACGAACAGTGAAGTGGATGTGAACCACTATAATTTTTTGGTAGAAGGTAAATTGCTTATCATTGTTTTATATGTTCATGATTTGATATTAACAGGCGATGAGCAGTTGATCAACTCTTGCAAGGAGGACCTTGTGAGGGAATTTGAAATGAAGGACATGGGTCTCATGCACTTTCCTCGAGTTGGAAGTATGGCAAGGAAATGGGAAACTTTTTGTATCTCAAGGAAAGTATGCCAACAAGATACTACGGAGATTCCGCATGGAGCGTTGTAAGCCCATGGAGCCACCTTTAGCGACCAATTAGAGGAAGGAGATTGCCACTTCATATATATAGGTGGATGTTACCATTTACCGAAAACTAGTGGGTTCACTGATGTATCTTGTGAACACACGACCAAATAGGTTCTATGAAATCAACCAACTGAACAAAGATATCGTTAGGCCAACCAAATTATATTGGAAGGCATCTAAGTATGTTTTACAGTACCTCAAAGGCACGACCCGGTATGGATTATGGTATAGATGAAGAAAGCGAGAGAAGTTGTGTGGCTTCATAGATGCAGATTGGGCAGGGATTCCATATGAATGAAAGAGTACAACAGGTGGAAGTTTCAATGTTCAGTCTGCATCGATTTCTTTATACAACATGAAGCAAAGATATGTGGTGCTTAGCTTAGAAAAAGCATAATATGTGGTTGCAAGTCAAGTAGCATGTGAGGCGATATGGATGAGAAAGATACTTGTGGGACTGTTTGGTCATATGATGGCTCCAATTGTGATCTATTGTGATAATCATAGTTGCATTAAGCTCTATGAGAATCCGATATTTCACGATCAATCCAAGCATATAACTATTTGGTATCATCATTTATGGGACTGTGTGTATAGGCGGATAATGTTGCTACAATAAATGCTGATAGAGGAATAAGATGCTGACATCTTGACAAAGGCCTTGTCAAGAGGGAAGTTTGAATTCCACAGGTGCAAGATAGGGGTGGTTGATAATCCATTTCTTGTTGAGAGGGAGTGTTGAGAAGTGTAGCAAGAAAGTCTCAATTTGACTTTTCCTTAGTCAAATTGAGAAAATTTGAATTTCCACATCAGCAGACAACTTGGATACAGTTAACTTGTGTGACATGGCTCTTGTTACTCAGTTAGCTTAGTAAATTTGAGTTAGATGACTTGGAGTTCGGTTAAGCATGTGTGATTGCTAAATTTTAGTAATCCAGTTCAATTAAACTAGTTCTAGTAGTTGGAGGAAGTAGTGGAAGATCAGTTGTGTAGTGTGACATTAGTCTAACTCAGTGATCATCCAGTTAATTGATTAATCAACTTAAAATAACTAGCGCATGTAGAGAATTCAAGTTCCCATCTATGGTGCAGATTCCAAGGTAGTGCAACAAGCAATTATAAACTAGTTTGAGTGTACAGGTGTTTCATGCAGGAAGATGATCAAACCTTGGGAATTGCGCAATCAACTGGAGGATTAATTCCTAAAAAATAGGGGCTAATTCTCTAGAAATTGCACAAGTAAAGAAGGGATCAAGTAGAGGCATAAATTGACTAAGTATATGTTAGATCTTCTCATAGAGAAAAAAGATAGGTTATTCACTTGCAGGTTGAGCTCAGACTGAGCTAGTGATTGTAATACATCTCTATTCATCTGATTAATGCAAAGAGGCTTGATGGGTTTTTTTCCCAGTTGGGTTCCCATAGAAAAATACTTTGCATGTGGGTTATTTCTTATTACATGTCTGAGATTGTTGTTCTAAATTGTGAATTGAATTTCATAGATCAGTAGGGTAGAATTGTATCTTGTGATTTAGATTAAAATTTCTTGACAAATTGCAATTCTATCACCAAATTTCTACACAGCCTTAGAGAATTTTTTACTAATGAAATATATAGCATAAGGAAATTTACCTTCTAGTTACCACAATGTTTCCCCCACTTCTTTGTTTGATGCATCTGCATGAGTATGGAAGGGAAAGGCCCAATTCAGGTCCCTAAGAACCGGTTCAACTTCTCTTTGAGCTCTTCAAATTCCTTTTGACAAAGGTTTGTCCAACAAAAAAATGTGTCTTTTGTTAGTAAACCAAACAAAGGTGAAGAAATTTTACTGAAATCTTTAATAAATTTCCTATAGTATCCAACAAGTCCTAAAAATATCCTAAAATATTTTTATCTTTTGGGGAAAGGAACTTATCTAATAATTGAAATTTTATTAGGATCAACCTGAATCCCATCTTTAGAGAGGAAGTCGCCTAAAACAATTCCTTCATTCATAAAAAATTGGCACTTTTTAGGGATTAAGGAGAGATTCATTTCTATGCATCTTTTCAAAACCTTGCACATGTTGGAGAGAGCTTCCTAGAAAGCATCTCCATAAGGTGTGAAGTCATCCATATAAATCTCAATTGAATCATGTACAAGATTAGCAAAAATACACAATATTTCCCTTTGGAAGGTGGCAGGGGAATTGTACAAGCCAAATGGAAGAACCCTATATGAAAAATTATGCCAAGGACAGGTGAAATTAGTCTTATCCTGGTCTTTGGGACTGACTTGGATATGATTGTACCCATGAACCCATCTAGAAATGAAAAGAGCTTCTTTCCTGCAAATATATCCAAAACTTGGTCAATAAAAGGTAAAGGAAAGAGATCTTTATTAGTGGCCTTATTAAGTTCTGTAATCAATGAAAACTCTCCATTCCTCATTCTTATTAGGCACAATTACTAAAGGTGACACCCACTCACTATCTGAAATTCGATAGATAAAACCTGCATCTAATCATTTTTGCAATTCCTCTTTTACAATGTCCTTCAGTGCAGGGTTCATACTTATTTGAGGTTTGATTTTCAGAGTTTTGGAGGGTTGATTTCTACAATTTTTACCTTAATTTGATTAGAACCAATAGTGATTAGATTTTCTCATGAACTATCTTTAGGCTATCCTAAAGATTCTTCTTTTAGAACATCAATTTGCATGGCACTAGGATACTTATTTTGTAAAAAAATTCCAATCAAATTGTCCTCATCCAATTGCATGCTACCAATAATGGCTTCTAATGTACAAATGGGGTAGGGTGATGATTGATAGAGTTTTTATCTTTCTTTCTCTTCTAACCACGTAGGAAAACCACACTCAATAAGGGGTTGAATAGGGGGATATAGTACAAGTCGTTTTGTTAGTTGTTTATTTGTAATTGTCATGTTTCAAGCGCTATAGTTGGTATCGACATCAACAATAGCTAAGAAATGTCTTCCAAGGTTACGAGGATATCCATTGAACTTGGTTTTGGGATGAAGAATAAGGAAATCAATGGGTACTCCCAAGAATCAATGGAAACCATGAAATCCTCAATGACACCCTTGGGTGCTACTATGGATATGTATGCAAGTTGCAGCATCGTGGTGGTTTTCTTTAAGGCTCCTTGGAGGTTAAGCTTGAGCATAGTCCCCTTGGTCATGATATTGATTGAAAACCCTAAGTCAATGAGGTTATTGGGAGTTACAATGGTTTTAATGTGAAAATATACTATTGGGATGGCAGTATCCAAATGCTTTGGGATGATGACCTTCCCAAGCATTAGATCAACCACTTTACTAATCAAATTGATAGTAGGGGAATTATTCCTCCTCCTTCCTGACCTCTTAAGACATTCTTCCTTAATGAATTTGTTTTATATGGGAACATCCTTGATGACTTATAGGAGGGGAATCTTAACACACATATTTTTTAGTTCTCCTAAAAGTTTAACTTCTTCTCGGGTGTGTTTTGGGATGGATCAACCTTTCAGGATAGGGAGGTTTGTTGGCTCGAGGAGTTCTTTCTTCCTTCTTCTTCAAGGTTTTCTACTAGAGAATGTGGGTGAGAATTAGGAAGCACCTTCCTAGACCTATGGTTGATTTCTTGGATTTCTACAACATAGGTGGGATAAAATGTCTCTCCATTGTAGACTTGTTGGGCTCGCTTATTGTTTGGGTTCGGATAGGGTTGAGTAGGCATTTGAGGTTGTTTAGGTGGATTATTTTGGGGTACTTGTGGTTGAGGAGGAGGCATTAAGGCAGGTGGTTGGGGTTCCTGAGGTCTCTATCCTGGTGATGGATTACCCCATTGAGGAAGTTGGTGTTAGTATCACTGAAAAGGGGAACTGACTGGTTGAGGAGGATAGGGCCAAGGAGTAGGCATAGGCCATGGTGAGTTGTTAGGTGGATACCAAGACTGAAAGGGTGCATTATAACTTGTATTGAAAGAGGAAGGATAGTTCATACATTGTTGATATGACCTAAGGCCTTATGGCCTCCTTTGGTTGACAAGGAAAAGTTGCTCCATGCCTCCTTCTGCTCCTTGATACACCACTTTCAGACCTAGAAGAGATGGACACTTGTTAGTTGAATGGTTTTCTTCACACACAGAGAAAATTTCTATAACATTTAATGGGCAGTAATTTCTAGGGTTCCTCTTGGTGCATCTAGGGCAGAATATGGCCAATTCCCTTTCTGCCTCCTCTTATTTTTTATTAATCTAAATTGTGTCCATATATAGGGAAAAAGTATGTAATATTTCACTTTTAAAATCCTCCAACATACCTCTTATTTCATTCTTAATGACTGAAGTAGAAGATGAAAGATCTACCAAACCATGGCTGGATCTACCTCTCTTTCATGTAGCTCTATAGTGGTTTTTGTGCACTATTTTAATTTATTCATAATTGAAAGGATAAATATTTCCATTGGAAAACATATTGAGGGTCTCCATCCACTCTTCTCTAACCCCCCGATGCAAAATTAGCTTCATTGAATGAGCATCAAGGGTGCAGTTAGCCCTCTCATAGCTCAACTGAAATATCTCTTTAAAGTCTTCTAGTGATTGAGTTGGTCCTTGGGTTGTTATAAATATTTTCTCCCTAGTATCCCTTGGTTTGCAATAGTCCTTGTACTTGGTGTTGAATGTTTGTTGCATTTGAGCCCAAGTAGTAATGTTGCCTCCTTCTAAACTCATGAACCAACGTAAGGCAACATCCTTGAGGGTAGAAGGAAATAATATGAGCCTTTTCTTATCATATGTATAATCATATGTCCTACAATCTAAAAAAATTCAAACATCAAGGTTTCAGGGTCCTTAGAAGCCATTCCAATGAAGTGTGGAAGAGCAATGGGGCTAATATTTTTCATTTTAGCTTCCCATCTGTATCCCTGATAAGAAATACTTTAGGATGCCTATTTCCAACCATATTTTAGTAGATGATGGAGGCTCCTAAAAATTCTTTGGTCACTCACCCAAGAAGGCCTCTAGACCCTCTGTAGGAAGAGTAGGAAACCCACAATCGTCAAAAAGTGAAGGCCGATTGTTTGTGGAAGTGGGGGATTTAGGTAAAAACTTCATGAGTTATCCCTAACTCTACGAGGCATGAAATAAATGATTTTTTTTCTTTTATTTTTTCTTTTGGGTTTTTGAATAGAAATGTCAGTGTAATTTTTTTGTGTTTTTCCGGGAAATGAAAATGAACCAACTTAGAGCAGAAATCAATACCTACTTTGACACCTTCCCAACAATGGTGCCAAAAAGTGATGACCCTCGATATTACAATGAGAATGTTGGAATTCGTGAGGGGCTCAACTTTAATTATCAACCTGGGGTTTGTACAAACTTAAGAGGTATCAATACTATATGTATAATAGACAATATATTATACTCGGGTTGATCTAACGTAGTTAAAGAGAAGTCAAAATGCACATAGACCACTATGCTACAAGAAATGCTTAGAAAATTCAATGAAAAATAAATATATTTATTCTAATTTGCAGGAAAGGAAACAACTATAATAAATCCTATTCTATTGCAGAAATTTAAACGACAAAAAGTAAACTCTAATTTAATTGTAGGAATGTAAATGACAAAATGCATTTCTACTTTGTTTTGCAGAAAGTAAATCTATGCTACTGCAGGAAAGGACATGAATAAAATAAACCTATGCTACTTGCAAGAAAAAAAAGTAAATAATTCAATAATGTTAGAGTAAATCCAATCCTACTTTATGGTGCATTGACAAATTAACTATGTAGCTGAAAGAAGACATAACAAAACAACAAATTGTAATTGCACAAAGAAAGCTACAACTACTAGGGAAAATTTGATAAGGGGTCTCTAAATCTCTAAAATCCATCTTCAAGGTCTAATGGATGTTTTAACATTTTGAAGGATGATGGACAAGCTTCTGGTGAAATTTTGGAGGCATTCTAAGGCAATTAGTATGTTGCTACAAGATGACCCTATTTTGCTATAAGAAACATTCAAGAGAAACTTTGTGGAGTCTAGATACAGATTGAAGGGTGGAAGGTGGTTGAAGGTTATGGAAGGGAAAATAGGTCCTTACCAAGCTCATATACACTCAATGAGTCATACTATGCAAAGAGGAAACAAGGTTGGGGGTTTCTTGTAGCTTGGTTAGGCAAATTTTAGCTTACTGGTAATTTGTAGAGATGTAAAGTGACATGTGAAAAGGAGATGATGTGAGTGATACAAATGCATGAAAACAATACTAATTTTACTTATGAAACAATACCATCCATCTACAAGAAAAGTGCATGGATAAATGATAAAAGCAAGGTGTACAAACATTTATCTGTAGAAATTTGATATAAATTGCAACTGCTCAAGAATTCGAACTAAAATTAGGAGACACAAATTCTACTATACTAATCTATAGAATGAAAATCACAATTTAAAACGACGTGAATAGACATGCAATAAGAAAAACCACAAGTACACAATGTTTTCTAGGGGAACTTAACTGGGAAAAAACCCTCAAGCCTCTTTGCATTAATCAATTGAATATAGAAACTATTACAATTTCATGCTCCAGCTCTGAGCACCACCTGCAAAAGAAAAATTGTTCTCTTTGCTGAATGAGAACCTCTATCCAACACTTAGTTAATTTCTGCCTCCTCTGACCTGCTATTTCCTTGCACAAATCTGAGCTAATTTGAGCTCCTAATTTTTGCCTCCTTTGACCTCCTATTTCCTTGCGCAAATCTAAGCTAATTTGAGCTCCTAAACAATAGGGAAGTCCCTATTTCCTTGCAAAATTCCAAAGGAATTGATCTCCTGACTGCATGCAAAAATTGTACACTCAACTAGTATACAATTAATGTTACACTAGCCTTTGTCTCCTCCAATCTAGCTGGGTAATTCGAAATCCATGCATGTCTACGCTATTTTGGGCTAATCGATCAATTAACAAACATATATATGAGTTGGAGTGTTGTCTCATAGCACAACTGACCTTCAACTCACTCTACTAATTGTTAGAGGTTTGTTAATTGAGTAAAATTGAAAATAATTGAACTAGATTGCTAAAATTTAGCAATCAACACATACATGATGGAAATTCAAGCGCACTAACTCAAATTTTTTGATCTACTTGAGTGGCAAGAGCCATGTCACACTGGTTAATTGCCTCTGAGTATTCCTGCTAATGCAGAAATTCGATTTGCTCAATTTGACTAAAGCTAATGTCAAAATGAGCCTTTCTTGATACACTTTCTAACACTCCCTCTTAGCAATAAATGTATTTTTCACAACCCCATCCTGCACCTATGGAATTCGAATTTACCTATCGACAATGCCTTTGTCAAGATGTCAATATCTTACTCCTTAGTTGGAATGTATTATAGCAACATAATTCTCGTCTGCACACAGTCCCACAAATGATGATACCAGATATCAATGTGCTTAGACTTCTCATGAAATACCAGATTCTCAGAGATCTTAATGCAACTCTTATTATCATAATATATCACTATCGGATCCATATCTTGACTGAAAAGATACACAATTATTTTCCTCATCCATATGGCCTCACATGTTGCTTGACTTGCAGCCATGTATTTAGCCTATGCTAAGTTGAGCGCCACAAACCTTTGCTTCTTATTGTACCAGGAAATAGTAGCGAACCCAACACTGAAGATACCACTTGAAGTCATTTTCCTTTTTGATGGACTCCCTACCCAATCTCTATCAGTGAAGCCTTGGAGCTTCACTCCCTCTGTCCTCTTATACTATAATTTATGCTCAGTAGTTCCTCTGAGGTATCGTAACACATGATTTGTTACCTTCCGATACAACTTGGTAGGCCTCATCATAGCTTGACTAAGTTGGTTTACTACATACCACATTTCGGGTATTGTGTTCACAAGTTACATCAAATACCCCACAAGCTTTGTGTAAATGATATCATCAACCTCTTCACCTGAAGTGGTGTTCTCCTTCCTCCATTTTGTATCTAGAGGTGTGTCCATAGTCTTACAATTCTCCACGTGAGATATCTAAAGTATTCCAGAGGACTACTTCTCCTCAGACACAAATAATTCACCATCATATTGCCATACTTCCAACCCAAGGAAGTAATTCATTAAGCCCATGTCTTTCATCTCAAATTCCCTTGCAAGAGCGAATCAACTACTCATCACCTGTCAATATTAAATCATCAACATACAAAATAAGAATAAGCAACTTACCATCTACCATAATGTGATAGAGGTTTTCATCTACTTCACTTTTGGTGAAGCCCAATCCATTGAGATAATTGTCGATCTGAGTGTACCATGCTCGAGGCGCTTGTTTTAGACCATACAATTCTCTCTTAAGTTTTCACACATGTGACTCTCGATCATATGTATCAAATCCTTCTAGATGCTCTATGCAAATTTCCTACTCAACAACACCATTGAGAAAGGCGGTATGCACATCCATCTGGTGGATCTTCCACCCCATATGCACAACTAATGTAATAATATATCTGATCGAGGAATACCCGACCACAAGGGAAAATGTTTCCTCATAATCAACTCCCTCTACTTGAGAAAATCCTTTGGCCACAAATCTGACCTTGTACTTCTCAATGTTCCCACCAGCTGCATGCTTCACTTTGTAGATCCATCTAGAACCAACCATTGATTTCCCTTATGGTCTCGACACCACTTCCCATACATTGTTCTTCATGATGGATTCATATTCTTCCACCATGGAATCAACCCAAACATGTTGAGAAATTGCTTCCCGAAATGAAGAAGGCTCTGACTTAATGAACTCTCTCAAGAGAGCCATGTAACCAGTGTACCTCTCAGGTGACCTCTTATTCCTACATATTGATGTAGGGGCTCCCACATTCTCCCTAGCATCCTGCAATAATCCATCAGCTTCTCTAGATCTCTTTCTCCTTCTGTATTTGTTTTTGGCTGAGTGGATGTCTCCACTCGGCCTCATTTCTCCTCCTCCATTTGTAGTTTCTCCACAACTTCCTGAAGCTCACCCTAAGGCTCCTCCTTTGGAGCTAGAAGCTCCTACTACGGTGGGATACTTAGCTCTCATTCTAGAGAGAATCTCATAGCCTTCTCCTCATCGAACTTGACATCTCTCCTCACCGCTCTCATCCACATTGAAGTTAAATACACTTGGTAATTGTGTGGAGTTTAGGTGTATACTACAAAAACTCCCAATTCAGATGTAGGCTCAAGTTTCTTCCTTGAATCTTTGGAGACATGACAATAAAATGAAGCTCCCAAAATTCTGAAATGAGACACATAAGGATTTATCCCAGAGAAAGCTTCCTCTAGTGTCATCATACCAAGTATTTTATTGTTGGGTTGTGTTATACTCTTTCCATGACTAGCTCCCAGCCTAGTGAAAATTGCGCAAATCTTCCAGTCAGTCACCCAAGTGTGTTATGTTGAGTTGTGTTATATTCTTTCCATGACTAACTCCCCTAATTAACCTGGGGATTAGAGGCGGGGAGGGTGAAGCCCCCCCTTCATTGCCCCGATTGTGCAATGGTGGGGTCACAGGGGGTTTGAGGGGGGCGGTTATCCCCCCTCTACGGGGTTCGGGGCAGCGCCCTGGGGAAATTTTTTTTGGACCCTATATTAGGTGGGGTGAACCTACCTATGTTTTTGTGCATGGTTTTCGGTCCATGGTATTGGATGCTTCAACATGTATATATATGTATTATAACATTGAGAGGAACATAATGAAAAATCAAGCTAGTAGTCCCGATTTTGGGATCCAAGGGAAAATCTCTTTGTATATGTGTTTTATGTGTTATGCTCTCACATTATTTATTTTTTGTGTTTTAGAATTCGTATGCAGGTAATTTATGTACGAGGTTAAAACCTACATTTATGATGACTCTAGTTCTATAAGTAAACTATTGTGTTACATGCTTCTTCCCATAGATGCAATGACAACCCCTAATCATATAACATAGCTCTTGTAGCCCCAACTATACTCTTGTTCTTCCTCTCAGCTACCCCATTTTGCTATGGGTTATGGGGTGCTATTATTTCTCTTTGAATACCTTCTTTGACATAGAAATCCTTGAAGGCATTCAAAACAAATTCACCTCCATTATTACTCCTGAGAGCCTTCACCTTCTTCCCACTCTCCTTCTTAACTAATTCCTTAAATTCTACAAATTTGGAAAACACTTCATCCTTTTTCCTCATGAAGAAAATATAACATTTTATAGAGAAATCATCAATAAAAATAGCATAGTACTTATGTTTTGTTGTGGAGGCTATAGAGAAGGGTCCACAAACATCAAAGTGGACTTGCTCCAAGATTGCATCTTCTCTACTATCTTGTCCATGGAAGGTAGATTTGACGTATTTCCCCAATGTCCAACCCTTATAGACATCCTGCTGGTCAAGGGAGCCTTTAGGGAAACTAGTGGTAATTTGTTGCATGGTTTGTAAGGAACCATGGTGTAGATGACCCAATCGCCTATGCCAGAGTTATCCAACATCTCGAATGTGCACTTTTTATTCCTCGTTTCTCAATGCAAGCAATCTCCCATCTCAATTTTATATAGGTTCTTCACTCTAAATCCAATCTGCTTCACTTTCTCGGTAGCTATGTGTCTCAAAAAGGCTTTCCCTTTACTGAAAATATCATCATATCCTCTATCCTCCAATATTGTTACAAAGATCGGGTTCTTCTTCAGCCTAGGTCCAAACATAACATCTTTCATGCAAAAAGGGGAGGCTTTCTCCCTCTCAAAGGTGACAATACCAATTCCTGTATCATGGTACCTTTCGTCATCCACCAATTCAATATGCATCTGCAGATCCTTCTCCTCCAGGCTACTAAAGAATTCCTTACACCCTGTCATATGGAATGAGGCACCCGAATTAAGGTTCCACAAACTCCCCATAACAGTGTTGGCCATGCATGCTATTAGGGTGAAGTCTAATTCGAATTGTGAATCCAATGCTTCACCTCCTTCTCCTACTAAATCCTTCTTGTGTGGACATTTTGTTGCATAGTTCCTGTACTCTTGGGAGCGGAAACATTTTATCTTACTGAAGTCTTTCTTCTTGTCATTATTTTGGCTGGATTTAGGTTTCCTTTGGGTCTTCTTTCCTTTGACCTTCTTCCCCTTCCCAACCAAGGAAAAATTATCTTCATCCTCTGCTCTGGATGATACTCCATCTCTAGTATTTCTCCAGATCTCCTCTTGAACCAAATCAGACCATAACCTTTCCCATTTTGGTAATTTTCCCCTTCCATTCACAGAGTATTGGTAGCTATGCCAGGATTTTGGAAGGCCAAGGAGCTAGGCTCACCAGATAACCTTTTGCAACATTCTCCCCAACCCCTCCAACCTCATCTCAAACTTGAGTGAATCTGGAGAGATATTGTGGAATGGTATCATTTTTCTACGTCCCAATGTTTCGAAGTTTGTCTTTCAATGTTAATTTTCTATGGTCACTGTTATTTTCAAATAGCTCAATCAGTGTCTTCCACATAGCAAATGATGTTTCTTTTCCATGGAGATTTGAGACCACATGCTTTCTCACACCTTCCAGAATAATTATCCTGGCCTTTGCAACATCCTTCTTCCATTGGCCTAATTGCTGTGCATCAGATCAATGGGGTTTCACAATGTCAGTTTTAACATATTCTAACACACCATTATCATCAAGCACTACTTCCATTTGGTCCTTCCAGGCTATGAAATTCTAGATACCCTCCAAGGCATACTCAATCTTAGTTTGTTGAAAGACATTCTCCCAGATCTTAAGAAAAGTTTCTACACTGAAGCTGCAAATTCGAAATACTTGAGGGAAAAATTCAAAATACTGGTTCTAATGTGATTTCATTGCTTCGATACCATGTAGAAATTTGGTATAAATTGCAACTGCTCAAGAATTCAAATTGAAATCAGGAGACACGAATTCTACTCTACTAATTTGCCGAATAAAAAACACAATTTAGAACAACATTCATAGACATGCAACAAGCAAAACCACAAGTACATAGTGATTTCTAGGGGAACCCAACTAGGAAAAACCCCTCAAGCCTCTTTACATTAATCAATTGAATAGAGAAACTATTACAATTGCATGCTCCAACTCTGAGCACCACCTGCAAAAGCAAAACTATTGTCTCTGCTAAATGAGAACCTCTAGCCAACACTTAAGCAATTTCTGCCTCCTTTGACCTCCTATTTCCTTGCACAAATATGAGTTAATTTGAGCTCCTAAACAATAGGGAAGTTCATATTTCCTTGCGCAATTCCCAAGGAATTGATCTCCTCACTACATGTAAAAATTGTACACTCAACTAGTATACAATTAATGTTACACTAGCCTTTGTCTCCTCCATTCCATCTGGGTAATTCGAATTCCATGCATGTCTAGTCTATTTTGGGTTGATTGATCAGTTAATTGGTAGATATAAGTTAGATTGTTGTCTCACTGCACAACTGACCTTCAAATGACTCTATTATTTGTTAGAGGTCAGTTAACCGAGTACAACTGAAAACAATTGAACTTTTGCTAAAATTTAGCAATCAACACATGCATGACTGAACTCGAAGCCCATTAAATCAATTTTTTTTTTATCTAACTGAGTGACAAGAGCCATGTCACACTAGTTAACTACCTCCAAGTTGTCCTTCTGATGTGGAAATTCTATTTACTCAATTTGACTAAGGCTACAGTCAAATTGAGTCTTTCTTGTTACATTTTCTAACATTATCAAACCACTAATTGCAGGAGGTGAAACAAAAATGGAAAAGATGAATTGAATTTGAAATGAAGACTAATATTGCATGAAGGAAAAAAAATTGTGCTTATCAAAACAAGGTACATAACCAAACTTCAATAAGGAGCTCACTTATAAACCTTACAAAGACAATACTTTTCTCATAAATAAGATTTGCAGAAAATCACAACTATATTAAATGCATGGAAAGGAAATGTACAAGAAGGGGGCTTGAGCACTTGGGTTGGGCCCTAACCCAAGGAGGCTCAGGTCCCTTAGAAGAAAATCAGACTGAGAATAAAGAAATGCTTTTCATTAATCTTAAAAAGTGTTCATACATGAAACATGACAACTGAAATAATAGGCAAGATCCTTTCTCGAATGTTGACTATCTTCCTCTAGAGTTTTTCGAGTCCCTACTGGGCTACTAAGGACCCTTATTTATACAAAAATTACTTGAGCGACAACCTCATTGAAGGGAGGATTGCTTCCCTCCAAAATCCTTAAAAATGTGGATCTGGTTCCCTAGTGTTCATGTAGCCACAAGGAAGTAGTAAATGTCCTTGAGTCAGTCAAGTTGTGATTATCCTATAGCAAGGAACAAGCCCCATAATTTTCTTCTACTTAGCTCCTACATGATCTGCACAATAAATCCTCAATATCCTACACATTTAATGCAATAGGCACACATGATATAGAAAATATCTTTAACCTTCCTAAGAACACATTAAAGTTTGAAAAAGACATTATCAAATGCATAAGGAAAGGTTAACTATGCCAAAGGATGGTCACATGGGCCTTAATTTATACCTATTTGGGAGGCCCATCACCCGATTTTTGTGGAGGCCATGTCCCTTTGGATCCTGGTAAAAGAGTATCCACGGTGTCTACCTTTGCTTGGTTTTCAGGCCAACAATTGATCCAAAAATGAAAAGTGAAGGTTTCATTAAATAATTTGCAAGCTAGTTCATGTCTTTAAAGAAATGGATCGTGGTTGCAAAAGTATACAAACTTAAGTAAATTTGAAGAACTTTAATAGTTAAAAGTGGACAAACATGCAACATTAAAAACAAACAAATTGATAATGTAGTTCACCCAACTTGGGCTACATCTTCGAGTCTAGCTTCCAATGGTGACCGCTTTATTATATAATCAAATTCTCAATACATAAACATATAAACTTCAATATGCAAAAATAACATCGTCATTGTGTCCAGAATGCTCAAAAATCCCTATCGAGGCTCTTTTTGAACTCAAAAATACTGAAAAATGAGCAAGTTATGCCTCTTTCTTCAAGACTACTTGTAAAATCTGCAACAAAACCAAAAATCTCTGCAAGTTTTTTAACAAAATGATCCTAGCCCAATTGGTAGGGTGTTGGAGTGGTAAGGCAAAGCTCATAGGCATGACCCACACCTCCCACCATTGTTTGCATTGTTTTTATAATAAATATTAAAAAAAAAATTACACATGGACCATAACCCCCACTCTTGGTTATGTGCATCATTATGTGACCAGGGTGTGGGTAGAGGTGCCACGTGACCAACCCCTTTGTTTTTCTTCGCTAATGGTTCTGCCAAAATACATAACCGTGGGCTTTAGGTGGGATTGGTGGTGCCACATGCCCAACCCTGAGCCCGCCACCACTCTACCAATGGTCGTGACATATGCCAAAAACCATGGGCTCGGCCAGTGATACATGCCCATCGCTCCTCCCATTAATCCCAACCACCAACGTATATGATTTTAAATAAAATATTGTTCCCATGCTTTAACAAGAGGCATCATAGCCCAATTGGTTGGGAGACTGTTTCATGAACCAGATATTGGGAGGTTGAATATGCTAGAGGCTTTTCATTTGGTCAACCAAATTTTTGCACCATCCAGGGTGCCATGTGGCACCCTGGGATTGGTCCATGTGTCACTTTGTGAATGGTCCATATCACAAACCTTTAAACCAATAACAGTGTGCCATGTGTCCTTGTACTACTAGCCCAAAAGTCAACTCTTGATTAGCCCCCTTCTGACATTCGTACTGCCCAGTCAAATGATGATGTCAAAACCATGTCAACATACAGAATGCACAATCAACCTTGCAACTTTGACATTTTTGTTTGCCCTAAACTTCGAAATGCGATAACTTCCTCACACGGTGTTAGATTGAGGCGATTCAAGCATCATTGGAATCAGAACGATGAGATCTATGATTTGGCGCTAGTTTCAGAAGAATTTGAGCACTTTACTTTTGAGCATGTTTTTTATCCCCTCGATCACTCCTCCATAGTGGAAGCTTTTGGACCACCAAAAGTATTTTTTACTCAGGGAGTGAGGGTACTGCTCCCTCACTTTCCCCATCTTTATCCACCTTACATTGCTTGGATTAGTACCTTTGAGCCCCACATTAAGGTACTCCACGTTGCCTCTGCGTGAAGTTCTTATCCTCTTTTCAAGAATAATGTCTTCCTACAACTCATTTAAATATCCATGAGAAAAATCTTTTATAGATGGAATCTGAACATTCTCTTCTTGATCAATGATCATAGGAGGCTTATCAAGTCTCACTAGCACAACCGGTTGAGGATGGGCCTCATTAGCAAGGCGACCTAGGATCAAACCTCACGGGGGTTGTGTGTGCCCTGTGTTATGGGGAGTAGACATGTTAAAAAATCCAGTCAGCTCAGGACTGGTGTGGCCCAAGCTGGGTGCGCTCCTCGGGTGACTTTGATAGATTAGATGCCCCTGGGTTGTGACTCCTCAAGCCACAGGTCAAGCCTGGAGGATCATAGACAACTTGACAAATAAACAAAAAATGATCATAGGAGGCTCATACAATCTCAAGTTTTCCATATTCAAAACATAATAATATTTCACGTAAGGTGGCAAATCTAATTGGAAAGTGTTGTTACCAATCTTCTCCTAGATTTTGAAAGGGCCATATATGATTGGTTTGAGATTTTTAACTTCACCTTGTAATATTTCCTTGTTGATGTACAACCAAATTTGATCTCCCACTTGGAAATCATGATCAACCCGATGCTTATCATGCCTTGCTTTGTACTTGTCATGGCTTTTCTCCAACTGTTCTTGTACCCTTTGATGCAATAATTGGATTTGTTCAATGAAATGCTTGGCTTTGTCCACATCACCACGTCCATCTACTGCAATATCTTTACCAAAGATGAAATCCAAAGGATACTTTGGAAAATAATCCAAACAAGCTTCAAATGGAGATACTTATGTAGACGAATGCTTGGCACAATTGTAGGCATGTTGGATGTAATGAAAATGCTCATCCCAAAGTTTAGGATGCTTGTCACAATATCCTGAAAGGAGATGATGCACTATTGTTCTATTCACTACTTATGTCTGGTCGTCAGTTTGTGGATGAAAGGGTGTGCTCTTCTTCATCTTTGTGTCCATGTGTTTCCATAAACCTAACCAAAACTTCCCAATAGATTGAGAATCTTGACCATAAATAATCGAAGTAGGTAACCCAAAATGAACTCATACATTTTGGAAGAACATATTTGCAGTTTTTTTAGTTGTAACATGTTTCTTACAAGGCATCAACACAAACATTTTTCTGAAACGATCCACTACAACATATTAATAATCATGACCTTTTCTAGACAGTCCCCCCAAAAAATCCACAGAAATACTTTCCCAAGGATGAAAAGGGATAGGAAGTGGAGTGTACAACCCCAATTTCCTATTACTTGGCTTGCTAGTAGCACATATAGAACATCCTTTTACACATGTTGATACAATTTCATTCATATGAGGCCAATAACAATACCTTTATAGTTGAGCAACTATGTTGCCTACACCAAAGTGACCAACAATAAGAGAAGTATGGGCTTCCCTTATGACAAAAACTCTTTCACCCTATGGAATACACAACTTGCCGAGATGAAACAACATTTTTTTATGAACATGAAAATTCAACTCTTCAACGTGATTTCATTGACTCAAAGTTGCATAAACATTTTTAAAATCTTCATTTTGAGCCCATTGTTCAATATAAATTTCATGCATGATTGAGTTATGCTTAAGAATGATAGATGCACTAATAATAAGCCTTGATAACATATCTGCAACTTTGTTATAAATGTCTTTCTTACACTTAATTACCAATTGAAATTGTTGTAGAAATCCCATCCATTTGAAATTTCTAGTTTGTTGTTGCTTGGTTTGCGATTGTAAATATTGAAAAGGTTTATGGTGAGTATGAATAATCGTTTCTTTACCCATCAAATAATGCTTCCATTTCTTGACGCTTTCTACGAAATCATACAACTCTTTATCATAAGTTGGATAGTTAATTATTGCATTGGAAAAGGTCTCAGAATGATAACATATCGACTTACCATGCTATATCAATACTAATCCCATAACATATTTTTTTGCATCGATTTGAATTTCAAATGGTTGTTTGAGGTCGAAAAGTGTTAGAACTGGTGTTGTACTAATTTTCTCTTTCAAAGTGTCAAAAGATTTTTGTTGCTTGCCTTCCCACTGAAAGACCTGCTTCACAATTATCAAAGCATGCAATGGTGCTACAATGAATGAGAAGTTAGCAATAAGTTTTCTCCAATATTGAGTTTCTCCCAAAAAGCTCCTAACTTTTGTTACATTGTCGGGTTTAGGCCAATTCACAATAACATAAATTTTGGAGGAATCAATCTTCAATTCACCATCTCCTACAATATGACCAAATTAAACCAAAGAGGTTTTCCCAAATTCACATTTAGACGTCTTCAAATACAACTTTTCCTTTTTTAGGACATCTAGAACTTGTTTTACATGCTTGACATGCTCCTCACAAGTCTTACTAAAAATCAGAATATCACCTAAGTAGAATATGAAAAAATCATCAAAGAATGGTCGCAATACATCATTCATAACTCTCATGAACGTGGAAGGTGCATTACAAAGCAGAAAGGACATAACTAACCATTCAAACAGTCCTTGTTTTGTCTTGAAAGTAGTTTTCCAAATATCATCTTCAACAATCTTTATCTGATGATAACCACTTCTCAAGTCTAACTTAGTAAAATAAACATCCTTTAATTGATCTAGCAAATCATTAATGCGAGGAAGAGGATAGTGATTCTTTACTGTGATCTTGTTCAAAGCTCAGAAATCCACACACATGCGCCATGTACCATCTTTCTTCAGAACCAAAACAATAGGAGACCCACAAGGAGATGTAATAGGTTTGATGACCCCTTTGTCATGCAACTCTTGAATTTTCTTATTAATCTCTGCATTCTCCAAATCTGACATTCTATACATGCCAATATTCAGAAGGGGTGTATCATGTTGCAATTATATCTCATGTTAGATTCCTCTTTTTGGAGGTAACCCTTCAAGTTCCTAAAACATCTTGTCATAAGTATCGACAACTGAGTTTAAAATCTGATGTAGGGAAAACCCAACACCCCCCATTATTTCAAATAATGGGGACCCTTTCTATTAATTTTTGGCAAAACACCTTTTATAATTTTCATTAAGGATTTTTTCATTTTTTACTTTCTTCGGATTTATGTTTTGATTGTTTCTTTGAATCCGAATTTTCATAAGCTTTCCATCGATACTTGTTTCGACTCATTTGGTCAACTGGTTTGTAAATGACACTACTTTGAAGTTTAATCATTTTCTCGCCTGGACTAAAATTGTAAATAAATGTGTAATATTTCAATTTTTGTAACTAATTGAGTTCAATAGTCATTCATTATAAATATTGACTTTAGTTAACTTTTATTAATTTTTTATTTTCTCACTAACGGTCCTACAAAATGACCCAGCTAAATCATACACCCGATAAAAACACATTTCAAAATCTTAATAATTTACTCTAATTTATTATTTTTAAATAAATTACCAAACTTAAAATCTCAACATTTCAAAATGACTATTGTTAAATTGATAATTCATGTGAGCCCCACTTATCTTCATTAATTTAATAACGCAAGACCAAAATCATAAAAAAATCTTGTGGCAAAATTTTCACAAAATTTTAAATCTCAACGTTTTTAATGAGACAAAAAATGCGATAAGCTGATACGATCGTGCTTCGAATTCATGTTTTATTTCAATTCATTTAAAAGAAATGTACAAATATATTAATATAACTTATATATATTAAAAATTAATATTTTATTTTTATTAAATTATTTTAATAGGATTAAAATTAATTAATATATAATATATAACTAACTTAAATAATTGTCTATATCAGTTAATTAAATAACTAATAAGAATTAATAATACAATTATAATTAATTGTTATTAATTAATTAATAATAGTAATTTAATTTAGGATTAGAATTTAACTAGTAGATTTTGATATTTTGGTTCACGCAACAAAATTTCAAAAATTATGTCAGTTTTGGCTCATAATCTTTGGAGACTCATAGATTGAGTTTTACTTGGCAAAATGAAGCTCATGACAGCTCATTGGAAAGATAAAATCATGTAGAACATTTTTGAGGAGGTTTCATTGAGAGATTTGATCATTTATTAGGTCTAAAATCCAACAAAAGACCAAGCTCCGAATTTTTAATAAAACTAATTTCCCTGAGTTTTATTTTCTACATTTTCATTTGCCCAAGCCTCTTTTGAATGCAAATCCATTCGTCAATGACATCTTTGGCCAATTAAATCATCACATGCATCAATAGAAAGCTCATATTTCATTTTAAATTATTTATTTAATTGAATTTGATTAGATTTGTTTTAATTCCAGATTTGGCATTTTGATTTTATTTTTACATTTTAATTTTGTTTTGATTTGATTTTGCAGGAAAACAGTTGAAAAGAAGAAAAAAAAATCCCAATTAATGAGAAGACTCCAACAATAGAAGAATGGAATTTTGAGCCAATGAAAATTGATTAAATATATTTATTCTTTAACACACTTTCTTATTCTAAATTCTTTTGTAAATATTATAAATACCAGATTGTAGAATGTAAAAATGGCTTCTCTCCTCTGCAATTCTGGAATTCTTAAAACACTTATGTAATAAGGATTTAGAGTTGTAAGTGAGAGGAGTAAAAATCTCAGATCTGGGGATTATTGAAGATTTTTCTTTTGCATTATGGATTATGTGTAGTGGGCAAAGTTTACACTTCTGCAACTCTTGTTGTAACAACATAAATTCAAGCAATGTAAATGACTGTTGATGACCAGAACCAAAGAAATGGATTCAATAAATTGGTATTTCTAATACTGTTGTTATAAATACTAGTTTCATTTTATGATGACAGGAATTTGTCATTTCATTCATATTTGTGCACTTTTGTCGGTATGAGTAATTTGTCTCAACCATATGTGATTATGTATCTCTATTATTATGGGTTGAATTCTGATTTTTGAGTAACCATTTACTCAAAAATCTGTCTTTTAATAATGGTTTAACAAATAGTAATATGTTGTGAACTTATTCCTCATATTATTGTTTAATTATTTGAATTCTTGATTAAACAATCAATATCATTTTGTGAACTTCTTCTTAAATTTTGTTGGTTAATTATTTTAGTCAAGGGGTCTCTTCATAGAATGTGACTTGGTATTCATAATGTAAGTTGATTGAACTACTTCGTTAGCTTGATATTCATCATAAGCCAAACATATTTAAATCCAAGCATTTAAATATCCTTCTCTCGGTTGGATTAGATTTATATCTGCCTAATTGAGATAGGATTAGGATTTAGTTAATTTTGCTTGCATTTTAGAATAATTTTGCATTTAGATTAATTCGACATTTCTAAAAGTCCTTTTCATATAGAAGCAAATTTTAGTTGTGGTTTGGTTGAACCCTAGATCAGCTTAAGGATCACTTTCTTGCCTAATCATCCAGAGGATTGATCTAATGTCTCTTCTCCATTGGTGGATGAAAGTCATATTGTAAGTCATTTTGGAAATTGAGAGAAGGTAACTGGACTTAATTAAACCAGTCGGAACCACCATTCCAAATGGAAAAGAAGTTGCTTTAAGGGCCGAACCGGGTGGTCATTCTCCATGTTGTTACAACGAATTTCGAGGCTTAAACATTTTGGCATTAGAAGGAGGGCCTGAAACTTGTTGTCTATTGAAGTTTTTGTATTCTCACATTTTATTTATCATGGTGACTCCTCTTAAACTTACAATTTGGAGTTGTATCCATGGACATGCATCTTCCAATACTCCACGAGAAGTGGTAACACCCTTGTCTCAGGTAAATTTTAATGGTAAGATAAATTCTTCCGCTTTTAATCATGCCTTTCAATTTATTAAAAAAATTTCAAATTATGATTTTCAAGGATTTGATGAACGCATTTTATGCATAATCTTTACTTTCACATTCGCGGCAAAAGCTAAAAACTAGTGTCAAACTCTTCTAATTGCCTCAATTCACAGTTGGGATCAATTTGTTACAATGTTCCTTTGTAACTTTGACGGCTATAACTACGAATAAGTATATGATGATTTCGAAGATTTACAAAGACTCGAAAATGAATCTTTGATTGATTTTACCATTAGGTTTCATTTAAATTGTTTGAAATTTAAAATTGAAGAAAAACCTATAGACAGGGAATTATTAGATTTCTATGAACATATTTGCTCTCTTTTTCCCATTCATAATCCATGTGAAATTATTTCAAGTTTTGCTCAAACTCCTTCCAATTACATTAACACAATTGAGAATTTCAATATGGAGGTGCAAACAAATGATGATGAAGTGACCTCTATTATGTACGATCAATTTCTCATTTAGTCCGCACTTTTTACATTATTAATAATGATCAGGATGCACCTTCACATGTCAGCGAATCTCAATCACAAAGCTTAGAAAATTTTACTATTCAAGTGCAAGAAGATACTAGCTATAATCTTGAAGAAGACACCGCTTTGAAATTTGAAAATAAGTATGCGTTAAATTCAGAAAATCAGAACTTAAACCAACAAGTACAAGCAACAATCGAAGTTTCCAATAATATGCAGTCTGCTGTACAAATTTATGAATTATTTTATGATGAGAAAATGCCAAATTCAGGACAACAAAGCAATATTTTTCAAGAAAGCACAAGTACACAAATGAAAGATTCAAATCTAAAATTTACAATGAGCAGGAAGCACAAGAATTCTTAAATAAAAACACTTTTATATCCATTGCTTCTGATTCTTATTTTTCCCTTTATCTCGATATTTTTTCTGATGGCAATTTATCTCCTCTTAATATTAATGATATTTCAGAAAACAGCAAGGTTGATCTTAATGAATTGCCAATTAGTTTTTATCAAGATACAAAACTAATTATTGATCATTCTTCTAGCATTAAGGAACATGTGCTTTATATTTCTTCTTGTTTTGATACATTGGAAAAGATTGAAGGGAATTCTAATGAATGTCGTGAGGTCATTTATGATAGCTACTTTGACATTGAGAACATTGATTTGTCTACTTCACTATTGAATCCTCATGATCAAATTCTAATCAAATGTGAAAATGACGAACACTCTATTTCAGAAATTGTTTCAAATAGTTTTCATTTTCAAATAATTAATGATTTCAACATTCGAAAAACAATTCCAATCTATGATTTATATGACGATCAAGATCTCATTCCTATTCATAGTCATGATTCTTTTTCTAATTCGCAAGTTGGCATTAACAATAATTCGAATCCTATTATTCTAACCAGGTCTTGTGAAAATGATATTGTTTTAAGTCAGTCTCAATTGTGTTGTAATAATAATTGTAACACTAGTGTAAACTATGATTTGATTTTATTATTTTTCCTTTATTTATTTTGTTTAAATTTAGATTTGTTTTCTGTATTTAATTTTCCATTTTTAGAGAATTTGTGCTGGCATATTAAGCAGCTCGGTGTTGAACACTCAATTGATGCATTGCCTGAATAGGAAAATGAAATTTCAAATTCTAATCATGAACATCAAGAGCTATTTCTCTTCCAATTTCAACTGGTGTTCATTTGTTATCGATTACTTCTACCGTCTCAAAGGCAGTGTCAACAAGAGAATGTATTTTCACAATATGACCAACAACTTGATTTGATTAATAATCTCCCATTGTATTCAACAGATTTCCATCCATATTTCATAGACCCCTTTGAAAAAAAATTGGAAAGTTTTCCTTCACGGAAAATTGTTAATAGTTTAACACTTGCACATAACACTAACAAATTTATGCAAACCATTGTATCTAAAAATTCATTCTCACGATGTAGTCTGTCATCTTCTCGTTTGAACATTTCCCAATCAATAGTGGAAATCCATCCAAATTTCTATGATCCAATTGAAATTCAATTGGAAAGGGCATTTCAAGAGAAGGTAATTGTAAATAAACTTCTAACAGTTACTGTATATTCTACTTTCAAATTTATTTTATTTAGTTTAATTTTATTTGTATTTTTTTATTATTAATAATTGATCTGTACATACAAGTAGGAATTAAAATGCTTACATGGTTACATTGGAAGTATGATTATACCTAGTCATGTTTCCCTCATTAAGTTAGAAATAGAAATAGATTAATTTAGATTAGATTTCTTTTCTGTTTACACTTATTTCATATTTTCAATAAAGCAAGTAATGAATCTGAATTTTTCTGGGCATCCTCTTTCGTTTTCGGAAATCTGCTTTAAAAAGTAGAAGCTCTTAGATTATACACATTTGTGAAAAACACTTGATTGGCTTATTTTGCAAAAGATTCATCACGATGATCATACATAAAGAAATTCCAAGAATTTGCCACAGCTTAACAATTTTTTATTGACACAAGTATGTCTGAAAAAGAGCTTAGTTTCACCACTCTTGTTTTCCGATGTAAATTGAAGGTTGATGTATTATGAAAATTCATTACTTAGCATTTTATATTAAATAAATAGATGATCTTGAACATACGAGAATTTTGAAAGAACATGGGAGAACTTGAAGATTCACGAGGTAAAATTTACAGTCAATTTTCTTCCGGGTACGCAATTTACGGAAACATTTTCATCTATTATTAGTTTTTTTTCATAAGTTTATTCCTTATTCTTGTTATGTTTCTTTTAAAGGTTTTCATTCATTTTGGAGACTTGAAACAAGCAGGCAACTATTTTAAATCTGCAGCATGCTTAGGGACGTATTAGTTGTTTTGTCAAAATTTGAGGATTCATTAATTTTTCTTATATATTTCATTAAAATTTTGTTAGATCTTTAAATTCATTATCGGGAAATTCATGTTGGATCATTATAATATCGCAACTCTCCTCATGAGAAAGTCATGATAACATATTCCTCCAATCGAATAATCCGATGGTTAATCAAATTATTGAATGGAGTTTTTATAGAAAGGAAAATTGAGTTGGGCACTTTTATTTTGGATACTTTAAAACCCCCAAGCTCGTTGTATTTCCGTATAGCATTATTAGAGCATCCCAATGTCGAGTCATTTCATATAAAACATCAATTGAAGTATTGCGATATCCACCAAATTCTGGACCCAATACCACATTTAATTCTAGTTCTGAAAGATATCACATCCGTTTATAAATTGAAAATTTAGTTGAAGCACGTGTTTTAAAAGTTCCGATGTGTTGAACCCGGTATGACATTTAAATTCAGTTTTAAAAGATATCGCATCTGCTCATAAAATCACAATTCCAATTGGGACATACATTTAAAAGTTTTGATATCTCGAATCCGATAAGAGATTGAATCCCTTTAATAAAACTATCACGTTCATTCTACATCGCATATCACAGGCTTTCACATATGAATGCACCAAACATCTCCGATCATGCGATACTCCCATCCCGTTCGATCTCCGATAAAAAATTTCATGAAATTGCATTGTCCATATCGCATCATCCATATCACAAAATTTGATCATAAGCATTCCCGATAAGAAACCTGTGATACAAGATCCTCGATATAACTTATCACCAATCTTTCATATTGTAATTTTTATATCACGCATATAAGACAGACCCACCAATGAGTCACGTCATTCATCGCGTGTTTCCATATCGCAACAAATATATCGCATCACAAAACTCAAATGAAGGCTTGCCTTAAGATTCATCGGTGCGATAAACATGATATATGGCTCTCTGCCATTGTGAATTAACTATCATATATTACTCAATCGCATATTGGCAAAGGTAAAAATAAAAAATAAAAAAATTGCAGATTGAAATTTATGCATAAGAAATAAACTAGCGATGCGAAACATCCGATAAGGCGTTGTGGTGTATAAAAGATTTGAAGGCACTCTTGGGTGATCATTATGGTAATGAAACAAATAATAAGAAAATTGCATCATGGTTAAATCATTTTTATTTCTCTTATATTTGAGTTTTAGATATATCACTTTATATTTAATATATGAAATTGAAGACCTCCCATTTACACATCTGCATTTCATTATCTTGGATTTGGTCTTAATTATGAAATATTTATGAAAATCATGGAGTTGATATGAAACTTATAATATTATGAGAACATTCATCGTTGCAATTCATTATAAAGCATCATTTCATTCTCATCTCTGATGAATTCAATTCATTTCAGATTTCTAAAACATGAAACATTGTTTTCTTCTAGTTTGTTACTTGTTTTTAGTATAGATTTAATAAATGATGATTTTGGGTTATAAGATTACAATTAGTTCAACTTCTTCATGCATTTAATTCTAATTAAAGGAAAAAGTTAACTTTTGTTGGAGAAAATGATTCCTCTCAGGTAAGATTGAATGCAATTCTTCAAATGGTAAGTTCCATGTGCCGACTTTCATTTATTTACTTTTACTTTTAGTTTATTTTTAATTTTTGCCGATATAAAACTCTGTTCTGCAACTCCTCATAAAACCTCTCATGCTTCCACCAGATCAGATTTGGAATTCACTCTCCTTTGTTCAGTAATGATCCTCATCAAATCAACTACACTAGGGAGTTTCCGAACCTTTAGTTTGTTTATTTAAGCATTTATTTTATTAGAAAATGATTAATATGATGCTTTGAAACAAAACAATTGACACCAGACATAATTTTTTTCGTTGTCGTTGAATTTTATCATCACTACTATCGGAAGCCAAATTGCTTATAACTCTACAAGATCAAATTTATCTAAATTTCAACAAAAGAAGGAACATTCACATGATTATTTTCCTTTACTTCATCTCGTTGAAACATTGGTATAAACTATCTTGTTGGAGTTTTTTTTCTAAAAAATTGGATTTTTCTTTCACCTTTCACCTTCTTCATTTTTATTTTTGTTTGTTGATTTCTTTTCTTACTTTAGCTTAGGAATTATTTTCCTTTTGTGTTTTGTTTTGATTTTGGTGACTTTGCCATGGTATATGTGAAAGGACCTTTCTTGTTCAACAATGGTTGACATACAGGGGAAAATCTTTGGGATGAATAGTCTCTTCCGTGCAATTGCAGATGTTGGGTAAGTCTTAGGACCCGATTGGTTAAATAAAATACCTGAGATACAACAGTAGTGCCCCTAGCTATGATGCTCTTCTCTACTTCATTACATGATCTAGGCCGATCATAGGTAAGCATGTGTTCAACAATGGTTGACATACAGGGGAAAATCTTAACTCTGCCCATATCAGTGAATTTCATTTATCATTAAAGGCATATTCTTATGGAAGCATAAGGTCATCTGGCTTTAAATATTTTTCATGGAGGAACACACATCCTTACTAAGTGATATAGTTTACTTTTTCAAAGAAAGAATTGATTTGAGTTTAACACAATGATTCCCCCCACCCCTCCACATAAAAGCCTCTGATTAATAGCTGCAGGGAAATAATTTGGAGCAAACATTATGAAAGTATTATGTCCATTGAACATAAATCTCTATTACCATTCCACCTCTTTCATTCAAATACATCATAAATTTGCAAATGCCCTTATCAAAAGAATGATTAAAGAGGAAGCATGGGAAATACAAGTAAACATGTCGGGGTTATGGACGCTCGCTGGCAGCGAGACTAGGCTTGTATGGCATCAAAGACAACTTCGTCGAGGTAACATTTAGGTTCACTCGCAGTGAAGCGATGTAAGAGACAATCATAAAATGGATATATGCTTTATCAAAAACTGATATATCTACCTTCTTCTATTATTCCATGGGGTAGTTTTAAAACAGTTTTTCCCAAATTTGGATTCATGACTTTTACTCTAGTTTGTTTTGAGTACTTATCTTTACAAACTTATATTACTTAATCTATTTAAGTGGGACATATGGAAATGTTTTACTGTTAGACGGTTTCCTAAACTCCATTATTTCTAACCTTTGGATAAATTAAAGTTCATTATCTTTCACCAGAGATAACTGGTTCTTCCGAGTGTGTCGCTATCGTTGTAGGGAAAACTGAACACCCCCCATTATTTCAAATAATGGGGACCCTTTCCATTAATTTTTGGCAAAACACCTTTTATAATTTTCGTTAAGAAATTTTGCCTTTTTTACTTTCTTCGAACTTATGTTTTGATTGTTTCTTTGAATCAAACTTTTCATAAGCTTTCCATTGATACTTGTTTCAACTCATTTGGTCAACTGGTTTGTAAATTACACTACTTTGAAGTTTGATCATTTTCTCGTGTGGACTAAAATTGTAAATAACTGTATAATATTTCAATTTTTGTAACTAATTAAGTTGAATAGTCATTCATTGTAAATATTGACTTTTAGTTAACTTTTATTAATTTTTCATTTTCTCACTAATGGTCCTACAAAACGACCCAGCTAAATCATACAACCGATAAAAACGCATTTCAGGATCTTGGTAATTTACTCCAATTTATTATTTTTAAACAAATTACCAAACTTGTGTAAAATTTCCCACTGTAGATCAACAGATTATGCAATATACTAAAGCAAAATACAAGATCTACTTCTACAACAAACTTGTGGAAGCTTAATCGAATTTGAGCAAGATCAAATAGAACACATATAACTGAGAATGAGAAAGTAATTACACATAAACACAAAAGAATACTCTTGGAAAGCCTCAGCTAAAAACCATGATCTCTGTATTATCATACAAGTGGAAATATGTCTGGATTACACAAAGCTTTAGCTCACAAGCTATCCAGCTCTCAGTACAATCCCTCTGTTGCTCATAGACAGTCAAAGGCTTCTCACAAACCTTCTCCTCTGCCCTCCAAGCCTCCTATTTCCTTCTGTAGTTTCTCCTGGGGTCCAATGCTGCCACCTGTGTGAATTCACCTGTCACACTGCTCACTAAACTCAGAGGTAACTGTGCAATCCTGAAGGAGATAATTCCTTCTGCATGGATGAGTTTCCTATATAGGCAAAATCCTCCAACTAATAGTACATTGTCCCTTCCTCTGATCTCAACTGGGTCTTTGACTGAACTGGCATGCATGAGTTATTTATGAGAGAATATTCAGTTATCTAAAGTGAAGCAGTTACATGCATGCATGGATTAACTAACTGAACTCACAATTAGTTCAACAAACTATTTGAACTAATCTAACTGGACTTAACTCAGTTAATTGAGCTAACTAATTACAACTCAAAGTAAAACTCATCCTGATCTCCTTTAATCAAGGGATAACTTCCTTAATCAATCGAGAAATTGTTGCATGTCTTCACATAGACTTCATGTTTGATTTCTTACAACTAATTAACTCAAGATGAATTAATTAATTATTTTACAAACAGTTGCTGAGATCAAATTCGAATTTTACTTCTCAATTTTAGTTCAAGGACTAACTAAACTTGGAATCTATCTCGAAATAATATTTATAGCAATGTTATTTTTAGCATTTCTATTTTATCATTCCTTGTTGCTATATCCAACACTGGTACCTGAGATGCTATTTATAGCATTTCTATTTTTAGCATTTCTTGTTGCCATTTTCAACACACCCTCTCAACAAGAAAGGCATTCAACTCGAACCCGATCCCAAACCTTTGGAATGTTCTGCATGCAACACTTCTCCCTAGTGTTGTTGCTCCAGCAACTCTAGAAACAAAAGATATCCAACCTAAATCAGAATGATGCCTCTGTCATCAAAGTCTTTGACTGCTATCGCCTATGTTGACTGAAAACTCTGCACCTCTGTGATCTTCAATATCTGACTACTCTAGCCTCTATTAATTTGATCTCTGACTGAATCAATCACACTAATTCATGTTGTTGCATCCGTGTTGTTGCTGGTCCTATCTCCCAGCATGCATCCGCACTGCACCTCCTCTCATCATGTTGCATCGTGTTGCCCAATGCTTCACTGCAACTTAGTTACTGAGAAGTAAGTAATTGATCTCCCAACTGACCTCCCTGTTGGGCTAGAAACATCCTCTAATGCTGAAGCTTCCTTTGCTGCTCCATCCGCATATGTCTCTACCCACCCAACAACTCTTACTACTTCTCATCGGGGATCCCGTAACAAGGTTTAATCAAAGAGGTTGGGTACCTCAATGATCCTGCCCTTATTCCAGCCTTCTTGGGACTGTCACTCCACATCGCCCCACCTCCGACTTGGAGGTATGGATGCATGTGATCCCTCTGCCCACTTGTCTCGAAATTTCCCCCTACTAGAGGTCTCTGCATGAGTGGATGCCTCCACTCGGTCTCCTTTAGGCTTCTCCAGTTGTGGCTGCTTCACAACCTCCTGAAGTTGCTTCACCAATTGTGGATCCTCCACAATTGTCTGAGACTTCTTCTGGCGCTGCATGTTAAGAGGTAATGTACTTTCCCTCTCAACCACCAAGTCTCCATCAGTTTCCTTGCTCCTCAAGGCTTTTCATGCATCTTGAACCTCAAGAGCATACAGGTTCTTGACTCGTGAACCGATCTGCTTCACCTGTCTCATGGTGACGTGTCTAAGGAAAACCTTTCCCTTACTGAAAACTACATCATAGCCTTTGTCTTCCAGCATTGCGATCTATACCAAGTTTTTCCTCAGTCTTGGCACATACTTCACATCTGTCAAGGTAATGCGATCTCCATGCTCCCTCTGAAAAACAATTGTGCCTACTCCTGAGACACTGAACTTTTCATCATTACCCATCGCTATGAGTATTTGGAGATCTTTCTCCTCCAAGGTACTGAACAAACTCTTATCGTCGGTCATGTGGAATGAAGCTCCATTGTCAAAAAACCAACCACATCCCACCATGGATAAAACCATGCATGCGAAGAGGGTGAAATCCAACTCGAACTGTGAGGCCAGTGCCTCACCTTCTGATCCTTCCAAGGATCCCTTCTAGGATTTCTTCTGTGGACAATTCATAGCATAATGGCCCACCTCATGACAATGAAAGCATCACACTTTCGATTTGTCAAACTTCTTCCTGCCATAGGAAGAACTTGATTTGGGATGAGAATCCTTCCCCTTCCCTTTCTTTGCCTTACTTGCTAAGGAAAAATTTTCTTCATCCTCCTTAGATGAAGAACCATCTCTGGTGCTTCTCCTTATCTCGACCTGCATCAGATCCGACCAAAGTCGTTCCCAATCTGGCAATTTCTCTCTTCCATTAACCGAGTCTTGGTAGCGATGCCATCTCTTATGAAGACTGAGGAGAGCAATATTCACCATGTCATCATCGGTTGTCGTGATCCCTACACTTCCAAGCTCATCCCTGCAGGTGGTGAGCTTGTTTAGATATGTAGAGATTGTGTCGCCCTTTTCGCACTTGATTTTACGAAGCTTATCTTTTAGCGCCAGCTTCCTCTGATCGTTGTTGTTCTGATATAGATCTTTCAATGTTTTCCACATTGAAAACTGTGTCTCCTTCCCATGGAGACTCGAGATTATGTGGTCTCGAACTCCCTCCAGAAGGATTCTCCTCGCTCTAGCCACACATTTCTTCCATTCCGCCAATTCTGTGGCATTAGTTGTTGTCGGCTTAAGGACTTCTTGATCAATGAAGTCCTTTAGACCGTTGTCCTCTAACATTGCTTCCATGTGATCCTTCCAGGCTATATAATTCGAGCTGCCATCAAGGGCATACTCGAGTCTTAAACTGTTGAACGCCATTGGGGAAATTTTAGATGTGATAAGAATTCGAATTCTATAATCAGGAACTTGAGACTTGAAACTTCTCCCTTCTTTGTATACAGTTCTTTGCTTTGATCACCTTTGCTCCAATACCATGTAGAATTTTCCATTGTAGATCAATAGATTATGCAATACACTCAAGCAAAATACAAGATTTATTTCTACAACAAACTTGCGGAAGCTTAATCAAATTTGAGCAAAATCAAATAGAACACATATAACTGAGAATGAGAAAGCAATCACACATGAACACAGAAGAATACTCTGGGAAATCCTCAACTAAAAACCCCGATCTTTGTATTATCATACAAGTGGAAATATTTCTGGATTACATAAAGCTTTAGCTCACAAGCTATCCAGCTCTCAGTACAATCCCTCTGTTGCTCATAGATAGTCAAAGGCTTCTCACAAACCACCTCCTCTACCCTCCAAGCCTCCTATTTCCTTGCGCAATTTCTCATGGGGTCCAATGTTGCCACTTATGTGAATTCACCTCTCACAGTGCTCACTAAACTCAAAAGTAATTGCGCAACCCTGAAGGAGATAATTCTTTCTGCATGGATGAATTTCCTATATAGGAAAAATCCTCCAACTGATAGTACATTGTCCCTTCCTCTGATCTCAAGTGGGTCTCTGACTTAACTGACATGCATGAGTTATTTATGAGAGAATATTCAGTTATTTGAAGTGCAGCAGTTACATGCATGCATGCATCAACTAACTGAACTCACAATTAGTTCAACAAAATATTTGAACTAATTTAACTGGACTTAACTCAGTTAACTGAACTAACTAATTACAACTCAAAATACAACTCATCATGATCTCCTTTAATCAAGGGATAACTTCCTTAATCAATGGAGAAATTGTTGCATGTCTTCACATAGACTTCATGTTTGATTTCCCACAACTAATTAACTCAAGATGAATTAATTAATTATTTTACAAACAACTGTTTAGATCAAATTCGAATTTTACTTCTCAATTTTAGTTCAGGGACTAACTAAAATTGGAATCTATCTCGAAATATTATTTATAGCAATGCTATTTTTATCATTTCTATTTTATCATTCTTTGTTACTGTTTAGTCAATTTAGTGTTCCTAAATTGATGTCATTAATTGTCAACCCGGGGCTCGTAAGCTGATGAAGTGAAGGTGTACTATATGTACTTAAGCAACCTCTTAGAGCTTTTTGTCGTTTGGGGTGTTGTTTGTGGTTAATTTATCTTCCTAAGATGGAGTGGTGATTTATAAACAGATGAGTGATGGTGTGTGTAAGGTGAATTCTAGATGAGTGAGAGTGTGTGATTAGTGGTTTCTAACTACTTGCTGAAAAGGAAAAGCTTGAAGGAAATAAATAACTTGAAATGATTTGAAAGCAAAGAACCACTTTCTAATGGCATTAGACACCATTCATGCTGCTGCAAATAAAAGGTAAGAAAATCACTTAAAAGACCAATGATAATGTTTATCTCTTCCTAACTCTATGCCTCTAACACATAGTACTGTGTAAGACACGATTAGGAAGTAGCTAAAGATAAGTCTAAGAAATGATAAAAAATGAGAAAAATCTACTTTAAAGACTAGTTATAATGTTTTGTTCTTTCTAACTCTCTGCCTCTAACACATAGTACTGTGTAAAGCACGATTAGAAAGTAGTTAAAGATTAGTCTAAAAAGTACCCAAAGCCAGCTGCAAGTTATTAGTATTCTGATCTCTAAAAGATAGACAATCTATAATAAAGAGACCATTCATATGTTAGCAGACAACTTTGAGAAATAAAACTAAAAATCAGCTATGAAAATAAAGCAAAGGCAGCAACTTTGAATCTGTCAACTGAAACTACCAAGAGATATAAAGCAAATACATAAACACAAAAGCAATCCCGGGTTAAAAATCTGCAAAAGAACAATACTGATCAGTCAAAATGAATGCTGCAAATGAAATAACGATGAAAGTGAATTAAGCTGTACATGTTTTAAGAAAAGAAATGCTGAATGAAAATAAGGAAATGCTGAACATAAAATACTATACAAGGCTAACATGAACAGGGGCCCTCCATTCATATAACCCAAAGAAGACTCAAGGAATTGAAAACTTCAGAACAGCACTGCTTCTATTACTCCATGTGCAGAAAATTACAGTCAAGAGTGCTAGAACATCACTATAAAAACAGAGTCTTCGAATGCTCTAAAATGATAACGAGTTCATAAAACACAGCAACCAAAAGTAACCTTAAGCGTATGCAAACGCTAGTTTTTATAGGCATCTGAAAGACGGCCTAATGTGTACAGCTAAAACTAAAAAATAAACTAACTGTCATGCGTAATTAAGGTTCAATAACACGTCATAAGCCTGCGTGGATGAGCTGGAGGTTCTGGTCGTTATGGGCATTGAATCCAGAGTTGGATTATGTCCCCCACAGCCTGCGTAAGACGGACAAATCACCATTTGAACTGACGTGACCCAACAGCTTACGTATCACCGTTAAGCTGCCTTTGTTGACCGTAACTTGACCCTCGTTGACCGGAGGTACAGATGATGTGGATGGCTGAACAAATAGCATAGGAACCTCGAGCACCTTGATTCCTAAGTGCCCATCTGGCTCATTTGGCAAAATGACACGTGGAACCTTGAGATTAACAAAAAGGCTGCGGGATCATCAGATGGCTGCGGAATCAGCAGATGGCTGCGGAATTCCTGTAAATATGTCAAAATCTAAAAAAAACAGTCACACATTAGCAAAATTCCTTAATCATGCTTAAAGCCATCACATGTAATGATTTGGGTGAGTTTTGCAAGGAAAATGAGGCAAAAGAGGGAGATGAATGAGGGAAAACTGTAGGTAATGATGGATATCAAGTGTAAAGTAGAGGCTCTACATACCCCCACTACGAGGGCATTGCATGTCCTCATGCAATCAAAAACATTGCTCAGTCCACCTGCTGGGATGCCTCTGCCAAGACATCCAACCTTCTCTTCTTTCTCTGTGTGGCCACATTAACTCTTGGTCTTTTCATCAAACACCTGAATTTCAGATTGATCAAAGCTCTGTTTAATTTTCTGCATCTCTTCTTGAGCTTTTTGTTTTCCTTTTGCCACAGGCCCATATGAAGCATGGTGTTATCTTGAACCATCTTGTCCACATTGCTCTGTATCTTTAGTTTTTCATTTTCTTGTTTGATGTGGCGATTTAGTACCTCCAGTTCAAATATTTCCTGCTTCAGTGATTGGACTTGCTGCTCCAAAGGTTGAGCAGTGCTTGGACCAACAACTGCTTGTTCTAGCGTCTCCAGGTAATTATAAACTTTCTGCTGATCAGGGTCAACCTCTGGTGACCGCCTTGGGCTAGGTTCATACTGAAATTCGGATCCATGTTCAAATTCAGGCTCATGCTCAAATTCAGGCTCATGCTCAAAAGGACTTTCCTCACGTGGAGAACTTTTCTCAAAGTCAGGTTTTGTAGCACCTTTTTGAGGTGTGCTCAAGTCAATGAAGAATGACTTTTTGTTCTCTGTGGCCCCCTTTTTGCTTTGTAACCTGCTGCTCCTTCTCACGGAGGTGGTACTCTGTTTTTCTTTTTGTGCTTTTTGCTTTTGTTTTTCCACCTTCTTGGAAAGGGCAGTTTCATGGAGTTGGGCCAACCTTTGTGCTAAGGGCTGAGTGTCTTCCTCACTAGAATTCTTAGGAGTGAGGTAGGTTTCTTGAGCTATGGATTTCCCTTTATCTTTCTTTTGTTTCTTCCTACTCTCTTTTCTCTTTTGAGCAATTTCGTGGGCAAGTTCTGAAAGGGTTTCTGTGATAATTCCTTGAGCTGTTTGATCAGTGTCCACAACAGGCTCAGGATCAATTTCATGTTCAGAATGATGTACATCAGTTTCTTCTTCAATCTGTTCTTGGACAGTTTCCTCTTGGACAACAGTTTCAGGGGTAGCCTCTTCTCTTTTTCTTCTACTCTTTCTAGGCACAAAGGTTTCTCCTGCTTCTTCAAAATGGTTTCTCACAAGAAATTTCTCCCAGGTATCTCTTTTTGCTTTCAACTGTTCCTCAACTAGCATCTTAACAAGACCATGATGGTACAGATGTGGTTCAATGTTTGTTGGGTTCCTTTGGGCAATTGAACACATTTTTCTAAGACTTGAGAGTAGAAAATATGGAAGGTTAATATCATCTCCTAAGAAATGCATCATGACTTTGGCATGGTAAACATATAAAACTCCAAACCTTCCCTCACAAGTAAAGAATTTTTGCACTAATAACAGTAAAGTTGTCCATTCTTCCTTGACATAAGTAACAGGAATCCCTTTTGTAAAAATGCTGGTATCCATACCTGGGTTCTTTAAGATTTGCTTCCACTGTTGGTCTTGTACTGATCGGTTTTTAAACCATCTTTCTCCAGTTTGTGGGAGTGAAGTGGCCTGTGCTATACTGCTCTCAGTGACTGTAAACTTCAGGTCCCCTATCTCCACTTGATTGTCTTTATCTCTGAAGGAACGTGCAAAGGCCTTCGTAACCTCTTTGTGGTAACCTCTGAATTTCTGGATGCATTGGAGCCAGTTTGCTTTCTGCAAAGCTTCTTTAACTTGAGGATATCCCTCCAGAAATTTTGAACCCTCGGGTTCTGCCCTTAAGAGTTTACCCATTGGCTCTACGGCTCTGTTCTAAAACTTTTGGAAAAGAAAGGTTACACGGCTTCAACAGTGGCCTTAACACAGTAAATTTACGGCTCTGTTCTAAATCAAAAGATTACACGGCTTCAACAGTGACCTTAGCACCGTAAATTTACGGCTCTAATGTAACAACCGTAACACTGATAATCAGAATTAGCAGAGAGGAAGACGTAAAACAGAGTATGGCTAAGGTAGCAGCGTAGTGAGCACAGCGGAATAAGGGAACTGTGGAAATGAAACAACGTGAATGGAATGATACGAGCGTAGGAGGGTTATGAAATGATGGGTAGAAACGGTTAGGTCCTTAGGTTTCGGTCATGGGTTTACACTTGGCTGCGGGAATTATGACACAGAGAGACGTAGTACAGTAGTCTACGTCACTTAGGTACGAAAACCTTAATGGAAGAACAGCCGCAATTGAGTTTCAAAATCGTGATGAACATGACCGATGAGTGTGGGGGATACGTGGATTTTTGGCCGCATGATGGGAAAAACTGGTAATCATTACATTAAATGGCAAAAAACATAACCCCGGAAACTTTGCAAAATGAGATAACCGTAAGTTTAGGATTTAGATCATACCTCAGATCCGCGCTTGGATTGCCTTTGATTATTTTCCACTAACCCTTCATTGTTTTATTGCTGTTGCATGACCCTTTTCCACTTATTGTTGATGACTTCTGAACTGTAAATTTCTTTTCAAACAGACTGTGTTTTTTTATGCAGGTGCAGAGAGCTGCGGAATCGTTAGATGGCTGCAGAATCTCCAGATGGCTGCGGAATCTGCAGTGGTACCCTCCGGCTGCACAAAATAACTTTAGTTGTCTAAAAAAATGACTTTATTGATGGAATGAAATGTAATGAATGGATGGATGGATGGAAAGAAATGAGGTGAGGTGAGAGTGATTAAATGAATGAGATGGTGAATGAGGTGGATGAAATGGCGAAATGAGATGGAAGAGAGAGAGATTTTTTATTTTTTTTTGGAAAACATGAGGTGTCAGGTGACCTTGATTTTCACCTCAGGTTTTCTGCATGAGACTGCCAATCAGAGATTGGTTTTCAGGCTCATACATTTATTTATTTATTTATTTATTTTCAAAAACCAAAGATTAGGCTGATGGAGGAGAAGAATCCTTCTCCACCAACCTGATTGCAGAATCTTCTTTAAACAACTTGACAAACTCTTCTTTTGAGAATGGCTTTTGGTAGATTTTCAAGCGATGGCCATTCACAATAAGAGGAGTATGAAATTCATCAATAGTTTTCACTCGAACTGCTCCATTGCTAAAGACTTCATCAATCTCATATGGCCCGAGCCAATGAGTTTGAAACTTTCCTTTGAAGTCTTTGAATTTTGAATCAAACAATAGAGCCCAATCTCCTTTCTGAAACTTTCTTTCTTTGATATGACGATCATGCCATTTAGATCTTTGGTGCTGAACTAGATCGGTCCTTAGAATTTCATCTTGTCTTATTTCATCTAGCTCATTTAGCTGGTCCATTCTGTGTCTTTGAGCTTCTGAGAGGCTCATTCCCAATTGGACTGCCATCTTGAAGGTCTTGATTTGGAACTCAATGGGGAGCAGGACTTCCTTCCCATAAACAAGTTCATAGGGAGAATGTCTTGTTGTGTTCTTCCATGTAGTCCTATAGGCCCATAAGGCTTCAGGGAGCCTTTCCGCTCAATCTCTTCTATGAAGATGAACAGTCTTGGTGATAATGCCTTCAAGAACTTTATTGGTAGATTCCACTTGGCCATTGGATTGCGGATGGTAGGGAGTGGATGTTCTGTGCTTGATCTTATATTCCTCCATCAGCTTCTCCATCAATTTAGATGTAAACTGGCTGCCCTGATCTGTCACAATTTCCCTTGGGACACCAAAACGAGTGAAAATATCCTCAAAAAGAAATTGAACAACTGAATTTTCAGTGGCCGAAGGCAATGCTTTTGCTTCTACCCACTTAGTAACATAATCAGTACAAACCAGTATATACTTCTTTTGCTTTGATGGTGGATTAATTGGTCCAACGAAATCTAGAGCCCATTTCTCAAAGGGTTCGATGCATACCTGAGGCTGTAGAGGCATTTCATTTGAAGGAGTTGGTTTCCCAACTCTTTGGCAGCTGTCACACCTTCTAACATACTGCTTTGCATCTTTAAAGAGAGAAGGCCAATAATATCCTTGAGAAAGGATTTTATAGGCTATCCTCTTGTCAGCAAAGTGCCCGCCGCATGGTTCATCATGACATGCCTTAAGGATGTCAGGCATTTCATCTTCCCGAACACACCTTCTGATTATACAATCTGGCCCTGTTTTGAACAATTCATTAGAAATCCAAGAATAATGTGCACTCTCCTGAATGATTTTCCTTTTCTCATTAGGAAATAAGTGTAGAGGAAGCTTCCATGTAACAAGATAATTAGCCATATCTGCATACCAAGGAGTCTTGGTAGTCACTGCAAACAAGTATTCATCTGGAAACTTATCTTCTACTGGAGAATCTTCATTAGTGTTTTGGATTCTAGACAAGAAATCAGCTACTGTGTTTTGTTTTCCAGGTCTATCTAACACAGTAATGTTGAATTCTTGTAAAAGTAAAAGCCATCTTGTAACTCTACCATTAGTGACAGGTTTGTTCATTAAATATCTTATGGCAGAGTGATCAGTATGGACAAAGGTTTCATAGCCGGTTATGTAGTGTCTAAACTTGTTGATTGCATGTACCACAGCTAAGAACTCTTTTTCTGTAACAGTATAATTTAACTAAGTGGGAGTCAAATTCTTACTTGTGTAATAAATGGCATAAGGGATCAAATCCTTTTGTCCCAAAACAGCTCCTAGAGCTGTATCTGAAGCATCAGTAGAAATGTGGAAAGGGAGTTTCTAGTTTGGCCCCCTTAAGATGGGTGCTTCAGATATTCTAGTCTTTAAAGCTTCAAAGGCAGATTGACACTCAGGATCCCATTTAAACTCACAATCCTTGGTAAGCAATTTGAAAAGAGGGGATGCTATCTTAGTGAAGTTTTCAATAAATCTTCTGTAATACCCAGTAAACCCAAGAAAACTTCTAACATCCTTCTGGCAATTTGGAACAGGTAACTTAGAGATGACTTCAACTTTGGATCTATCAACCTTAATCCCATCTCCTGAAATATGATGTCCTAAAACAATCCCTTCAGTAAACATCATAAAACACTTTTCATGACTTAAAGAAAGATTTGTTTCCTTACATCTTACCAGTACTTTTTCCAAATTTTCTAAAGCTTCTTCAAATGTATTACCATAAATTGTGAAATCGTCCATGTATACCTCTACACAATCATGAATCAGATCTGAAAAGATTCCTAGTACAGCCCTTTGAAATGTAGCGGGTGCATTGCACAATCCAAAAGGGAGTACTCGGTAGGAAAAAGTTCCCCAAGGACAAGTAAATGTGGTTTTGTCTTGATCTTCAGGTGCTACCTGAATTTGATTATACCCACTAAAACCATCCAAGAATGAGAAATACTTTTTACCTGCTAAAGTGTCTAGTACCTGATCAATAAAAGGTAGAGGGAAATGATCCTTTAAGGTTGCCTTGTTCAATTCTCGATAATCAATGCAAACTCTCCATTTACCATTCTTTTTGGGCACTATAACCAAGGGAGAAACCCATTGGCTATCTGAAATGGGGTAAATGAAGTTTACCTTGAGCAATTTCTGGAGTTCTTCTTTCACGATTTCCCTAAGGTTTGGATTCATCCTTATTTGTGGTTGCCTAATAGGTCTGTTGTTTTCTTCAATGTAGATGTGATGAATACAAGTCTTAGGATCGATTCCTTTCATGTCAGTGTATTCCCATGCAAAGGCAGTGGAATGTTTTTGCAACAGTTTAGTTAATTCTTCTTGTTGTGGTCTTCCCAAGTTTTTGTTAATGTTCAATGTTTTTCCTGGAAGGATTTCAACTGTAGAACTACCAAACTCTTCCATTGAGAAGAGAGACATCTGTCTAGAGGAGAGATATTCAATGTCTGCATCTAACTGAAACTGTGTAGAGTCATATTCTAAAGGTATTTCAAAATTTTCTAATGTATTTAGAATTTGACTATCCTCACTGATTTCAAAGATGGTTAGAACAGGTTGAATAGTATCCTCATCATCAACCCACTCATCTTCTCCTATTTCTGTTATTTCCTTTGTTGGAGGATACAAGTTGAATTTCTTGGTGGAATTACCATCTGATATATACATGTCCCCAGACCTACAACTTATGAAAGCATCAGCTGTGGCCAGCCAAGGTCTTCATAAAATAAGAGGATGTCCTCCTAGATTGTTCTTGGGAGTTAAAATCATAAAGTCAACTGGATATTCCCAAGAATCTAGAGAGACTGGAATATCTTCCAATACACCATCAGGTTTAATGATTGATCTATCTGCAAGCTGCAGCAAAGTAGATGTAAAGAGAAGGTTAGGAAGCTTTAACTGATCCATGGTCTGTCTACTCATGATGTTGATCGCGGCCCCTAAGTCAATCAAAGTATTTGGGATTTCAACCCCATTAATATGAGTTTTGACAATAGGGCTACCAGGATCCACATATTTTTGCATGGTAATCTTACCCATCATTATGTCTGCAATTTTTCCAACTAGATGTATCCTTTTAGTATCTCTGGTTCTTTTTCCTGTTTTCTTCAAACTCAACTCCTTTATTGTCTTCGCTAGAATGGGAATTTCCTTAATGGCTTGTAACAAGGGGATCTTGATACAGACATTCTTCAATTCATCTAGGAAGCTATAGTCAGGCATCCATATCTGCTTTTCCACTCCTTTGTCAATCTGCAATCTTTCAGGAAAAGGAGGTGTAGCTACAGGTGTAGGTTGCTCAACTATGGGAGTTGTAGAGGTTGATTCTTTTTATTTTTCTTTTTGGATATTTTGGTTTTGAAGTGATACTTCAGAACCTTTATTGACTTTGAGAGATTCTTCCTCAGAAATGCTTGGTTGTTGAACACTTGTAGAAGGTTGATCTAAGATTCTACCCGATCTGAGTTGTACTTCATTGAGAGGAACAACCATATAGGTAGGGAATGGTTGACCTTCCATCATGTAAGCATTTTGAGGGTTCCTATTATTTGGATTTGGTAATGGCTGAGAGGGAAGTTGATTTGATTTCTGCTGGGATTGAAGTGATAGTTGAGAATTTTGATTTTGTGGAGGAGGTTGTTGTTGTTGAGGGTATGGCAATGATAGTTGTTGACCTTGGTTTGGAAGTTGTGGAGCTTGCTGATTCTGAAATGATGGAGGATATTGGTAGAATTGAGCAAATCTCCCATAAGGATTTTGCATGCTTTGCATCCATGCTTGAAAAGCATTTTGAGGTTGAGGCCAAGGTTGTTGCCAAGGATTCCAATTTGGTTGGGATTGAGAATTCATAGAGTTGTTAAACCCTTGATTCTGTTGTCCTTGCCAAGGTCTCCTTGCAATAAAATAGAGAGATTCAAGTGTATTTGGATCCTCTTGAAAGACTGCTTTGAGGCTAGGAATTGAAGGACAATCCTTGGTCTCATGAGTTTCTGAGCAAATTACACATGTTTCTACAACGTGTGCATCTAAGGGGCATTCCCTTAAAGCATGTTTCTTTCTACACTTCGGGCAAAAGATAGCCAAAGCCTCAGCTTCTGCTTTTTGTTTATTGTGAATCTTAAGGGTATCAAGTTGTTCACTAAGACTCCCTAAGATGTCAGTTTTAAATTCATCAAGCATACTGCCGATTTCAGCCCTACTCACTGATCCTGTTGTAGATTTATTTGCCCTAAGGAGAGAAGGATCTCTAGGCCCTTTTTGAGTTTTTGATTTGCCCCTTGAGAGATGGATACAGAGTTCTGCTATATCATTGAGTGAAAGTTGAGAAATATCCCCTTTCCCCATCATGTTTAAGATGTCTATCCATTCATCCTTAATGGCTTTTAATAAGAGGGCTTTTAAGGTCTCTTCATCCAAGGTACTCATTTTTGCTCTTTTTAAGTTATATTGAAATCTTTCAAGTAAATCTTCTAAGCTCTCATCTTCTTTTTGTATCATTTTAAAAACCTCGTCCTTGTGATTAGTAGGCATACAATAGTCCAAATACCTATCCAAAAATGTCTGTTTCATTTCATCCCAAGTCCTAATGGATTGAGTGAGTAACCCCATGAACCATTTCAAGGCTTGATCCTTCAGTGTTGAAGGGAACAATTTGAGTTTCTGGGAGTCATCCAAGTAGTCATAAGTTCGACATACCACTTCAAACTCAAATAAGAATGTTTCAGGGTCCTCAGTCCTTAACCCATGGAAGTTAGGGAGGACAAATGGTGATATGTTTTTCATGGTGGCTCGGGAATCCTCATTAACAATGGGAAACCCAAATGAATTATCCCCATCTCTATTTCCTCCTCCAAGGGGACCTCTTCCTCCATTATTGTTATTGTTGTTTCCTCCTCCTCCTTTACCTCTACCCCTACCACCTCCTTCTTCCTCTGCCATGATGATTCTCCTAGGGATTTCAAAATCTTCTGGTTCCTCTACAAAAGGTGAATGAGAAGAGATTTCTCCTTCTTCTTCAGATGATTCCAATTCCTCAATTACAATTGGTCTTCCTGTAGGAGAAAGAGAAGAGTCTCTCCCTGGTTCAAACTCAATAGAAGGTGTAGGAGAGTCAACTCTTGGCTCTTGAATTCCAGGAATTCTAGGACTAGGAGTTTCGGTTGGAGATAAGGGGGGTGTCTCTTGTCTATCCCTTGAAGCAGATGGACTTGTAAAAATTGAACTTCGAGCTCTAGCTAAAAACCTTCCTCTAGAATCTCTAGCTCTATGCATGTCATTTTTTATTATTTTTCTTCAAGTCAAGTTAATAGTTCTTTTTCTGATCTTCCAGTTCACTCTAGGTGCAAGAAGAGAGCATACTCAAGAAACTACCAAATCAATAACTTTCTCTTTTCTGATCCTCCAGATCACCTTGCAGTGCAAGAGGAGAGCATACTTTGATAGGTTATCAACTTCTTTCCTTGAAATTTTTATGTTTTTTTTTTCTAAGAATATGGCTACTTAATTTCACTTCCCCGGCAACGGCGCCAAAATGTTTAGTCAATTTAGTGTTCCTAAATTGATGTCATTAATTGTCAACCCGGGGCTCGTAAGCTGATGAAGTGAAGGTGTACTATATGTACTTAAGCAACCTCTTAGAGCTTTTTGTCGTTTGGGGTGTTGTTTGTGGTTAATTTATCTTCCTAAGATGGAGTGGTGATTTATAAACAGATGAGTGATGGTGTGTGTAAGGTGAATTCTAGATGAGTGAGAGTGTGTGATTAGTGGTTTCTAACTACTTGCTGAAAAGGAAAAGCTTGAAGGAAATAAATAACTTGAAATGACTTGAAAGCAAAGAACCACTTTCTAATGGCATTAGACACCATTCATGCTGCTGCAAATAAAAGGTAAGAAAATCACTTAAAAGACCAATGATAATGTTTATCTCTTCCTAACTCTCTGCCTCTAACACATAGTACTGTGTAAGACACAATTAGGAAGTAGCTAAAGATAAGTCTAAGAAATGATAAAAAATGAGAAAAATCTACTTTAAAGACTAGTTATAATGTTTTGCTCTTTCTAACTCTCTGCCTCTAACACATAGTACTGTGTAAAGCACGATTAGAAAGTAGTTAAAGATTAGTCTAAAAAGTACCCAAAGCCAGCTGCAAGTTATTAGTATTCTTATCTCTAAAAGATAGACAATTTATAATAAAGAGACCATTCACATGTTAGCAGACAACTTTGAGAAATAAAACTAAAAATCAGCTATGAAAATAAAGCAAAGGCAGCAACTTTGAATCTGTCAACTGAAACTACCAATAGATATAAAGCAAATACATAAACACAAAAGCAATCCCGGGTTAAAAATCTGCAAAAGAACAATACTGATCAGTCAAAATGAATGCTGCAAATGAAATAACGATGAAAGTGAATTAAGCTGTACATGTTTTAAGAAAAGAAATGCTGAATGAAAATAAGGAAATGCTGAACATAAAATACTATACAAGGCTAACATGAACAGGGGCCCTCCATTCATATAACCCAAAGAAGACTCAAGGAATTGAAAACTTCATAACAACACTGCTTCTATTACTCCATGTGCAGAAAATTACAGTCAAGAGTGCTAGAACAGCATTATAAAAACAGAGTCTTCGAATGCTCTAAAATGATAACGAGTTCATAAAACACAGCAACCAAAAGTAACCTTAAGCGTATGCAAACGCTAGTTTTTATAGGCATCTGAAAGACGGCCTAATGCGTACAGCTAAAACTGAAAAACAAACTAACTGTCATGCGTAATTAAGGTTCAATAACACGTCATAAGCCTGCGTGGATGAGTTGGAGGTTCTGGTCGTTATGGGCATTGAATCCAGAGTTGGATTATGTCCCCCATAGCCTGCGTAAGACGGACAAATCACCATTTTAACTGACGTGACCCAACAGCTTACGTATCACCGTTAAGCTGCCTTTGTTGACCGTAACTTGACCCTCGTTGACCGGAGGTACAGATGACGTGGATGGCTGAACAAATAGCACAAGAACCTCGAGCACCTTGATTCCTAAGTGCCCATGTGGCTCATTTGGCAAAATGACACGTGGAACCTTGAGATTAACAAAAAGGCTGCGAGATCATCAGATGGCTGCGGAATCAGCAGATGGCTGCGGAATTCCTGTAAATATGTCGAAATCTAAACAAAACAGTCACACATTAGCAAAATTCCTTAATCATGCTTAAAGCCATCACATGTAATGATCTGGGTGAGTTTTGCAAGGAAAATGAGGCAAAAGAGGGAGATGAATGAGGGAAAACTGTAGGTAATGATGGATAATCAAGTGTAAAGTAGAGGCTCTACAGTTACTATATCCAACACTGGTACTTGAGATGCTATTTATAGCATTTCTTGTCGCCATTTTCAACACTCCCTCTCAACAAGAAAGGCATTCAACTCGAACCCGATCCTTAACCTTTGGAATGTTCTGCATGCAACACTTCTCCCTAATGTTGTTGCTCCAGCAACTCTAGAAACAAAAAAATATCCAACCTGAATTGGAATGATGCCTCTGTCATCAAAGTCTCTGACTGTTATCGCCTCCGTCCACTGAAAACTCTGCACCTCTGTGCTCTTCAATATCTGACTACTCTAGTCTCTGTCACTTTGATCTCTAACTGCATTAATCACACTGATTCCTGTTGCTGCATCCGTGCTGCTGCTGGTCCTATCTCCCAGCATGCATCCGCACTACACCTCCTCTCATCATGTTGCATCGTGCTGCCCACTACTACACTGCAACTTAGTTACTGAGAAGTAAGTAACTGATCTCCCAACTGACCTCCCTGTTGGGCTAGCAACATCCTCTGATGCTGAAGCTTCCTTTGCCACTCCATCTGCATATGTATCTACCCACCCAGAAAGTCCTACTACTCCTCATCGAGGCTCCCGTAACACGGTTTAATCAAAGAGGTTGGGTATCCCAATGATCCTGCCATTATTCCAGCCTTCGTGGGACTGTCACTCCACATCGCCCCGCCACCGACCTGGAGGTATGGATGCATGTGATCCCTCTGCCCACTTGGCTCGAAATTTCCCCCTACTAGAGGTCTCTGCATGAGTGGATGCCTCCACTCGGTCTCCTCTCGGCTTCTCCAGTTGTGGCTACTCCACAACCTCCTGAAGCTGCTTCACCAATTGTGGCTCCTCCACAATTGTCTGAGACTTCTTCTAGCGCTGCATGTTGAGAGGTAATGTACTCTCCCTCTCAACCACCAAGTCTCCATCAGCTGCCTTGCTCCTCAAGGCTTTTCATGCATCTTGAACCTCAAGAGCATATAGGTTCTTAACTCGTGAACCGATCTGCTTCACCTGTCTCGTAGTGACGTGTCTAAGGAAAACCTTTCCCTTACTGAAGACTATATCATAGCTTTTGTCTTCCAGCATTGCGATCGTTACCAAGTTTTTCCTCAGTCCTGGCACATACTTCACATCTGTCAAGGTAACGCGATCTCCATGCTCCCTCTGAAAAACAATTGTTCCTACTCCTGAGACTATACTTTTCATCATTACCCATCGCTATGAGTATCTAGAGATCTTTCTCCTCCAAGGTACTGAACAAACTCTTATCGCCAGTCATGTGGAATGAAGCTCCATTGTCAAGAAACCAACCACATCCCACCATGGATGAAACCATGCATGCGAAGAGGGTGAAATCCAACTCGAATTGTGAGGCTAGTGCCTCACCTTCTGATGCTTCCAAGGATCCCTTCTTAGATTTCTTCTGTGGACAATTCGTAGCATAATGGCCCACCTCATGACAATGAAAGCATCGCACTTTCGATTTGTCAAACTTCTTCCCACCATAGAAAGGACTCAATTTGGGATGAGAACCCTTCTCCTTCCCTTTCTTTGCTTTACTCGCTAAGGCACAATTTTCTTAATCCTCCCTAGATGAAGAACCATCTCTCGTGCTTCTCCTTATCTCCTCCTGCATCAGATCCGACCAAAGTCGTCCCCAATTTGACAGTTTCTCTCTTCCATTGACCGAGTCTTGGTCGCTATACCAGCTCTTAGGAAGACCGAGGAGATCAAGACTCACCATGTCATCATCGGCTGTCGTGATCCCTACAATTCCAAGCTCATCCCTGCATGTGGTGAGCTTGTTCAAATATGTAGAGATTGTGTCGCGTTTTTCACACTTGATTTTCCGAAGCTTATCTTTTAGCATCAACTTATTTTGATCGCTGTTGTTCTGATATAGATCTTTCAATGTTTTCCACATTGAAAACGGTGTCTCCTTCCCATGGAGACTCGAGACTATGTGATCTCGAACTCCCTCTAGAAGGATTCTTCTCGCTCTAGCCACACATTTCTTCCATTCTGCCAATTTTGTAGCATTAGCTGCTGTCGGCTTGGGGACTTCTTGATCAATGAAGTCCTTTAGACCATTGTCCTCTAATACTGCTTCCATGCGATCCTTCCAGGCTATATAATTTGAGCTTCCATCAAGGGCATACTCGAGTCTTAAACCGTTGAACGCCATTGGGAAATTTTATATGTGATAAGAATTCGAATTCTATAATCAAGAACTTGAAACTTGAAACTTCTCCCTTCTTTGTATACAGTTCTTCGCTTTGATCACCTTTGCTCCAATACCATGTAGAATTTCCCACTGTAGATCAACATATTATGCAATACACTAAAGCAAAATACAAGATCTACTTCTACAAAAAAATTGCGGAAGCTTAATCAAATTTGAGCAAAATCAAATAGAAAACATATAACTGAGAATGAGAAAGAAATCACACATCAACACAGAAGAATACTCTAGGAAAGCCTCAGCTAAAAACCCTGATCTCTATATTATCATACAAGTGGAAATATGTCCGGATTACACAAAGCTTTAGCTCACAAGCTATCCAACTCTCAGTACAATCCCTTTGCTACTCATAGACAGTCAAAGGCTTCTCATAAACCTTCTTCTCTACCCTCCAAGCCTCCTATTTCCTTGCGTAGTTTCTCCTGGGGTCCAATGCTACCACCTGTGTGAATTCACCTCTCGCACTGCTCACTAAACTCATAAATAACTGCGCAATCCTGAAGGAGATAATTCCTTCTGCATGGATGAGCTTCCTATATAGGAAAATCCTCCAACTGATAGTACACTGTCCCTTCCTCTGATCTCAACTGGGTCTCTGACTGAACTGACATGCATGAGTTATTTATGAGAGAATATTCAGTTATCTGAAGTGCAGCAGTTACATGCATGCATGCATTAACTAACTGAAGTCAGAATTAGTTCAACAAACTATTTGAACTAATCTAACTAGTCTTAACTCAGTTAACTAAGCTAACTAATTACAACTCAAGGTATAACTCATCCTGTTCTCCTTTAATCAAGGGATAACTTCCTTAATCAATAGAGAAACTATTGCATGTCTTCACATAGACTTCATGTTTGATTTCCTCCAACTAATTAACTCATGATGAATTAATTAATTATTTTACAAACAACTGCTTAGATCAAATTCGAATTTTACTTCTCAATTTTAGTTCAGGGACTAACTAAAATTGGAATTTATCCCGAAATGTTATTTATAGCAATGCTATTTTTAGCATTTTTATTTTATCATTCCTTGTTGCTATATCCAACACTGGTACCTGATATGCTATTTATAGCAATTCTATTTATAGCATTTCTTGTTGCCATTTTCAACAACTCGGAATCTCAAAATTTCAAAGTGGCTATAGTTCAATTTGTAAGATTGATAATTCACGTAGCCCCACTCATCTTCATTAATTTAATAGCCCCCGAAACCAAGATCATAAAAAAAACTTATCAAAAAAAATCTTATCACAAAATTTTGTATCACACAAAAAAACCTCTACAAAAAACTTCTTGCAAAGACTCATCGCAAAATTTTAAATCTTAACATTTTTAACAAAACAAAAAATGTGATAAGTTGATCCGATTGTGCTTCGAATTCATGTTTTGTTTCAATTCGTTTGAACTGAGGGAATTTAATATATGTATAAATATATTAATGCAACTTATTAGTCAACTAAATAAGTAATAAGAATTAATAAGACAATTATTAATTAATTAATAATAGCAATTTAATTTAGGATTAGAATTTAATTAGCAAATTTTGATTTTTTGGCTCACGCAACAAAATTTCCAGAATTTTGGCAGTTTTGATTCATCAACTTTGGAGACTCATAGATTGAGTTTTACTTGGCCAAATGAGGCCGGGACAGCTCATTGGAAAGATAAAATCACAGAGAACATTTCTGAGGATGTTTCATTAACAGATTTCATCTTTTATTAGGTCTAAAATCCAGCAGAAGACCAAGCTCCAAATTTTTAATAAAACTAATTTTACCGAGTTTTATTTTCTGCATGTTCATTTGCCCAAGCCTCTTCGAAATGCAAATCCATTCGTGAATAATATCCTTAACCAATTAAATCATCACAAACATCAGTAGAAATCTCATATTTCATTTTCAATTATTTATTTAATTGAATTTGATTAGATTTGTTTTAATTCCATATTTGGCATTTTGATTTTATTTTTACATTTTAATTTTGTTTTGATTTGATTTTGCATGAAAACAGTTGAAGAGAAAAGAATCTCAATCAATGAGAAGGCTCCAACAATAGAATAATGGAATTTTGAGCCAATGAAAATTTATTAAATAGATTTATTATTCAACAAACTTTCTTATTCTAAATTATTTTGTAAATATTATATATACACCAGATTGTAGAATGTAAAAATGACTTCTCTCCTCTGCAATTCTGTAATTTTAAAAGCACTTCTGTAATAAGGATTTAGAGTTGTAGGCGAAAGGAATGAAAATATCATATCTGGAGACTATTGAGGATTTTTCTTTTGCATTTTGAAATATGTGTGGTGGGCAGAGTTTGCACTTCTGCAATTCTTGTTGTAACAATAGAAATTCAAGCAATGTAAAGGACTATTGGAGACCAGAGCCAGAGAAATGGATTCAATAAATTGGTATTTCTAATGCTATTGTTTTAAATACTAGTTTCATTTTATGATGACAGGAATATGTCATTTAATTCATATTTGTGCACTTTTGTCGGTATGAGTAATTTGTCTCAATCATATGTTATTATGTATCTCTGCTCTTATGGGTTGAATTTTGATTTCTAAGTAACTATTTACTTAGAAATCTGTCTTTTAATACTGGTTTAACAAATAGTAATATGTTGTGAACTTTTTCCTCATATTATTGTTCAGATATTTGAATTATTGATTAAACAATCAATATCATTTTGTAAACTTCTTCCTAAATTTTGTTGGTTGATTATTTTAGTCAAGAGGTCTCTTAATAGAATGTGACTTGGTATTCATAATGTAAGTTGATTGAACTACTTCGCTAGCTTGATATTCATCATAAGCCAAACATATTTAAATCCCAATCATTGAAATATCTTGCTCTCGGTTGGGTTAGATCTATATCTGCGTAATTGAGATAAGATTAGGATTTAGTTCCTTTTGCTTGCATTTTAGAATAATTTTGCATTTAGATTAATTTTACATTTCTAAAAGTCATCTTCATAAAAAGACAAACTTTAGTTGTGGCTTGGCTAAGCCCCATATCAGCTTAAGGATCACTTTCTTGCCTGATCAACAAGAGGGTTGATCTGATGTCTCTTCTCCATTGGTGGATGAAAGTCATATTGTAAGCCATTTTGGAGAATGAGAGAAGCTAACTGGACCTAATTGAACCAGTCGGAACCACCATTCCAAATGAAAAAGGAGTTGTTTTAAGGTCCGGATTGGGTGGTCATCCCCCATGTTGTTGCAACGAATTTTGGGGCTTCAACATAATCACATCCCAAGAAAGCTTCAGATTAAATTGTATCTTTAGCTTTAATCATCAACAACACAAAATTCTTACTAGCATTCACAAGCCTTTTCATTTGACCTGCACTAACAAGAGATACATTAATCTTCTTGCAGTATGCTCTAACAATATACTCAACTCAATCTTTGAAAATATTATATTTGTTCTCTTGACGATAGAGTATGGATTTTTGTTCATGTAAATATGGACTCCCTAAGACAATCCCACGAATATCAAGTGGTACAATATCAAGCTCTACCTCATCTATAAAATTAAGAATGATGGGAAAATTGAGTTTACATTTTCTTGTCACTTTCAATTTGGCATCATTACATACCCAGCCCAAAGGGTAAGGTTTTGTATGAGGTGTAGTATCTAAATTAAGTTTCTTGAAAATTACTTCAGAGATAAGATTGACTTGAGATCCACTATCAAATAGAGTATCAACCTTTGTATGTTTTGTAATGACCCCAATATGAAAAATTTCACTTCTTTCTTTATCATTTTGAGATTCAACAGGCTTGCTAGAAGAACTAGTGCTTGTGTTAGAACCTATACCTTTCATTCCCATGGTTGTGATTTTGGTTTCATCACCTGAATCGGATCCTAGATCTTGTTGAGTTGTGGCAACATTGCTTTGTTTCCCCTTGTTATTAAATTTCTTTGGTCTCAATTCTAGATGTAATTTCCAACAATGGTCTTCATCATGGCCATCTTTTGAACAATGTTTACAAGTAAGTTTCTCTCCCTCTTTCTTGACGGTACCATTCTTCTTACCTTTGACTTTAAATTTCCCCTTTCCTTTGTCTCCAAATTTAAAAGGTTTCTTTGTTGGACCCTTCAGGAACATTCGTGCCTCTTGATTCTAAACGAATAACCCGAACACATAATTCATCTAGATTGTTGGGATTAAACATAAGTATAATATGTATCAAATAGCTATGCAATCACTTATATATTTAAGGAGAGTATATTGTGAGGCCAAATCAACAACCAAGATTAATGATATTTTTCTATATTCTTGTGTGCAACTTTGGACACTTTGACCTTTAGCTTGTTTAAAATTTTTCCAATCCATTATTTCTTTTTTCATATAAGCTAATGGATAAAATCTCCTCATTAATTCAACTATAAAATCATTCCAAGAAGATATAATTTTACCACTTTTATTCAAATCTTCTTAAGTCCTGGCCTCCCACCAGATAAGAGTCGCACCTTCCAAATGAAGAGAATCAAGTTGGATCTTGGTAACATCATCATCAATCTTTTGACTCTTACAATAAACTTCAATTTGACGAATCCAATTATCCAAATTTTCAACATTTACTTCTCCATTATACATTGGAAATTCAAACTTGACATCAAGCTTAAGTAAAAGAGACTTAACATGTCCTCTTGGAGATGTAGGAGGAGTAGGTCTATGTGAAGAATGAGGTGAAGAAGGAGGTGAGGATGGAGGTGAAGGAGGAGGAGGAGGTGGAGGCTTGCTGCCATTACCACCATGACCTTTTGGTTGATTATAAATTTATCCTTGCAACCGTGTTGTTCTTTCATTATACAACACTTTTACCATCTAAGTCATATCAAAGAAAGTTTTTATAAAAGCTCTCTCATCCTCAAACATTAGTTCTTGTCCTTGTCCTTCTTCATGTGCCATGACTTGTGGAGTATGTCGTCTTCTTGAGCCAACTTGAGAAATTGGTTCTTCAAGTGCTCCATCTCCTCTTCTCAATATAGACCTTGCAAGCATTCAAAAACCTTGCAAATTCTGTCAAACCTTCACAAAAACCATGCTCTGATACCAAATTGATCCAAAAACGAAAAGTGAAGATTTCATTAAATAATTTGCACGCTAGTTCATTTCTTTTATGCAATAGATCATGGATGCAAAAGTACATAAGCTTAAGTAAATTTGCAGAATTTTAATAGTTGAAAGTGGACAAACATGCAACATCAAACACAAGCAAATTAATAACGGAGTTCACCCATCTTAGGTTATGTCTTCGGGTCCAGCTTCTAATGGTGACCACTTTATTATATGATCAAATTCTCAATACATCAACCTTCATGCTTCAATCTACAAAAATAACACTACCATTGTGTCTAAAATGCTAAAAAACCACTAACTAGGCTCGTCTTGAGCTCAAAAAGGCTGAAAAATGAGAAAGTTATGCCTTTTTCTTTAAGGATACTTGTAAACTCTGTAACAAAACCAAAACGCTCTGCAATTTTTTTAAAAAAATGATCCCAACCCAATTGTTAGGGTGCTAGAGTGGTAAGGCGAAGGTCATGGGTTTGACCCACACCTCCCGCCATTGTTTGTGTTGTATTTGTTATAAATATTTTTAAAAAATGCACATATGGGCCGTGGCCCTCGTTGTAGGCTTTGAATCCAGTTCTATGCATCATTATGTGACCACGGGCGCAGGAAGAGGTGCCACACACCTGGCCCCTTTGTTTTTATCCATTAATGGTTCTGCCATAATACATAACCGTGGGCTTTAGGCTGGGGTAGTGGTGCCACGCGCCTAGCCTTTAACCTCCCACCACTCCGCCAACGGTTATGACATATGCCAAAAACCATGGGTCATGCGAGTCGACCGCATCTGTTGGCCTACCCACTAACCCGAACATGCCAACCTATATGATTTTAAATATAATATTGTGTGCATGCTTTAACAAGATGTGTCGTAGCCCAGTTGGTAGGGCGACTGTTTCGTGAACCGAAGGTTGGGAGGTCAAATCCACCAGAGGCTTGTTTGTTGGTCAACCAAATTTTGGTGCCATCCAGAGTGCCACGTGGCACCCTGGGATTGGGCTATGAGTCACTTTGTGATTGGCCCATCTCACAAACCTTCAAACCAATAACAACGCGCCACATGTCCTCATACTACTAGCCCAAATGTTAGCTCCTTATTGGCCACCTTCTGACATCTGTACTTCCTAGTCAGATGATGATGTCAGTACCACATCAACATACAGATTGCCACGCCAACATACAAACTACACAGTTAACCTTGCAACTTTGACTTTTTTTTTGTTTGCCCAAAATTTCAGATCATGATAACTTCCTCATAAGGTGTCAGATTGAGGCGATTCAAGTATCATTGGAATCAGAACGACGAGCTCTACTATTTGATGTTGGTTTTAGGATATTTTGAGAACATTCATTTTTTAGCATATTTTTTATCCCTTGAATCAACAATACACTTTATGAACTATGGATTCTCGATTTTTGGTGGAGTCACTATAAAATTGTTGCTTGGGTAGAAAGGGTGGAGATGGTGATGTCTCTAGATTCCCTAGTTGCAAGGGTGGAGATGGTGATGTCTCTAGATTCCCTAGTTACTATATTCTTTGGTGTGTTGAGGAGTCCTAGTTATTTCCCTGAAGCACTCCTCCTCAAGCTCTCAATCTGGCTTGGGGGTGGATGATTGCAAGAAAGGCCACAATGCAATCATCCTAAGGTTGGGCAGATAGATATGGTCCCAATCTCAGTTGGTATTTCATTATTCAATACGAGATAAGTGGTTAAAACTTATGCACTCAATTCTCTGTGATGTTATTTCATTGAATTTAATGGACATGGTCTTTTGCATATATTGTTGTTAAATATTATCCCTATGCTTTATGTTATTGAGTTGTTATCAAAGAGTGAAAAATATATATGTTCATGTGTTTGGGGGTAGGTTGAGCTTCCCTGTGATTATATTATTTTATATAAACATGTATGATATCTGTGTATTTTAATGGCCTAAATTTTATTGTTGACCTAGTGAAATCTGGGGATAGGCTCGTATTGTGCACTCCAACATATTTAGCTGATAGCATGTCGCATTGATTGATTTCCATCGTGGCCAAGATAGGTCGGAAGGGGATCTGGATGATCTTGGATTTTGATCCATGATTTTATAGGAAGCAAGATCAACAACTGGGAAAGCAAACTAATCATTAAAATTTTGGTCTGTGCATCTTGAAGGAATTGTGAATAATCTCTAAGTGTCGAAATTTCATGTGAACTAACCCGAGATGGGGTTAGGACCTGCTAGTTCGGGGATCAGGTGGAAAGACCTAATCATAGCTAGTTTTTAGGCCCGAACTAGGGGTATAGGCCTTAGTTGTTTGAGGCTTGTGGATGTTCAAGGCTCGACTTAGGGAGGGAAAGCATTTGCATGGTTTACGGTTGAACACCCTTAGTAAATCATAACGTATAATTTTAAAAATATACCAAGGGATTAGGTGGGAACCAACATAGTATTACGTGGCAAGGAGGATGATTTATGGTCATGGGGCCCGTCTGGTTAGGTGGGAACTAGGACATGATTAAGTGGCTGGAAGGATGATGTGGTAGATGTAGGGCCTGCCATGTGTCCATCTCACCTGGAGCAATGGGAGAATGCATGGTTCCGAGAGGGGTGAAACACTGAATGAGGACCTCCCTCCCTTTGTACCTCATGGGGATAAGCCCCCTCTTTTCCCATTTATTTTTCTTGGTAGAATGTCCACATTGATCTAGGGATGTGAAACCATGATAGAGGGATACCCCCGGGCCCTATGATGTCAGTGAGGGGGAGTTCCTCGTTTTAATCTCATCCAACATTATGTCTGCGAGATGAAGATCGTTGATAGACCAAGGGGGCATGTGTGTGTGTATAGGACCATGTTTAATATATATATATATATAAAGCCAAGGGGTTGGACCGATGAATAAGAGTTTGTGATGTGGTAATGCCACATGGACTTGTGCAATGATGTGGACTTTCTCTAAAGGGTACAGGGTAGCCATGTGGGGTCCATGTGGGTGCCATGTGGTAGCACAATGCTGACATGGAAAGAGTTAATGGCCCAATTTCAAACAACCATATCTTGTGATCTAGATGTCAATTTTCGAAAAAAATTATATCACTAAAAATCTCTTGACGAGCCAGACGCAATGGAGATGTTTATTTTAAGTTTTGAGGAGTTTGAAAAAAGACAAAATTTGATGACCCCATTTCCATGACAAGACTTTGGAGGTCGGGTCGATGATAGTAATACCTTCTTCTACCCTTAGTAGGGGCTATGGGGTGGATGGGGGTGTTACAGTAGGCCATTGAATAAATTGCGAAAACAATGGCCATTACTATCATAAAGAATCTCTAGGTCTTTTGAAAATTAACCAATTGGAAGGAAATCTTGTTTGAGAGATAACCTCCACCCATTCAAAGATAAAATCCTTTTTAAAAGAAAAGTAATATGTACAAAATTGATCGGTACACCTAAGAAGTTGATTCACACCCCATGACCTGAGCAAACAATGAGGAAAAGTCTTTATAGTGCTATGCTAGTAATGAGGTGTCAATATAAGACCAATTGGTCTGAACATGTGTCAATTGGAGAATAAATTTCCAGATGATACTCATCCCACCACCCTAAGAATCTAGGAATGCATCAGCCTCAGGTAATATGAGTTGCATGTTTGGCTCTGGTAGTAAATGAGAGGTAACCGATCTTACTTTTGGATGATATTTTTCACTAAATTTTCTTTATCATTTACAATTTTCACATTTTTTGAGGTCCCACCAAATGGTGATGTTTCTTGACATCTTAGCATTAAATAGATTTATGAATTATTTTTTCTACACTTCATTTTACAAATTTCATGAGATTATTGATAATTTTAAAAGAAAAATTAAGATTAGCACTATTGGATATTATAATAAAAACATGATCTGTATCTAAATAAAACATGTTTATGATTTAATTTTTTATTTTAAACATTATCAACCACTTTATTATAAGTTATTTTTTCAAGCAAACCATTTATGAAGTCCACTTTAATACATAATACATAGTCTAACACAAATTGTGATATATTTTTCATGAGTTTTAAGGCAACTATAATAAAAAATGCTTAAAGAATTTCCATCATAAGCTAAAGATTCATGTGTCCATAACTATAAGTGCAAGTTAGAAAGCCTAACCCCATTGAAGTTTTGAAAGTTGAGGAATCCATAAAAATATAAGTTTTATGCACACATTGACACAAACTAAAAACTGGGATTCAAAGTGACAAATGTACTCACTATTCTCTGCAATGTCAAACTTTAGCATGGAAAACCCACAAGGAAATGGGTAGATGGAGTTGGCCCCTTTTACATAGCTCAAAACAAGGGCGGTATTGAAATCGACTACTTATGGTTGGGTGGAAAGTTGCATGTGTGTGTAATCAATTGCATGGATCATCTTTGATAAGCAATAAGCATTTCATCCTATTTTATGAATACGCAAAATATTTGTTCATTATGTTATTCCTTGTTTGAGAGTTGTAATTGATTGCATAAATTATGCATATGAATGCTTAATACATGCATTTGGGCATTGGCACCATGGTCTGACCATTCTTTGTATATCTATAATTGTTGCATTCATTGTTTATTTGCATTGTACATGCATTTATAATATTGCTAAAGTTCTAAGCTAGTGTGGCTCCATTACTCCCCATCAAATGGGTTTAGGAGGGTCAAACACATTTTATAAAAGTTAGGAACTTATTAGAGAAGTTAATGAAAGCATGACTAAGACATTACTTTTGTATTTTTAAAGTTAATCATTCACACAAAGGATGCGTGGCTATGTCCTATTGGTGTGGTTTATAAAGGTGCATCCTTGAGGGGACCTTTACAACTCATAATGATTTGGGTTGTCAAATAATTCTCAGATTGAAAATTAGGGTTGAATCTTAGGAGAAACACATTATATTAAGATGGAGTAGAGGCCACAAAAGTAAGGAACATGACACTCTCCCATTTTTATGAGTTCCAAATATACACATCATGGAAAGGTGGTACTTTGAACCTACATAGGTGTTGACACCCTCTTGATCCTAAGATCACTAGTGAGGGAATGAAATTGGGGATGTATGCATGAGAGAGTTAAGACCTATAAGGGTTTAAAAGAGGGGAAATCTAGAGCATTGAGTTGGCTAAGATCAACATAAGGGAGTAGAGCATGAGATCTTGACTTGACCATTTTTTGTCATGTTAAAGGAGACACATGGAATCTCTTTATTGGGGTAGGTTATAAAGTTGCACATTAGTATGGAGGGATCTTATGGCCCACAAATTTAATTCATTGATCATATTTGTGATCCACACTTTAGAAGGAACATGTTGTGATGATGATTTAGACTTACCCTAAAGGAGTGAGCTCAATATTCAATTAAAAGTTGCCATGCGATAGGCCCAAAATGCACATTACAACCCAAAGACTACACAAAATTATTATTGTAGGAAAATGAATTAAAGAGCAATAGGAAAGCTAGCTAGACTAGTAGATCCATTGCACAATGGATTTTACATGTGATTCTTAGCAATGCATATAGATGAAAATGATCGTATATGTCAACAACAATATTATACTGGTTCGAATACACGATAATAAACAAGGCCCATTCTCTTTACAGAAGTTGACTTTACTCTTGGGGACATTATGAAATGAATCTAAGAGGAAGCCATGATAATAATAAGTGTGTAAATTAAGACTTGATGAGTGATCAAGATTGACAAATAAATCCATTACTTTATACAAGACCCACAAACAAGAATTTTCATGAAAAAACTTTATATTGTATAATATGATTTGCATTTAGAGAAATGATATGTCATATAATACAATAGTAATAAATTAAAATAAAATAAAAATTAAACTTTATAATATAATTTACGAAAATAAAACTTTTTTTTGTTAGGTAATATGAGTCTTGAGATGATTAGTACGCCTAACCTATGACTTGAGTAGCCATGAACGAGTGGCTAAGCTGTCAAAATCACCCAGGGATCGTACCCGGTCTAGGCCACACCAGCCCTTAGCATGGTTGGATTTTTTCCCACATGGTTTTGAATCAATGACCTTTTCACCACACCATGAAGTGCCTTAACAAAACACCCTTTTACCATATATTCTATGCCCCTGTGCTTTAGGAAAATAAACATTAAAAGGAAACCATAATAAAAATAAATATATAAAATAGAAAAATAAACTAATACAACTCTATTTTATATCATATTTTTTTAATCATTTTAATTTCTGTTTTTTTTTTTCCTTTTTAGGCTAACATGTGACAACACTTTTGGTCAAACTCCCTCTTGTAAATATTTAAATTCTAGTCTTGTAATTAAATTTTGCAAATGTAAATACAATTAACTCACTGAGGAAGGGACACATGTTCAACTACCTTAAAGAGGAATTTGCTTGGGAAATTGGGGAAAGTGCTCATTTAATGATAGGCATGCTTGGTTGGTTTGCTTTTAGTGGAGCTAATAAAAATTAATGGTTGGTTTTGAGGAAGAGTATGGGATTCCTCGATGGAGGACAAACCCATACTCATATGCTTGTCTCATAGAGTATGTTGGGTATTATCAGAAAGCAAGAGTAATGGCAGGGACACGAGGAAAGGACAAGAGCATGAAAGCATTGGAAGGAACTTGGAGGAGGGCATTCAAAGGCATATTGGAACACATTAGAGAAAAAGGGCACTCACATGCGCATAGGAGAATAACATAGGCCACATAGAGAACGTTGGAAGGAGGCCTCTCGAACAAGAAAGAAACACACATAACCATCCAAACAAGTGACAATGTGGAGAATGGAGAGGGAGAAGACATTCACATGGAGGTTTCACGCAAACATCAAGGAGGCTACAATGCATTGGAAAATGTGTGGAAGAGAAGTTGAAAGGCTACACAGGTCGAGGATAGGTCATGGGTGCACATAGCAAGACATGGAGAAAGGTTACTGATCATATGGTTATAATGGAGGTTTGATTTCCTGGAACAATTGACTATCTAGTTTATATTTCCCTTGAGCACTCCTCTTTAAGCACGAAACCTAACTCGAGGGTGATTGATTACAAGCAATATCATAGTGCAGTCAATCTAAGGTTGGGTGGAGAGTTACAGTCCTGATCTTATTTTCCATTTTCATCTACAATGCAAGATAAGTGGTTTGCTTATGTTGTTGTGAATGATATTTCACTATAATGATTGTATTGTTGTTATGTAGTATGCATGGTGAATGGAAGTGTCCATGTTCAATGTGTAAATATATGAATGCTTGGATGCTTTGACATTATATGTGTTACCATCTTGTATTTTGTAGGCCTGGGTAGCCTATTGTTGTGCCCTTCCTTTCTTTAATTATTGCAAGATTGCCTATATGACTGAGTGTGCATGGTTACTTGTGGTAAACCAACATTGTTGGTTAAGTGGTGTGTTTTTATATACTTGGGATGAGATGAGCTTGGGGGTGTCCATTTGATATAAGGGATTTGGGGAATCCCCATGTTGCTTGTATCTACGTAGCATTGCATGATCTAATTGAATGTTAAGAGAGAGAGAGAGAGAGTGTGTGTGTGTGTGTGTGTTGTTTGGGGTGTGGAATCCCATGGTTTGTATGTTGTAAGTGGCTAAGAGCCTCTATGGGTTGGAGGCTGGTTGTTCTAAATATTGATTATTTGTTATCCTGGTTTTTGTGGTTTGCTTTCCATTGATGGTTAATGCCTCCCTTGCTCATGGAATGGCATATATTACCTGGAAAGACTAGTTAAAGCTTTTAATGACTATTATTTTGATGTAATTGCTTTATTCTGTTGTGTTATGGTATGTACAACCAATAAGGGTTGATTATTTCTTGAATGTTTCAACTGAATGTATGAATGAACAATATACCCGAGATGGGACCTTGAGACTCCTGACATTGTTGTTATATTCACAATAAGTTTATGGTATTTTAATGGGGAATTTGTAATTATGTATAATAAACGAGGGAAGTATGCTCTCGTGTTTACTAATAAGTGGATACTTGTTAGATGCCACGGTGTGAGAGACATATGGAGTCTCTATTTTACTGGTTAAACAAACTTAATGAAATGACTTGTGATATACGACCTTGGGCTATTGAATTTAACTAAAAGGAGTATTGCCCCTACATATGTACTTGTAATAATCATCGATGGGGTTGTTTCCAACACATTATCGAGGATCGATTAAGTCAGTGCATTGAGGCCTTGAATCAGGAAGTTATGGAGTCATAAATCTGAGTTCCTGTGTGTTGGGCTAGGTTATATATATATATATATATATATATATTAAAACTCATGAGAGATAGGCGGGTTTGGTTGTGTCATGGGTGTCCCTCTGTGACATATATGTATGTATGTATACACATATAGTTTAGGCGGGGTAGTAACCTAAAATCATTCTAAGTGTCAAGAGGCTTGATAAAGGGCCACTTCCCATTATATAATAGGTGGGTTCTCGTTCTCACCTTAGAGAGAGCCATGCCTTGATAATGCAGGCCCGAAAAGAGAAAAAGAAAAAGGGGAGCATGGATGGGTGATAGACAACAACTTTCCCATCACAAGGCATACAATTCATGTCTCAGTATCAACCTTGAAGGGGGTCATTCCATGGCATCATCAATGAGGATAGGGTGAGACGAGATGAGGTTGAGGCTAAAGGTCAAGCTCCACCAAATGCTATAAAATATTTATAACAAAAAATCCATGTTCGCACAAGGGTTACGACCCTAGTGGGACCCAGGCTTCAGGATGAGGTGACACAATGACGTGGAGGTGACAACGACGTGAAGCACCAGTGGCAAGGCACGTGGGAGAGTGACGTGGATGGGGGCTAATGTGGCAGCCACAAACAACCATACCAAAGGGACAATTTCAATGTAATTGTTTTATGGTATGTACAACCAATAAGGGTTGATTATTTCTTGAATGTTTCAAATGAATGTGTGAATGAGTAAGATACCTAAGATGGGAGCTTGAGATTCCTGTAATTGTTGTTATATTCGTAATAAGTTTATGTTATTTTAATGAGGAATTTCTAATTCTGTATAATAAACGAGGGAAGAGTGTTGTCGTGTTTACTAATAAGTGGAAACCTATTAAATTCCATGGTGTGAGAGACATATGGACTCTTTGTTTTACTAGTTAAACAATAGTAATGAAATGACTTGTGTTATATGACCTTGGGCTATTGAATTTAACTAAAAGGAGACTTGCCCTGATATATATATATATATATATACATGTAATAATCATGGATGGGGTTGTTTCCAACACATTATCGATGATCAATTAAGTCAATGCGCTGAGGCATTAAAGCTCATGAGAGATAGGCGAGTTTGGTTGTGTCATGGGTGTCCCTCTGTGACATATATGTATGTATGTATACACATATAGTTTGGGTGGGGGAGCGACCTAAAATCCTTCTAAGTGTTGAGAGCTTGATAGAGGGTCACTTCCCATTATTTAATAGGTGGGTTCTCATTCTCACCCTAGAGAGAGCCATGCCTTGATAACACAGGCCCGAAAAAAGAAAAAGAAAAACTGGAGCATGACTGGGTGATAGACAACAACTTTCCCATCACAAGGTATATAATTTCGTGTCTCGGTCTCACCCTTGAAGGGGGGTCATTCCATGGTATCATCAACGAGGACAGGGCAAGGCGAGATGAGGCGGATGCTAAAGGCCAAGCCCCACCAAATGGTATAAAATATTTGTAACAAAAAATCCATGTTCGCACAAGGGTTAGGAGCCTGGTGGGACCCAGGCTTCAAGATGAGGTGACATAATGATGTGGAGGTGGCAACGACATGAAGCACTAGTGGCAAGGCACGTGGAAGAATGACATAGATGAGGGCTAATGTGGCATCCATAGACAACCATACCAAAGAGCCAATTTCAATGTAATTGTTTTATGTTGTTGTGTTATGGTATGTACAACCAATAAGGGTTGATTATTTCTTGAATGTTTCAAATGAATGTGTGAATGAGCAATATACCTGAGATGGGAGCTTGAGACTCCTGGCATTGTTGTTATATTCACAATAAGTTTATGGTATTTTAATGGGGAATTTCTAATTCTGTATAATAAACGAGGGAAGTATGCTCTCGTGTTTACTAATAAGTGGATACATGTTAAATGCCATGGTGTGAGAGACATATGGACTCTCTATTTTACTGGTTAAACAATCGTAATGAAATGACTTGTGTTCTATGGCCTTGGGCTATTGAATATAATTAAAAGGAGTCTTGCCCCTATATATATGTACTTGTAATAATCATGGATGGGGTTGTTTCCAACACATTATCGAGGATCAATTAAGTCATTGCGTTGAGGCCTTGAATCGGGAAATTGTGGAGTCATAAATCTAAGTTCTTGTGTGATGGGCTAGGTTATATATATATAGATATATATTAAAGCTCATAAGAGATAGGCAAGTTTGGTTGTGTCATGGGCATCCCTTTGTGACATATATGTATCTATGTATACACATATAGTTTAGGCGGGGGAGTGGCCTAAAATCCTTCTAAGTGTCGAGAGGTTTGGTAGAGGGTCACTCCCCGTTATATAATAGGTGGGTTCTCGTTCCTACCCTAGAGAGAGCCATGACTTTATAACGCATGCCCGAAAAAAGAAAAAAAAAAAGGGGAGCATGGTTGGGTGATGGACAACAACTTTCCCATCACAATGCATACAATTTCATGTCTCGGTCTCACCCTTGAAGGGGGGTTGTTCCATGGTATCATCAACGAGGATAGGGCGAGGCGAGATGAGGTGGAGGCTAAAGGCCAAGCTCCACCAAATGGTATAAAATATTTATAACAAAAAATCCATGTTCGCATAAGGGTTAGGACCCTAGTGGGACCCAGGCTTTAGGATGAGGTGACACAATGATGTGTTGGTCGTAACGATGTGAAGCAATAGTGACAAGGCATGTGGAAGAGTGATGTGAACGAGGGCTGATGTGGCATCCACAAACAACCATACCAGAGGGCCAAATAGTCAAAAAATGAGTGACACATGATATCCCTAGAGGACGCCATGTGGAGGGTGTGTCATCAACATGATGCCATCGCGGGATGACATAGTAAGGTCATATTGACCTGCGACCTTGGTGTATATTGTTGTGGTAACAACGAGGAGAGGATGAGGTATACAAAGGGCGAGACTAGAAGTGATTGTAGACACTTGACATATATATTTCATGTCTCAGGGGCTTGGGCCTCGAGATCTCGCTGTAGCAATGGCCATGGCAATAAACAGGGAGGTTGACGGGGGTCGAGACAAGAAATCCTCTCATCTTTTGACATGGAGGGTTTTCTGTCTCGCCTTGAGCCATTTTTGCATTGAACTTTGTGCAATGGATGAGCGATATTGATAGGGGGCCGAGATGGGAAGTCTTCCCGTCATTTGACATGGAAGGACTCTGTCTCACCTCGAGCCATTTGTAAAGTGCAATGTGCGTGTTGGGCCAAGGAAATATGCTAAGGGATGGGGGTCGAGACGAGAAATTCCTCCTGTTAATTGACGTGGAAGGAATTGTCATCTCGCCTTGGGCCATCTGTGATGTGCACAATGGTGGACTAGGGGGAAAACACACTGAGACCGAGATTTGGGTTATAATAATAGAGGGGCACATAACAATAAAACAATCATCTAGTGGGCTAGGCGAAGTATAATGTGGCTTGTGCCAGAGTGGAATATGAATGACAACGTGCAATGATGTGGCAAGGGCCTAAAAAGGACCAAGTTCAAATGACCATAACTTTTGGTCCGTAACTTGGATCGTGACAAAACTTATATCGCTAGAAATCTCTTGCTGAGCGCAATATGATGGTGGTATCATATTTTAGTTTCGAGCAAGTTGAGACTTAAGGAATTTTGAGACCCCATGTCTATGAAAAGACTATAAAGGTCGAGTTGAATGAAAGTAACACCTTCAAATACCCAAAAAAAGTCTAAAAAAGTGAATAAGAGTGTTACATAACACATCCTTACCAATGAACTATCACAAAAAAAAGCCTTAACAATACTCTTATTCACCATTAATTTAAAATCTTATTGATATTAATTAACTCCTATTTAATTCTTCTTTAAAAATTACCTTAATAAATAATTAATTCATTTAAAAATAATTTTATTTTATTTTATTAATTTTTAAATAAAATATTTAATAATTTAATTTCTCATTTTACTATTTAAAATTGGTTTTCATTTAATTTTTAAAATTAATATTCTATAAATAACCTAAAAATTTATATCATTTAACAAATTTCTAGTTTGACAAAATATTTTTGAATTTCTAAAATTGAGTTTCAAAATCTTCCATATATTTTTGAATTTCTAAAATTGAGTTTCAAAATCTTCCATCAATTTAGAAAACTATGTTAAACGAAATTCTTAATCAATTATATAAAATAATTAATAAACTAAAAATTTATATCATTTAACAAATTTCTAGTTTGACAAAATATTTTTGAATTTCTAAAATTGAGTTTCAAAATTTTCCATATATTTTTGAATTTCTAAAATTGAGTTTCAAAATCTTCCATCAATTTAGAAAACTATGTTAAACAAAATTCTTAATCAATTATATAAATAATTAATAAAGTTATCTTTTTTTAAAAGATGGTCTATTATCCATTTTGGTTGGCCCCGCTCATGACTTTAGTTGCCACACATTTTTAATTATGGAAAGGTCATTGAGAATATTCATGACAAAGACATTGATGAACTGACATGTAGATTGTTGCCCCACATTTTTAATTATGGAAAGGTCATTCAGAATATTAACGACAAAGACGTTGATGAAGTGACATGTAGATTTGTTACCCATCCTTTTCATTTAATTTAAAAGTATTATTAACTTTTTAATAAAATCATTTTTATTTTTGAAAAAACATTGTAATTTCTTTTTATTACGTAACGAGCTATAATGAATTATATAATTAATAATAAAATTATTTTCTTAAAAGATTCTACATCATTTATTTTGTTTGGTCTTTCCCGACCACTTTCTTTACCACACACGCTTTTAATAGTTGAAAAGGTGCGGAGAATATCTTTCACACAGACTTAAACGTTGAGCACAAATTTTAATGCGCTGATGTGTACATTAGTTACAGTCGTTTTCATACCTTTAAAAATATTAGCAACTTTTTAACAAAATCATTTTTTATTAACTTCGAAAAAAGGTTTAAAAGAAAATCTTTTAACAAGACCGCTTTATTCACTAAATTAGCGACTTTTTAACAAAATCATTTTTTATTAACTTCGAAAAAGAGGTTTAAAAGAAAATCTTTTAACAAGACCGCTTTTATTCACTAATCGAAGTATATACCATAGCGTTTTCATTCCCTAGAAAAACATGAGAACTACTAAATAAAATTGTAATCTAAGTATACCATAGTGTGGTTCAAGAGAGTCGATCGGGCGCGGGGTTTGGTGTCGTGGGTTTCAAAATAAACCAAAGATGACATTTCTGGAGAGTGCAATTTATGAAGAGATGACATATGTTTTTCTGGGGTTTCCAACTAATGCATGTGCAGAGCTTGCTGTCAAAGGCTCGAAGCAGGATTTTGTGCAGGAGCTTGCTGTCTGAATACGAGTTCGTACAGGATGCAATCGCTGCCTTGGAGTTGGTTGGATTCGCTTAAGCACCCAAAGTCACAAAACCGCCCAGTTTTTCCATGAAAATTGCTAAACCCCAAATCTTTGTGGTATGCTCTGCTTTCCCTCGTGCAACTGCATTTAATACAGAGCGCAGTGCTCTGGTTTTGTTATTTTGTCCAGAGCAGTGATACAGCTTATCAGTAAATGTAATGCTGATTATCTCTTGTTATTTTGCATTTTCTCTTGTTATTTTGCATAAATGTGATGTAGATTTTCTCCTCGTGTTTGTGCAACAGATTCCATGGAAAGGGAAGGAGCTCACAAATACAAACGAGCTCGCCAAGATAATCATGCTGCTAAGTGACTATTTTTCTTCTAAAAATCCATTGAGAGGACGCCATTCTCTTGCAGCCCTCTTCATCTCTTGCAGCCCTCTTCAGTAAATGAGTGAAATAAGGTCATACCAAATAAATACATATATAAAAGCGTCACCACCAGGAGAGGTCACCGAAGCGTTACAGCATGATTAGTGCGCTCAAAATTGTGGAACAAATTGTGCTAGTGTTGTGGTATTTAAATTCTATTTTAGAGGTCTGTACTTTAATCCGATTTAGAATTTCAATTTTTCAGAAACAGTACCGAAGATTACATTTATGGGAGAGATTGAGTTTTGTTGGAGATGACTTCTGTTTTTTGTGGCTTCCCATTTATGCATGTGCAGGAGCTTTCTTTCTCTCCGAGCACCAGTTTGTACAGGAGCTTGCTGTTGGAGGGCAGTTTGTACAGGATGCAAACACTTTTTTGGAGTTGGTTGGAAGAACTGCATAATTGCACTCAAAACCAGACAACTGCCAAGTTTTGCCCTGCAAATTTGTCAAAACTAAAATGTATGCTCTGTTTTCCTTACTGGAGTGCAGTGCCATCGTTTTGTTATTTTGTACATAGCAGTGCTAGTGTTGTGGCATTAAAATTTCTTTTGAGAGTTCTGTACTTGAGTTCGATTTAGAATTTCAATTTTTCAGAAATAGAACCAAAGCTTATATTTCTGGTAGAGAGCGCAAGTTGTGAGAGATGCCATTTGTTTTTATGTGACTTCCAACTTATGCATGTGCAGGAGCTTGCTGTCTATGAACTTGCTGTCGGAGCACGAGTTTGTCCAGGATGCGAGCACTGGTTGGAAGAGCCGCTTAATTGCACCCAACACCACAAAACTGCCAAGTTTTGCCCTGCAAATTGCCAAACCCAAAATGTATGCTCTGTTTTCATTACTTGAGTGCAGTGCCATCGTTTTGTTATTTTGTACATAGCAGTGATACAGCTTATCCTTAAATGTAATGTCGATTTTGTCATGGTGTATGTGTAACAAGGGTTAGTGTTGTAGCATTTAAATTCTCTTTTAGAGTTCTGTACTTAAGTCCGATTTAGAATTTATGTACTTATTGCAGGCTGCCCTTATACTATAAGTGAGTGCTTCAATCAAATCGGGCTTGCGAGTGCTTGCTGCTTCGGGACTACTATCAACTTCTCTTCGCTCCGTTCAATATAAATATCCAAATGCAGATGCATAACCTACGGAGGTAACGGGGACAACACGAGATTGAAAGAGCTCCTAGATTGATTTCACACCAGATGTATTGTGCTTGAATATGCGATACACACGAAGGACTTGAAGGTTTCGGGCTTCCCTCATCAACGTTTGCATAGTAGAAAGTCGGATTTCCCTCATCAGCTTTTGCATAGTAGGTCTTTTTTCTCTCGAAACTGGAACGCTGGTCGGCCTCTAATGCTATTGGATATGGATTTGGATTTCTAACCGCTGGTTCTGGGTATGTCTCTCGACCTAGAAGAATTCTGTTTAGAATTTGTGGCTGATTTAGAATTTCTGTACTTGAGTTTTGTTTAGAATTTTCTTTTAGAGTTCTGTAGTACAGTCCGGTTTAGAGTTTCAAATTTGCAGTTGATTGGGTTAACAATTTTAGTTGGTTGGATTAAGATTCATTTTTTTGACACATTTTCAGGCTAGTTTGACAGAATTTCCATCTCGGTTCCAGATATATTGCTGTGTTTTATTCCTCACTCGTATAGTCTCTGCGTCATTGCTGCATTTTCCCTTTCAAATTGCCTTTCCATCTTGATCTTTACAACACTTGCATATCATCATTATTGTCGATGCCACGCCAGGCCATGAGGATTGTTTTTTACTCTTTGAGGATTGTTTTTTACTCTTTTTTTCCTACGTTTCAAGGTGATGGGAATCTTCTTCCTTAACTAGCCAACCAATGAAGTTCACCCCTGCTTTTCCATCCTCCTACTTATAATGATGAGTACTTAGATCAAATTTCTCTACTCTATGACTAATTATAAATTATAGATTTGTTTTCCAATAATCTTTTTATTTTTATGGATTTGTTTGGGGTGGAAAGAAAAGTTAAATTTTTTTTATGGCAAGCAAAGCGAGTGCTGGGTGGTTTTTTTTTTTTGTTTGTTTTATGTTTTTAAATGATTTATTGCATTTGCATAGTAAATATCATTTTATAAGCGATGAAAAGCAAGTGGTTTGTTTTTAATTATTAATTATCTATTGCATTTGCGAGTAACTATTATTTTGAATGCTTTTCAAATTAATGTACTTGTACTATTAAGTGTAAATTATAGCTCCAATAATAAGATATTGATTTGTTTTATAATAATTATTTTTCAATCATTTGATGCATAAACGAAGTCATGTGACTTGACTCATTCTTTTATAAGCCAGGGCGGAATAACCTTTTTAATGCCTTTCTAATTAATGGTTTCTTTAGATATTGATTGAATTGTTATTCTCAACATCATTTCAGAGTCTTGTATGGCTTTTTTTCCCCTAATTTAGTTTGGTGTATTAAAAGTAGCCCCTTCTGTTGTTCTACAATAATTGAATTAAGTGTGACTTTAGCATTTTCTATTGCAAATTCGATATTTAAGATTAAATTAATATAATCTAATTTTATTTTCTCACTGTGCAATTCAACCATCTTTGTGCATGGCAGTAGGACAGATCATGCAATTAGGAAGGCAACCCCAAGTTTGGAACTCCTCTCGTCGTGGTTTTTCTACCCCTTCGAGGCGTCTCATGGTAGGTACACACATTACCCTAGCCCCACCCACATATAACCAAAGATTATTTTATTTTACATAAGAGTAAATTTGATTGATCATTTTGTTATTATTATTTTATTTTTCTACTCTAATTATTTATTAGTATTAATGGGATGGGGTTAAATGATTAAGGTGGGATATTACCATGTGCATACTTAATTATTAATGTAAATGAGTAATATAATCCTTTAGACCACTCACAAATTTAGATATAGTGTGAAACTTTTGTGTATACGTAAGAAATTTACATATAGTATGAAACTTTAGTGTATATTTAAGAGACATGTTCAATTTAGTTTTCTTTTTTGATAAAAAATTATATTTAATTATTTTAAAAGTTTAAACATTTAATAGTTTGTCTCAAATTATAAATAATGAATAAAAAGTTAAATTATTGATTGGTTTTATATAGAAAATTAATTTGAAAAAATATTTTATTTTACATGTTAATATATTTTATTTACATATTTCTTTTGCATTTTTCATTCCCTATAAATTCTTGTAAAGATTTCATTATTGGATTTTGTTTTTATACTTTGTGATGTCACTTACATTAATGTCCAATGTTTTTTCTTAATACTTTTGAAGATTTTAAAAGAGCATTTTAAAAGTCTAACTAGTTGCTATAGCAACATGTACTAATCAATTGGGTTTAGCTTGAGTGATTATGTGATTGAGTGTTGTTCTCTCCACTTAGGTTTTATTCCCATAAGTGACATGTCAAAACTTTGAGCTTGTATAGAATCCAATTTACCTTGAGTACCATCCTTGGAATAAGGGGAAGTGCCTTGTGGATTTTCCTAGGAAATGTATGCGAAAAAAGAAATCATGTACTAAGTTATCACATGCCAATAACCTTCACATATAACACTAATTAAATACACCATGATTATGCCCAACAATTATGATCAAAATTTGATTTTGTCCATGGTTTAATCTATGCTACTAAGTCATTAAAATGTGATGCCTAAATGCCCATGCTATGAGAGAGGTCTCTTTTAGTGCCTAAAATAGAGGTTTGATTACAGTGATAAGTCATTATAAAAGTTTAAAATGTGTTTCTTACATGTGTATCCTATGAAAGAGGTCTAACCTCTATTTTAGTGCCTAAAACATAGTTGTGGATGCTATGTCACAACTATCCCAACTTGCAAACTAACTGAACCTAACTTGATAAGTGTATTCACTTTCTTTTTCAATCTATTAAATTGTATAGTTGTTGCCACTTCTTTTAGTTAAATTGTATTGTTGCTCTCTTTGGTGTTTTGTTCCCCTATCTCTTGCTCAATTATCACATTAGGCAATTATGTGTGACCCCAGGCCCTTGCATTTTGTTGTAGCTGCTGCAACAACCCTCTAAAATTCCCGACCCTTCAAAATTTTGGAGCCCCTGTACCATCCCCGTGACTGTTACGTATTCTCGAAACCTCTTCAGTCGACCTAAACCCTTTTCATCCCAACATAAGCCTAACTCCCAAAAACCTTCAAAGGCCTGTGATCTTGCCTAAGTCACAGGTTGCATCAAAATGATCCTTATGAGCCTAAAAATCGCGACCATGCGACCTACCCCAATTTGTGATTAAGTCAAGTAGCTAGGTTGCATGGAAAATTTCGTGACTTGTCACACCCATGCGACTTTGCGATCTCTCTAGGCGGCAAGATTGCAGGGTCGCAACATTGCCTGTGCAAGCACCACCAGTGTGACTTTGCGACTCCGCGACCCCATGAGGTCGCAAGGTCGCAAGGTCGCAAAGGTCTGAAATCACACCTAGTGCGACCCTACGACCTCTGCAACCCCACACATTCGACCAAAACTCATAAATAGTCGATCTCACAGGTCATTTGGACAAATCGTCTTGGTCGCACAAGGGACAAAGAGGCTCAACGACTTGAAGGAGGCACATGACCCTGTCAGTGTAGGTGACTCTTCCCCTTCCTGTTAATCATTACCTCTTGCCATTTGGCCTCCTCTTCCACCCTGACCCTACATATTCCAAATCAGGGGGGTTTTATCCAAGTCCTGGCTCATTGTTTTACCCAGAGAACCCTTGGCCACTTGATTTTTCTCTCAAGAGCCCCTCTGATTAGTCACTCTCTCCATACTCATCCCAAACTGGCCTGCATTCCCTGAGGACCAAGTCATCTAGTCTGGGAGTCCCCAAGGGCCCATCCTGAGCCTCATTCCCCTCGTCGAGTCCCCCTGAGAAGCAGGTCGCATGGCTAAATGCCACGATAGGCCAACGGATACGACCTTGCGATTGTGCGACCCTTGCGACCCATTAGTAGCAATGACCTATGCGACCCATGCGACCCGCTACCTGTGCGACCTAACTTTGTTTGCTAGCCTACCAGTCGCCAAGTTGCACACTCATCTTTGCGACCTCTGCGACCCCCCTAATCCCTGTGACCTTGCAACCTGCTAAGGACACCTTCTCCCAAGGATTTGTCAAGGAGTCTGGAAATTGTAATTTGTGCTTGCTACTAGGAGTTATTATTCATGTCGTCTCTCTCATCGTGGGACTATTTGTTTGACATGCCAGGTGACATTGATCTTGAGTGCATCTCGATTTCTTCCTTCGCTGACGAGATGGCACCTCCAGTAGTGAAGTCTTCTCACAAAATCTCAAAAAGTAGTGTACAGGAGGTTCACCAGGCCCCTCCACCCCCCATCTACAAAGACACTGCTTGCAACATTAACAAGAATACCAAGCTTTCCTGGTTCGATATCTACGCGGAATTCTCTAAACAAGACATCCTTTAAGACTAGGAATATTTCCAAGTATACATCAATGTCAAGAGGTCTAGATTCCACAAGGTGGCGTCACACCCTTAGTCTTTCCATGCGCTGAGACCATTGACTAGATAATACAGAACACTAATGCATATCAATGGGTAGTAAGGGACCACACAGGTGTAGCGTTTGCAACAATCTCCTCAACAAACATTGTTGCTTATTACAGGTTGCCCTAGAAGGAGGAAGTATTCAATACCTGATGGCTCTCGGGTTTTGTAATTCCAACCAAGGATATTTTGAGGGAGTGGTGGAAGGACCCGTCCAAGTTCCGAGTCAAGAGTGACCAGATATATAGGACAAATGGGCTGAAAAAGGTTTATCAGCTTATTGCCACCATGATGAACCGTTTGTACAGTAGGGCCTATATTGACGTCTTCCGTGGGACATGGGTCCCCATCATGTTACGCCATTGCCACCAAGGGTACAATTTTCTACTGGGCCAGCATCTTAGCTTCTGCATTAAGGACCAATATAGTAGCAACTAAGCAGCCTGAGACAGACCAATCGTCAGAGTTTTATATGGCCTCATACCTCCTAGATGCAGTTTGCGCAAGGTGTCGTTTTGACCACTAGAGCTACAACTGGACCACAACTGTAGTAGAACCTGTACATCAACATTACAAGATTTTTTGGAACCCTGGCTATAAGGGTATGCTCAACACCATCTCTGAATCATTTATCACCTTGTTATATCAAGTGCTTTTCGGGGAAGAGCCCCCTTGCATGTCGAAAAGAGCCATGGAGACTATCACCAAGGTGGCACATTGGTTCCCAATTCGGGAGGGGACATTCATCAGAGTTTTTGGTTCTTATAAGACCCCTCACGCACTTCCTCGATTCGCCACGGATAGAGTACTCATGCAGGAAGTGTGCTATCAGATGACCCAAGGCTTCAAAGACACTAAGAAAAGGAAATAAGAAGCCTTGGCCCACATTCCCTCTCATTATTAGGGCTTACACAGTTGAAAACTTCAAGGAAGTGGAGGCAGAAGCCAAAGAGGTAAAGGGGTATCATTTTGTGACTTTGAACCACTGCACCTATGACCTCGAAAGGGTAGTAGCGGCTCACTGCAAAAGGTACAACTTCAATTGGTCGTATCCACATTCCAAGCATGCTCACGAAGATAAGATCAGGGATTGGTACAATGCTGCCAGGGAACTTAACCCTAGTGAGCAACAAGAAAGAGATGACGAGCAACTTGAACATTCCCAGGCAAACGTGAGCCTTCAAGAGAGATCAACTTCTCTAAAGAGGAAGAAAGAGCAGCAAAAGGCGACAAGGAAGCTCAAGAAACACAAGGATAAAGAGATGGAAGATCCCCCAAGCGACCAAGATGAAGGGGAAGATGATGAGACATTGGAACAGAGGAATGTGACCTTGGCAAGAAAAAAACAAGAGATCAAAAGGAAAAGAAAAGAAGAACTCAAACGGTTGTAGGATTCAGGTGACCAACAACCCGAGGACCAGCTTGAGAAAAGGAAGCGACTTGAGGAAGAAGACAAGAAGAAGCAACTAGAAGAGGAACAATTTAAAAGGCAAGAAGAATAGAAAGCCAAAGAAGAAGAAGAGAGAAAGAAGCTGGAGCAAGAACGGAAAGAGCAAGAGGAGATGCACAGATAGGCTGAGGAGCTCATGAAGAAGTAGGAGCAGGAGGAATAAGAAAAGAAGAAACAAGAAGAGGAACAAAGGAGGAGGGCAGAGGAGGAAAAGAGTAGAGAAGAAGAAGAGAAATTAAAGAAGCAACAAGAAGAGGCCTACAAGAAAGCTCAACAGGAATTCGAATAGCAACAACAATCTAGTGAGCAAGTTGAGCTACCTTGTTGGATGTTCCCCTGTCTACTCCCATCATTGGGGGACACCTTCCTCTCAAGGAACTAGGCATTCCTGACGAGGCTGAAGACGAAGTGTTAGACCTGACCAAACTCACTTTTGATCAGGTCAATTTCAAGATCATGCAGGAAAGGAGAAAGTTTTATGCCAGGAACCCTGCAGAGCCTCTATTTGTGACCATGAAAAAGGAAATTGTCTTAGATAACACAGTTAATTCTGAGATGATTGCCTCCACCGGGACCGCAGCTGAGTTGAACATTGGCAGGATGAGCAAGCAAATCATGGATCTCCAAAACAAGCTTTATGCATCTGAGCAGAGGGCCGCGAAAGCAGAAGAAGATAAAAGGAGAATGGAAGAAGAAAACACAACACTCCGCTTGATTCATTCCAGCATGAAGGAGTTACAGGCTGCGATCAAAGATGAAGTTGAAACCTTTGGGGGAGCCATGGCGATGGTTTATGAGGAGATGTCAAAAATTCATCATACTGTGGCCCCAATTCTAGCCATACAAACTAACACAAAAGAAAGGTATGCCATGCTAAAGGAGGTCGTCACAACTTTGGATAAAATTCATGAGTGGACCACCAAGTATCCAAAGGCACTGACAATACTCCTAAAGAAAGATTAGATCACTACACAGAACGAAAAATTCTAGCTTTGCATCAAGATCCAATCACGAGACAAACTAGCCGGAGATGTAGATAAATTTTTGGCTTCATACAAGCATCTTTTGAGTGGTTTGGAGTTAGAGATCGAGAACTATGGGGTCCCTTCTATTGGGGCGGTCGAACAAGTAAGGAAGCAAGAGGACATCTCACAGAAGGTTCAAGATTTGTTGATACCTATAGGCAAGCTACTGACTCAGACGACCTGCAGGTTACAAAGGAGAACATCATGCGATACGTGGTGGAACCAATGAGAATGCACAGAAAGTTGATGACCTTAGCCAATCAGGTTAAGGGCAAAAGAAGCACCCTCATCCCATATGCCCTCAAATGTTTGTAGAAGCATGATGAGGAACAATTGAGGATAGTCCCCATCACTGCCGAATACAAGCTTTGGCACACTTACCTCGTGGAACAACTACATTTAGACATTCCAAAATTGTCTATTATTAAGTTAGTGTTGGAAACACTGAGAGGGGGGTGAATCAATATTTCTTTTCAATTGTGACTTTTACCAGTTAGATCACTTATATTTAGAACACAAATTGAACAATAAGAATAAATGCTTTTATTAATATCTTTAATAAATCAAGTACAATGTATATAGGGCTCCAACCCTAGATGAAGACACCGATCTTCAATCACCTAGGCTCCAACCTGTTGACAAGTACCAACTTGGACTTTTGTGAGGCTCTGACCTCTAGGGCACCAACCCTATCTTCTCAAGGCACCAACCTTGCGTTTAGAGGCTCCAACCCCTAGGGCACCAACCCTTCTCTGGTACAGGCCCCGACTTGGTTTCTTGAGGACACTGATCCTCTAGGGCTCCAACCCTATCCTCTAAGGCACCAACCTTGTCTTTTTGAGGCTCCAACCTCTTGGGCTCCAACCCACTGCAATACTTTGTCAAGATATGTTTGGTAGTAACTCACGGCTCCCAAAATCTTCTTCACCGAGCCCTGTCAATCATCAACTTCACTGTAGTCTTCCACTTTACATCATCAATGACAACCTTGTGAATTAGAAGCTATCACCACCGCACTTCATCGTACCCAATCAAATCCTCCAAGTTTACTTCATGATGACTTCAGCACAACATCATGTCTCCAAGGATGTTTACAAGGCTTCTTCAAGCCTTACTCATCCTCACATCACAGATTCCAGGTGACTGTTCTTTTCATAGGTCAATAAACTTCAGACCCAAGCTTCAATCTTCCTATGAGCAATAATACTTCACTGCATCAGACCACTGTTCAAAATATCACACTGCCTAATGCACCATGCTGCACCAAGACTTCAACAATGACAATCCTTGCACCACACTACACCACTGTCCAATGCACCATGCTGCACCAAGACTTCAACAATGACAATCCTTGCACCACACTACACCACTATTCAATGCACCATGCTGCACCAAGACTTCAACAATGACAATCCTTGCACCATACTACACCACTGTCCAACGCACCATATTGCACCAACTTCAATTCTACACTGCTCCAAACACCAAACTATACCACTGATATGTCTTCACACTTCCTAAGAAGAGTTAGCACCACACTGCGCCAAGTCTGCACCAACTCTCAAAGAAGATCACACTGCACTTTTTGAAGTTTATCATTGTTCTTGAGATTATAGCACCATGGTACTGAGGCAAGGTGTAGTCCTGAGCTTTCAATAGATCTGAGCCCCCACTGTTGTATATTATCCACAGTCCTAGCTTCAATTTTACTGATCCACGAATATATATATATATATATATATATATATATATATATATATATATATATATATATATATATATATATATGCTACTTGTAGGTCTGTACTTCTATCAGGACTGAGAGAGATTGCTATCCCACCGAAATATCTCTGCTGCGAATATAATAAAGAGGTATTGCTCCGAGGTCTGGTGCAAACAGAGTTCTATACATATACCACATTTGTATCAACAAACCATAGTTCCGAAGGTTTGTATGATCATAGGTTTAGAGTTTATTCACAGTCCGAGGCAACCTTAGCAATAAACACAGGTCCGAAATAGTATGCCACAGATAGGTCTGTCCTTCATGAGTTCTACCACAGTGCACCGAGATTCACCTCTAGAGATGTTAAAGGTGTAATCAATTATCTCTGTTCATGAGCTATGAACACTGTTCTATCACCAAACTCCTGTGTGGATGAAGCTGATCCAAAAGAGGAGGTTGTCCGTATGTATGTGTATATATATATATATATATCTATATATATATATATATATATATATCTATATATATATATATATATATATATATACATATACCTTTCAACGAACAACCATGTCCCTTAAGTGCAGGCCGACATGATGAGTTCTACCACAATGCATCAAGATTCACCACAGGTTCTCCGAGATTCACAACAGGTTCACCGAAATTCACCACAACTATACCAAGATTCACCTTGTAATCAATTATCTCTGTTCATGAGCTATGAACACTGTTCTATCACCAAACTCCTGCGTGGATGAAGCCGATCTGAAAGAGGAGGTTGTATATATATATACATACATAAAATCTACCTTTCAAAGAACAACCATGTCCCTTAAGTGCAGGCCGACATGAAAAAGAGCTTAGGTCGGCTTAATGACCAAATTAATTTCCTTATCTTTAAAAATTCATATCTCTTAGAATATTTGGAGTTTCGGGGCATGTGATAGCTCATTAGAAAGCTAAAAATATGCTCTAAAAGATGGCATAGGTATCATGTTCAGATGTTGCCTCTAAAGAGTGAGAAATATGTTTTTATGTGGTTGGTCAATAGATGGTGCAGAAAAAATAGAGGACAGTGGAAATTCTTCATGGATGGGCTTCATGTCATCAAGGGAATCTTTCATCATTAGGATCATCAAGTGTGGTCATCAAGGTGAGGTAAGGACATGTCCTTCATCAAGTATAGTCATCAAGGTGATCATCTTGTCTTCACCAAGTGTGGTCATTCATCATTTGGAACTAGGCATCTCAAGAATATTTGCTATCTCGGCTAGTGCCATATTGACATCAATGACAACCTAGATTAACAATCTCCCCCTTTGTCATTGATGGCAATATTCTTGCTCTTTCAACATTCTCTTCCCCTTTGATATCAATGGCAAACGGGGTACCAAAGTACTCCCCTTGTCAAGTTGCTTCTTTTCTTTACGAATAGTAGTTCTTCATAGGTATGTTACCCCCCTGTCAGGTTGCTCTTCTTTCTGGCAATGTGGTTCATGATAGACGTGCTTACATTCCTTTATGTGATGAACCAACTCCCCTTGTCTGCACAACCTCCTCCAGCTCAGGAAATATTACCTGCTTAGTGATCAAGTGGAAGACATCTTCAACAACAGTCCATTGGATAGATAAGAGATCATGTTCTTCAATGGAGTGTTCCTGAGAAATGATCTATCAAAGAATGATTGTCAATAAAGCTCATCGAGGATTTCATAAGGCTCATTCTCAGATGGCTTCTACAAGAATGCTTAATCATCATAAGCTCCCCCTAACTGTATGCATGGTCTTCCTTTTGGCAGAGTCTCCCCATCAAATACTTGGAATATCAAGGATGACTTCATCAAGTCAACAACATGTGTTGTTGGCTAGAGTGTTCAAGGGACTTCCGGATTCAATTTGCTTCCTTCTCCATACTTGTATAACTTTCTTCTCTGGCATGGTTCTTCCTTGTGTAGGGACCCAAGTCAAGTTACAATCATGTGACATATGTCCAATGTTATGACACTTGAAGCACTCTATATTGTTCATGAATAAGAATTCATGACTTCTTCCTACAAAATTGCTTCTCGGAGATTGACGGGGACCATTATATGCCCTACAATCTTTTGCCATGTGTCCAAAGTTTGTACAAGCATAACAATAACCAAGAAATATACTTTGGTACTTGGGAGATGGAGATTTCCTTGATGTACTTTTGAAGTCTTTCTGCCTTGAGATACTTTGATGATAACCATTGCTTCTTGCATCCTTGGCACCATCTGCATTTCTTCTTGGAGTAGGATTTCTTCCAATGTCAACTTGACTCTTGCCTTTGTTGGAACTGGGAGCATCAATATTTCTTTTTGGCTTCCTCACATCCTTGTTGTTTGAAGCTTTAGGGTTTGCATCATTCTTGCTTGAGGATTCACCTGCATAGCCAAGGCCTGATTTATCAAGGGGAGACCTTTGATGACTTAGAATTTCATCTACATTTTTAGAAATTTTCAAGTTCTTATTCAGCAAGTCAACTTCCTTTTTAAGAAAGACAATTTCTTCTTTCAACTTTTCACAATCTTCATCTTTCATAACTAGTTGCTTCTTCATTTCTTCCATCATCCTTGTTACTTCATGTGTTTCGATTTTTAGAGAGATGACATTTGATTTTAGTAGGAAAATATCTTCATCCTTTTCTTTTAGTTGACATGTCATAGTATTTCTTTCTTTTTCTGCTTCATCAACTTGTCCTTCTATGAATGCCAAAGCTTCCATTTGCTTCTCAGCTCCTTGTGCTTGTTTCCTTGCTTCTTCTAGTTGAGATCTAAGGGAGGAGACCTCTTCCTTGTATTGACCAATCTCTGCTTCAAGTTTGTTCAAGCTCTTGTGCCTTTGTTCAAGGTAGCTTGACAAGGTATCTTCCCGTTTCTTTGCCTTATCCAATTGATTTGTCATGGATATGACTTCTTTATGATGCTTTCTCTTGTTTTGATGAAATTCTTCCTTAATCTTCGCGAGCTCCTTATCTCTTTCTTGTACTTGAAGCTTGACAAGGTCAACTTCCTTCCTTGTCTTGTCGTGGTCACCAACTTGCGCTTTCTTCTTAAGTCCCTCATTTTCGTTTTTCAAATTGTTAATCTCTTCTATGGCAGCCATAAGCTTAGTGAGGAGATATTCTTCAAAATCTTCTTCATTCTCTTCATCTTCTTTAGCCTTGATGTTATCACTCTTATCTTCAGCTTCCTTGATGGGCTCTGGATTTCCTTCTTGTTTTCCATCATTTTCTTGACTAGAGATGATTGTCAATGCTCCTTTTGAGTGAAGATCATGAAGTTTATCCCATATGCCTTTTGCTGACGAACATTTTTCAAAATTGGCCTTCATAGAATCATGTAGCCCATTCAAGATTGCTTTCATTGCTCTTGTATCATGTTCCTTGGATTCTCCATCCATCATGCTATCAACAATCATCGATTTCCACACTTCAATGCCTTGAGTCTTTAAGAAATTCCTCATTCTTGCCTCCCATATATCAAAGTTTCCATTGAACAATGGAGCCTTCACAAATTGATTGACTTCAATTTCGGTGGTTGAGGGAGACCCATCTTTAGGAGAATTGGAGACTTTCTTCCTTTGATTCACTATTTGTGTTCCAATGATCGACCTTCAAGCTGTTAGGCTTTCAGTGAAATTACTGGCTCTGATACCAATTGTTGGAAATACTAAGAGGGGGGTGAATCAATATTTCTTTTCAATTGTGACTTTTACCAGTGAGATCACTTATATTTAGAACACAAAATGAACAATAAGAAATGCTTTTATTAATTTCTTTAATAAATCAAGTACAATGTATAGAGGGCTCCAACCCTAGATGAAGACACCGATCTTCAATCACCTAGGTTCCAACTTGTTGATAAGCACCAACTTGGACTTTTGTGAGGCTTCGACCTCTAGGGCATCAAGCCTATCTTCTCAAGGCACCAACCTTGCGTTTAGAGGCTCCAACCCCTAGGGCACCAACCCTTCTCTGGTACAGGCTCCGACCTACTTTCTTGAGGACACTGATCCTCTAGGGCTCCAACCCTATCCTCCAAGGCTCCAACCTTGTCTTTTCGAGGCTCCAACCTCTTGGGCTCTAACCCATTGCAATACGTCATAAATACATGTTTGGTAGTAACTCACGACTCCGAAAATCTTCTTCACCGAGCCTTGTCAATCATAAACTTCACTGTAGTCTTCCATTTTACATCATCAATGACAACCTTGTCAATTAGAAGACATCGCCACTGCACTTCATCATACCTAATAAAATCCTCCAAGTTTACTTCATGATGACTTCAACACAACATCATGTCTCCAAGGATGTTTACAAGGCTTCTTCAAGTCTTACTCATTCACACATCACAGGTTCCAGGTGACTGTTCTTTTCACAGGTCAATAAACTTCAAACCCAAGCTTTAATCTTCCTATGAGCAATAATCCTTCACTGCATCAGACCACTATTCAAAATACCACACTGCCCAATGCACCATGCTGCACCAAGACTTCAACAATGACAATCCTTGCACCACACTACACCACTGTCCAACGCACCATGCTGCACCAACTTCAATTTTGCACTGCTCCAAACACCAAACTATACCACTGATCTATCTTCACACTTCCCTTGAAGAGTTAGCACCACACTACACCAAGTTTGCACCAACTGTTCAAAGAAGATCACATTGCACTTTTTGAAGTTTATCATTGTTCTTGAGATTATAGCACTGTGGTACTAAGGCAAGGTGTAGTCTTGAGCTTTCAATAGATCTGAGCTCCAAGTTACTAACAAGGTTTGCAATAAGCTAACTATTCAAGCTTTTGTAGTTCAACCACAGGTTTGTACAAATTTGACCCTTCGTGCACTTCTGAGCCCCCACTGTTGTATATTATCCATAGTCTTAGCTTCAATTTTACTGATCCACGAATATATATATGCTACTTGTAGGTCTGTAGGACTGAGAGAGACTGCTATCCCACTGAAATATCTTTGCTGCAAATATAATAAAGAGGTATTGTTCCGAGGTTTGGTGCAAACACAGTGCTATACATATACCACAGTTGTATCAAAAAACCATAGTTCCGAAGGTCTGTATGATCCCAGGTCCAGAGTTTATTCATAGTTTGAGGCAACCTTAGCAATAGACAAAGGTCCGAAATAATATGCCATAGATAGGTCTGTCCTTCACGATTTCTACCACTGTGCATTGAGATTCACCATAGGCTCACCGAAATTCACCACAACTATACCAAGATTCACCTCAGGAGGTGTTAAAGTGTAATCAATTATCTTTGTTCATGAGCTATGAACACTGTTCTATCACCGAACTCCTGTGTGGATGAAGCTGATGCAAAAGAGGAGGTTGTCCGCATATATATATACATAAAATTTACCTTTCAATGAACAACCATGTCCCTTAAGTGCAGGCCGACATGCAAAAGAGCTTAGGTTGGCTTAATGACTAGATTAATTTCCTTATCTTTAAAAATTCATATCTCTTAGAATATTTGGAGTTTCGGGGCATGTGATAGCTCATTAGAAAGAAAAATATGATCTAAAAGATGGCATAGGTATCATGTTCAGATGCTACATCTAAAGAGCGAGTCGAATGTTTTTATGTGGTTGGTCAATAGATGATGCAGAAAAAATAGAGGACAGTAGAAATTCTTCATGGATGGGCTTCATGTCATCAAGGGAATCTTTCATCATTAGGATCATCAAGTGTGGTCATCAAGGTGAGGTAAGGACATGTCCTTCATCAAGTATAGTCATCAAGGTGATCATCTTGTCTTCACCAAGTGTGGTATTCATCATTCGGAACCAGACATCTCAAGAATATTTGCCATCTCGGCTAGTGCCATATTGACATCAATATCAACCTAGATTAACAGTTGGTAGGATAGAATTTGCTCATTTTGTTAAAAATAGCAAGATAGATTAGAGTAGGACAAATTAGGGACCTGAAGAGTCATAAGGAAGTCTAAAAGTCATGAGGATGTTGAAAGGTCATGAGGAAGGCCAAGAGTCAAGGGTAGACCAAAAGTCACCCTCTTTTCTATAAATACGCCCTCATGGCATATTGTAAAGGATTTTGAGGTTGGGACTTATTTTGGTACATATTGTTTTGAGAACTTGTGCTCTTCTAATAAATGCAAGGAGTAATAGTTGTTTTCCACTATTGGATTGGATGAATACTTTATATTGCGATGCCATGAATATTATTAGCTCGATGAATCAGAGGTTCCTATGAGCTTTTGATGTGCAGTCTCCTCGTGTATCTTCCTGTGCTATGAATCTCGTTTGCAACACATGGATGGTATATGATATGCTAACTCTATGCTTATATTGATGAACTACTTTATTGATATTGGCATGATTTTATTGTAGGTTGTGCACTCACTTGTGTTTGTTAATGCTTAGCCATCTTGAACTCATTCATAGTCGTTAAGCGTATTCTTTAGATATGCGTGATCTTATTTGAAGTTTTGCTAACAATGCTTTACTTAAGATTCATGTTTTGAATTTCTAATATTGCTATTTATGGTATTCGTGTTATGGAACATTCATTGGTTACTCTCTTGTGTTTGTTGAAGTTTATGCGTTCTGCCTAGTCGGTATTCCACTTTTCGTTCGAACCAAACCTCAACCACCCATACGACAGCCAGGCCTACATACCGGATGTGATCCCTAAATCAAACTGTGTAGGGTCTAGTTGGGATTCTGCACTGCGGAGATCCCCTTGCTGTTGGCCGTGTATTCCAGCCTGTTAACAAATTTGGTGCTAGGAGGGCCAGATGGCTAGCACCAACACATGCCCTCGCACAAAAACTTCCCATCAAGCTAGTAATCAACCCCGTCCTGCTTCCCTTGAAATGCCTCTTCACCCCGCCTTTTGGGAATCTCTAGCTCGGGGACTCCCAACCTCCCCCACTCGAGGACACCCTGGTAGGGGAGGAAGCTCCTCTCTATGAAGTCACGTATGATCAGTTGAGGGCCTTGCGCCCTATTACCCATCAATTTGCCAGAGGTCTGAAGTGCATCCTTGCCACTAGCTCCTTGCCTAATCTGCACACCTACAAGCCTCACCATACTCGTCAAGGCGTCTTGGTTAATTCGGTACCGCATTTGATTGGGATGATTTTGGATGATTATGCAGATGCTGTAGAAAGGCTCTCGATTGAAGGGTTGGAAAGCCCCCCAACATCTGAAAGAGAAGGCCCAAGAAGCACAGTCACAGGGGGTAACAATCAACCGTGACAGGAAGAGACACGGGAAAATAATCAACCGATGCCGGAGGATACTCAGGCCAACAACCAACCACTGAGGGGAAACATTGAGGTGCCCCTGGGGCAGGGAAACGAGGAGAATATCAGAAACCACATTAATTTTTACAATGTTGATCCTCCCTGTAACGAGCGGCTTTTCAGGTTCCTCAGGAACCTGTGAATTTCAGAAATATCAGGAACTTCCGAGACTTAGGACACTTGAGAGTTCCTCGGGGTAATGGCAAACAACCACCCCACACCAGTGGGGGCTCGGGCACTGAAAGTGATTATGAGGAAAATGCCAACCATGTCCTATTTCCTCCACCACCGAGAGGCAACTGACGACAACCTTTACCTTGGATAGCTCAATCCCCTTTAGGTATCCGAGGCCCCCTCCACGATATGCCTCGTAACCTCGAGAAACACCTTCCGAAGTTTGACCCCAAAAAGGGAACCACGACTGAGGACCATATTAGCAATATTTACCTAGCCCTGCGAATGATGAAGGTGCAATATGATGATGTCGCTTGTAGGCTTTTCCCTCATAGCTTGGGCATTGAAAGTGATTATGAGGAAAATGCCAACCATGTCCTATTTCCTCCACCATCGAGAGGCAACCGATGACAACCTTTAGCTTGGATATCTCAGTCCCCTTTAGGTATCCAAGCCCCCTCCACGATATGCCTCGTAACCTCAAGAAACACCTTCCGAAGTTTGACCCCAAAAAGGGAACCACGAGTGAGGACCATATTAGCAATATTTACATAGCTCTTCGAATGATGAAGGTGCAATATGATGATGTAGCTTGTAGGCTTTTCCCTCACACCTTCGAAAATAAAGCCGCAACCTGGTATCTCTCCTTGCCTGTGGCATCAATCCGAACTTGGGAGGAGTTCCAGAAAACATTCCTCGAGAAGTTTTCAGAAGACAAGACACCTTCCATGCTCCTGACTGAGTTGAGCACATTGAAGTGTCATAAGAAGGAAAAGGTAAAAGATTTTAACCAACAATTTACTACCATCTTGAATAAGTTTCCAACGGATGTGACTCTCGATGATTCTATTACAGTTGACTATTATATTAGAGCCCTCCCATGGGATATCGCTGTGTTTGTCAAGCGTGAAGCCAAATCCACCTTAGTGGAAAATTTTGCGGAAGCTCTTGCGGTGGAGAAAGATTTGTTGTCTATAGGGGCCCTTGAGCACGACACCTGAGAGGAGTCTAAGTCATCAAGCAAGAAAGCCCAAGCCTCGACTAGCAAGTCTAGTGATAAAGACAAGGATTCCTTCGATTTCGAGGGGTTAGCCAAGTCCTTGAAGCAATTAATGAATGAGGTCTTTGAATTGAAAAGGAAGACCAACAAGACCTCTTCAGGCAATAAACTGGCTAAACCTTTCTTCCGAAAGACCAATAATCCTCCCACGAAGTCATCTCAGGGCTCTAATACAAATTTCAATGTGGAAGAGCTGGGAAAGGATAATTTCTGCACTTTCCACCAAGCCTCTCATTCCGAGAAGACCTGCTTGCAATGGATCCACAACATGACTGCTGTGGTGATCCAACTCTTGGAAGATCAAGCCATGGGAGAGGATGAGGAAGAGGCTAATGATCTGGAAGAAGAAACCACACCTCCAAATGAAAACGTTGCTTCCACTGTTCTAACCTTCGAAGTCATCCGTGGGGGAGATGTCCAATCCCTTCAAGAAGCTAATGTAGGGGACACTCCCCCCCTAGGCCTCCAAAGACCTACAACCTCAGGAGCAAGGGGCCAATATCAGACTCTACCCTAGAAGAGAAGAAGGCATTACTGAGGAGGATCCTTCCTCCTAGCAATTCAAGTCAGCCATCCACCCTCGCTCCTAAGGGTTCGTCTAGCCAAAGCTCGAAGGATGCTTTAGCAAGTGGTAAGGGGAACTCATCCACACCCGGAACCTTGACCAAGTCCGTCCTATCCCCTTCACTTCCACAGACATCCTCAGAGGGAACTGTATCTTTGGACTTGCGGCATAACGTTATCAAAGATATGGAGAAGATGTGGGCCAACATTTCACTTTATGAGCTTGCCAAGCTAGCCAACCAACGTGAACTAATTGTTAAAGCTTTTGCTACCTCATCTTCAACCAGCAAGGCCGCTTCTTCGACAAATGTCAAAGACTAGCTCTCTTAGTCAGTCCCGGGCCTCAGTCAACCTCCAAGCTATTGTTAATGTTGCAAATGCAAATTTGAGAGGTTTGACTCCCCCATTCCTTTTAACTTTCGAAATCTTCAACTATAATGTGCACAATTGCCTTGTCGACTCCGGTGCATCAACCAATGTCATGCCCTTATCGGTGTGCAAGAAGTTAAACATTCAACCGGAGAAGACAGATGCCAAGATCATCCATTTGGATAGATCTCAGGTCCCCACTGTAGGTGAGCTAAACAACGTGATAATCAGGCTGTCCTCCGACTCTAGGGTACACCAATGCATCGACATAATTGTGGTCGACATCCCGGAAGCATATGGTTTGCTGCTCAGCAGGGACTGGTCGAGTAAACTCCAGGGGTATTTTGCCACAGATTGGTCCCACTTGTGGTTGCCTTACAAAGGCAAGAACAATCAGATTAGAGTTAACAGTGAACCCTACATGATGCACATGGTCATGGATCTTGAGGGCTCAAATGAACCCATTAGTTTTGCTCAGGAAGAATTGGGAATGTGTTTTCTGCAGGCATATATTGGGTATTATACCCTCCAGCTGATGCTAATGAAACTTGTACTATGGATGTAAATACTCTAAAGGCAGATACGACTAGCATTGAAATCTAGACTGTATATTATGATAGGTCCAAGACTCACGATGGAGCCAGCACAGGCTACATCCTCGTGGACCCCCAAAAAAACAATTTTTTTAATTCTTGTAGGTTAGAATTCCAATGCACTAATAACACTGCGGAGTATGAGGCATTGATCCTCGGGCTCAAGAAAGCCATTGCCTTGAAGGTCGAATGTTTGAAGGTGATCAGTGATTCTGAAATCATTACAAGACAAGTACGAAACACGATTCATTGTCTGTCACCACACCTAAAAAATTATCAGCAAGAGGTATGGCGTTTGATCTGTTCTTTTAAAGCTTTCAATATTAATTATGTTCCTAGGTTCAATAACGTAGTTGCTGATACTCTAGCTAATGCTGCAACCAGGTTTACACCTTTAAGGGATGGATTTTCAATTGAAATTATTTATAAACCTGTTGTCCTAGATAATGTAACTAATTTGCGCGTTTTCAATGATGATCAATAGATATTGGATTTTATGGCAAACGTTAAAGTGTTTAAAGATGTGGTGATAGAAGAGGAAGAACATGAAAGGACCCTGCAAGAGGAAGCAAACGAGTGCAAGGGAAACCTTATGCCCAAAGGCGTGGTGACACTGGAAAGATTATTCGATTTGCAGAACCGTTTCCAGGGCCCACTGAATACCAAAATGCAAAGTTCCACACTTTCACACGAGCAAATTAACCTTGGGACTGAGACCGACCCCAAATTCATCAACCTGGGTGTTGGGTGTTCCCCTGATGAAAGGCAGTCCCTCATCAACTTATTCAAGAAGTATCGTGATGTATTTGCCTGGACGTACGATGACTTGAAGACGTATGACACCTGGATCATTCAACATGTTATTCCTACGAAAGAAGGGGTCAAACCATTTCAATAGAAATTGAGGAAGGTGCATCCCACGTTAGAACCCCTCATTCAAAAGGAGCTAAAGAAATTGTTGGATGCACGTATTATCTTCAAAGTCAGGCACTCTACATGGGTCTCAAACCTTGTTCTGGTACAGAAAAAGTCCGTTGAAATTCGGTTGTGCGTCGACTTCCGGAATCTCAACCGGGCTTCGGACAAGGACAACTACCCAGTTCCCTCCATGGAATAGATTCTTCAAACTGTTTCCGGGTTGGAAATGTTTTCCTTGCTTGATGGTTTCTCCGGGTATAACCGGGTGCTGGTGGCCGAACCAAATCGGTTAAAGACCACCTTCAGAACGAAGTGGGGAACATTTGCATTTCGATGTATGCCCTTTGGACTTATCAATGCCAAAGCAACATTCCAGAGGGTGATGGACATTGCTTTTAGAGGTTTGATGGGTCAAAGCATGGTCGTTTATTTAGATGATGTCATAGTATTTTCAAAGAGGAAATCCGACCACCTTCACCATCTTAAGCAGATCTTTGAGCGGTGTCGGAAATATGGGATTTCACTCAACCCCAAGAAGAGCATATTCGCGGTTTTAGAAGGCAATCTTCTTAGGCATATCATCACCGATGATGGAACCACCCTCGATCCTGATCGCGTGAAAGCTATCATGCAAATCCCTTTTCCTAGTGGCAAAAAAGGTATGCAATCCTTCTTGGGTAAAATCAATTTTCTTCGCAAGTTTATCTCAGATTTTGCCCAGATTGTCAAGCCCTTGTAGAATATGATAAAGAAGGACTCAATGTTCAAATGGAACCAAGAAGAGAAGGAAGCATTCAATCGTATCAAGAAATCTATCGCTGAAGCACCTTCCCTCTACAACCCCGATTTCAACAAGGACTTCATCCTATACACTTTCGCCTCAGATTCGTCCTTAGCTGCTGTGCTTACACAAAAAGATAGTAACAATGATGAGCGACCTATATCCTTTATAATCACGGGACTACATGGCACATAACTCAACTACCCAGACATATATAAGTGTGAAAATTCGGCTAACCCCGAATCCTACTGCAACAACTGATAATGTTTATTCTATTTGTTAAATTCATCAACCAAATTATTTGCAGTTTCCTACGGCAAATATCGAAACATATACACTGCAACCTTCACAAAACAAATACTGTGGAAGAAATAAAAACACTGGAAGAATAGATGCACACACAATAAAACACCATTATTTTTGGATCAATGTCCCTGGAAAAACACAACTTGGGAAAATCGGTGCAGCGACTGAGGGTTTTATTATTATGCAGTAGTAAATTTGAGTACAAATCTATGGAAGCTCAAATCTAGATTTCCATACAGAGAAACTGACTGACAAAAGTCTAGTGAGAAAAATATCACTTCCACTGGTGACCCGACACTAGCCTTAGCTCATGATGAGTTGCTTCTTGCTACCTCTGCACTGCCTTTGTGTCACTCTACGCAGATCTGTGTCAGCCTTGCTTGGACCAACGTCTCTCTCACTCTGCTTATCAACTACTGCTCTAGAAACTCGACCTTCTGGCCTCCACGCTCCCACTCCGACTCTTGCCACTGAATCTCAACTTCTCCTCAACAAAATACAAATCGCCCTCTGAAGCTCTGCGCTGCCTTTTTGCACTGTGTCGGCCTCTCTGTGGAGTATGCTGTCTCTCTGCTATGCACTCACCGGACTGGAAAAACTTCCTTCCGACCTTACTATCCTTGCCCCTCTCTCACTGCTTTGAAACTACCGAATCACCTTTGACAACACACAACTGCTACTCCGAAGTTTGATTTTCTCGCAATATCAAATTCTTGGTGGTTCCAAGTGTGTTCTCCAACCCCCATCGAATTTCTTCTTATAATCTCTCGTTGAGACATCAATGACCAAGATTAAAACATAATCGATGGCTAAGATTAATTAGAACTTGATCCATGTCTTCTTCTAGAAGATTTCACCATGACTTAATTAATACCCTTTAATTAATCAGTTTTCCTAAGTTTAGACTTAGGCACCATTAAAAAAAGATTAATTATTTTAATTAAGTCGTCTCTAGGTGGAATTTCCAGAAACGATTTCTAGGTTTTGGAGAATACATGTATTCTAGCCTCTCCACCAAATTTTGTGGCTAGAACACAACCGATGCTACAAAAACTAACACTCCCCATTAGCGAGGAAAGTATTCTAGCGCTGCAACCCACTGAAGCAACACCCTGTCTCTGCACCACCTCCCGTTACACTGCTGATGTCTGGCTGCTGCTGCCCACCAAACACTGCACAACTCTGATAAAATGTTGCATCCGTGTTGCTGCTGGTTTTGTTGAACCACTGCCAACATTGCAACTCCCTCTCCATCTACTGCTGCTGCAATTGCAACAACTGCAACAGAAAAACATCCAAAATATTTAACTAACAATGGTCAGTATGATGCAACTGTCACCTGAGTCTTGATTGCTACTAGACTCTACGTTGTCGCTGAAGCCTCTGCACTATTGCTAACTATGCTCTGTGTCAACTACACTGCTGCCAACTCTGCTTTGCGCTGCTCAGTCTCTGATCGCTACTAGCTACTGCATCTGTCACTCTGGCACTTGACTACACCAACTACCACTGGTCCATCGTGCTATTGCATGCTATGGGCTATTGTAGCAGGGTATTGATTCATTAGGTGGGCCTCCTTAAGAATCCTACCCATCTCGTAGCTCTGTGGGGCTAAAAAACCAAATCACCCCACCTCACTCCTGGAGGTATATCGGTGATCATGGCAAACTCTTCCTCCAAACTGGAGGACAACTTGTCAATCTCCGCGGATGTAGCCCGCTGATCCTGCTTCTCCTCCTTGTCCTTCTTTCTAAGAGGAAATTGAGTGTTGTAGTGGTCAATCTCACCACACCTGAAGCACTTGATCTTGGATACATCCTCCTTTCTCTTGTGCTGCTCCTGCTGCCCCTTAGATGCGAGGATCTTCCTCTTCCTTTGCTTGCTTCGTCCCACTGCTGCTGCCAGTGGTGCTTTTCACCAAATCTCGCCTCATCTCTTGCTGTTGCAGATAAACCTACATACGATCACAATCTGGTAGTTTTTCTTTGCCCAGTGTACTTTGGAAGAAAACTTGCCGTTCTTTGGAAACGCTGTTCAGAGCTAACCGCACCAATTTTATAGGCTGGGGTGCTGACCCTAGTGAAGATAGCTGGTCTCGGACATCCTAAAGCCTAGTAAGGAAGGGGTCTATATGCTCCCCTTTCTGCATCCTCGTGCATCTCAACTTCTCTTCAAGATACATCTTCCGTTGCCCGGAAGATCCTTAGTATAGTGTAGCAATTGCCTCCCACATTTGTCGGGCAATATCTTTGCCAACTATGTGAGATACCACATGATCTCGAACCCCATCGAGAATTAGCCTCTTTGCTTTCGCCATCTCCTTCTTGTACTTCTTAAGTAGATCTGCATCTGCGGGTACAACTACCACACTATCAATGTAAGTCTTGAGAGCGTGTTCATCTAGAAGGCAGGAAATTCAAGCCTTCTAGATCACATAGTTAGAGGCACCCTCCAACAGATCTTGATCTCTCAACCCTGCTAATGCCATCTCTCAAAAAAAGGTCGAATTCCTCCTCTTCTCCTCTGCACAACTTCTTCCCAGCTATTCACACTCCCTTTTGGAGTGAGAAACTCTGCACACAACTACTACTGCTCTGCTAGGAAAATTCGAACTTCTGTGCTAGAAATTCCCCGAGGAAAGAAATTCCCTCAGTGTGTGCTCTTCCTCCCCCTGACACTATTTTGCACTAGCAAACTGCTACAAAATATCTGCGTCCTACCTAAAGCAGTAGATCTGCTTTGCAAGGAAACTACTGCCACTCCCTCTGCCTCTGTCAATCTTCGATCTGGAAAATTTAGTTTCTCTATCGACTCTGTCAGAGAAATGATTTTCCTCAAAAAATGACCCTCTTGGCCCAAGGTACTGCGTTGCCTTAGAGGGTTGCGAAGTGTTGCCTTTGCAAAGATTCAAACTGCCTCCTTCCTTCTGCGCTGAGCTCTCCGGCTTATGATCTATGCTTTGATACCATGTGAAATTCGGCTAACCCCGAATCCTACTGTAGCAACTGATAATGTTTCTTCTATTTGTTAAATTAATCAACCAAATTATTTGCAGTTTCCTACGGCAAATATCGAAACATATACACTGCAACCTTCACAAAACAAATACTGTGGAAGAAATAAAAACACTGGAAGAATAGATGCACACACAATAAAACACCATTATTTTTGGATCAATGTCACTGGAAAAACACAACTTGGGAAAATCGGTGCAGCGACTGAGGGTTTTATTATTATGCAGTAGTAAATCTGAGTACAAATCTATGGAAGCTCAAATCTAGATTTCCATACAGAGAAACTCACTGACAAAATTCTAGTGAGAAAAATATCACTTCCATTGGTGATCCGACACTAACCTTAGCTCATGATGAGTTGCTTCTTGCTACCTCTGCACTGCCTTTGTGTCACTCTACGCAGATCTATGTCAGCCTTGCTTGGACCAACGTCTCTCTCACTCTGCTTATCAACTACTGCTCTGGAAACTCGACCTTCTGGCCTCCAGGCTCCCACTTCGACTCCTGCCACTGAATCTCAACTTCTCCTCAACAAAATACAGATCGCCCTCTGAAGCTCTACGCTGCCTCTTTGCACTGTGTCGGCCTATCTGTGGAGTATGCTGTCTCTCTGCTATGCACTCACCGGACTGGAAAAATTTCCTCCGACCTTACTATACTTGCCCCTCTCTCACTGCTTTGAAACTACCGAATCACCTTTGACAACACACAACTGCTACACCGAAGTTTGATTTTCTCGCAATATCAAATTCTTGGTGGCTCCAAGTGTGTTCTCCAACCCCCATCGAATTTCTTCTTATAATCTCTCGTTGAGACATCAATGACCAAGATTAAAACACAATCGATGGCTAAGATTAATTAGAACTAGATCCATGTTTTCTTCTAGAAGATTTCACCATGACTTAATTAATACCCTTTAATTAATCAGTTTTCCTAAGTTTAGACTTAGGCACCATTAAAAAAGAATTAATTATTTTAATTAAGTCGTCTCTAGGTGGAATTTCCAGAAACGATTTCTAGGTTTTGGAGACTACATGTATTCTAGCCTCTCCACTAAATTTCGTGGCTAGAACACAACTGATGCTACAAAAACTAACACTCCCCATTAGCGAGGAAAGTATTCTAGCGCTACAACCCACTGAAGCAACACCCTGTCTCTGCACCACCTCCCGTTACGCTGCTGATGTCTGGCTACTGCTACCCACCAAATATTGCACAACTCTGATAAAATGTTGCATCCGTGCTGCTGCTGGTCTTGTTGAACTACTGCCAACACTGCAACTCCCTCTCCATCTGCTGCTGCTGCAATTGCAACAACTGCAACAGGAAAACATCCAAAATATTTAACTAACAATGGTCAGTATGATGCAGCTGTCACCTGAGTCTTGACTGCTACTAGACTCTACGTTGTCACTGAAGCCTTTGCACTATTGGTAACTATGCTCTGTGTCAACTACACAGCTGGCAACTCTGCTTTGCGCTGCTCAGTCCCTGACCGCTACTAGCTACTGCATCTGTCACTCTGGCACTTGACTACACCAACTACCACTTGTCCATCGTGCTATTGCATGCTATGGGCTACTGTAGTAGGGTATTGATTCATGAGGTGGGACTCCTTAAGAATCCTACCCATCTCGTAGCTCTCTGGTGCTAAAAAACCAAATCACCCCACCTCACTCCTGGAGGTATATCGGTGATCATGGCAAACTCTTCCTCCAAACTGGAGGACAACTTGTCAATCTTCGCGGATGTAGCCCGCTGATCATGCTTCTCCTCCTTGTCCTTCTTTCTAAGAGGACATTGAGTGTTGTAGTGGTCAATCTCACCACACCTGAAGCACTTGATCTTGGATACATCCTTCTTTCTCCTGTGCTGCTCTTGCTGCCCCTTAGATGCGAGGGCCACATCTTCCTCTTCCTTTGCTTGCTTCGTCCCACTGCTGCTGCCAGTGGTGCTTTTCACCAAATCTTGCCTCATCTCTTGCTGTTGCAGATCAACCTACATACGATCACAATCTGGTAGTTTTTCTTTGCCCAGTGTACTTTGGAAGAAAACTTGCCATTGTTCGGAAACGCTGTTCAGAGCTAACCGCACCAATTTTATAGGCTGGGGTGCTGACCCTAGTGAAGATAGCTAGTCTCGGACATCCTAAAGCCTAGTAAGGAAGGGGTCTATATGCTCCCCTTTCAGCATCCTCGTGCATCTCAACTTCTCCTCAAGATACATCTTACGTTGCTCGGAAGATCCTTCGTATAGTGTAGCAATTGCCTCCCACATTTGTCGGGCAATATCTTTGCCAACTATGTGAGATACCACGTGATCTCGAACCCCATCGAGAATTAGCCTCTTTGCTTTCGCCATCTCCATCTTGTACTTCTTAAGTAGATCTGCATCTGCGGGTACAACTACCACACTATCGATGTAAGTCTTGAGAGCATGTTCATCTAGAAGGCAGGAAATTCAAGCCTTCTAGATCACATAGTTGGAGGCACCCTCCAACAGATCTTGATCTCTCAACCCTGCTAATGCCATCTCTCAAAAAAAGGTCGAATTCCTCCTCTTCACCTCTGCACAGCTTCTTCCCAGTTATTCACACTCCCTTCTGGAGTGAGAAACTCTTCACACAACTACTACTGCTCTGCTAGGAAAATTCGAACTTCTGTGCTAGAAAATCCCCGAGGAAAGAAATTCCCTCAGTGTGTGCTCTTCCTCCCCCTGACGCTATTTTGCACTAGCAAACTGCTACAAAATATCTGCGTCCTACCTAAAGCAGTAGATCTGCTTTGCAAGGAAACTACTGCTACTCCCTCTGCCTCTGTAATCTTCGATCTGGAAAATTTAGTTTCTCTATCGACTCTCTCAGAGAAATGATTTTCCTCAAAAAATGACCCTCTTGGCCCAAGGTACTACGTTGCCTTAGATGGTTTCGAACTGTTGCCTTTGCAGATATTCAAACTGCCTCCTTCCTTCTGCGCTGAGCTCTCCGGCTTATGATCTATGCTTTGGTACCATGTGAAAATTCGGCTAACCCCAAATCCTCCTGTAGCAACTGATAATGTTTCTTCTATTTGTTAAATTAATCAACCAAATTATTTGTAGTTTCCTACGGCAAATATCGAAACATATACACTGCAACCTTCACAAAACAAATACTGTGGAAGAAATAAAAACACTGGAAGAATAGATGCACACACAATAAAACACCATTATTTTTGGATCAATGTCCCTTGAAAAACACAACTTGGGAAAATCGGTGCAGCGACTGAGGGTTTTATTATTATGCAGTAGTAAATCTGTGTACAAATCTATGGAAGCTCAAATCTAGATTTCCATAAATATCACTTCCACTGGTGATCCGACACTAACCTTAGCTCATGATGAGTTGCTTCTTGCTACCGCTGCACTGCCTTTGTGTCACTCTACGCAGATTTGTGTCAGCCTGCTTGGACCAACGTCTCTCTCACTCTGCTTATCAACTACTGCTCTAGAAACTCGACCTTCTGGCCTCCAGGCTCCCACACCGACTCTTGCCACTGAATCTCAACTTCTCCTCAACAAAATACAGATCGCCCTCTGAAGCTCTGCGCTGCCTCTTTGCACTGTGTCGGCCTCTCTGTGGAGTATGCTGTCTCTCTGCTATGCACTCACCGGACTCTCTTCTATGCACTCACCGGACTGGAAAAACTTCCTTCCGACCTTACTATCCTTGCCCCTCTCTCACTGCTTTGAAACTACCGAATCACCTTTGACAACACACAACTGCTACTCCGAAGTTTGATTTTCTCGCAATATCAAATTCTTGGTGGCGCCAAGTGTGTTCTCCAACCCCCATCGAATTTCTTCTTATAATCTCTCGTTGAGACATCAATGACCAAGATTAAAACATAATCGATGGCTAAGATTAATTAGAACTCGATCGGTGTCTTCTTCTAGAAGATTTCACCATGAATTAATTAATACCCTTTAATTAATCAGTTTTCCGAAGTTTAGACTTAGGCACCATTAAAAAAAGATTAATTATTTTAATTAGGTCGTCTCTAGGTGGAATTTCTAGAAACGATTTCTAGGTTTTGGAGAATACATGTATTCTAGCCTCTCCACCAAATTTCGTGGCTAGAACAGAACCGATGCTACAAAAACTAACACTCCCCATTAGCGAGGATTGTATTCTAGCGCTGCAACCCACTGAAGCAACACTCTGTCTCTGCACTACCTCCCGTTACGCTACTGATGTCTGGCTGCTGCTGCCCACCAAATACTGCACAACTCTGATAAAATGTTGCATCCGTGCTGCTGCTGGTCTTGTTGAACTCCTGCCAACACTGCAACTCCCTCTCCATCTGCTGTTGCTGCAATTGCAACAACTGCAACAGAAAAACATCCAAAATATTTAACTAACAATGGTCAGTATGATGCAGCTGTCAGCTGAGTCTTGACTGCTACTAGACTCTACGTTGTCACTGAAGCCTCTGCACTATTGCTAACTATGCTATGTGTCAACTACACTGCTGCCAACCCTGCTTTGTGCTGCCCAGTCTCTGACCGCTACTAGCTACTGCATCTGTCACTTTGGCACTTGACTACACCAACTAGTAAACTACCACTGGTCCATCGTGCTATTGCATGCTATGGGCTACTGTAGCAGGGTATTGATTCATGAGGTGGGCCTCCTTAAGAATCCTACCCATCTCGTAGCTCTCTGGGGCTAAAAACCCAAATCACTCCACCTCACTCTTGGAGGTATATCAGTGATCATGGCAAACTCTTCCTCCAAATTGGAGGACAACTTGTCAATCTCCGCGGATGTAGCCTGCTGATCTTGCTTCTCCTCCTTGTCTTTCTTTCTAAGAGGATATTGAGTGTTGTAGTGGTCAATCTCACCACACCTGAAGCACTTGATCTTGGATACATCCTTCTTTCTCATGTGCTGCTCCTGTTGCCCCTTAGATGCGAGGGCCACATCTTCCTCTTCCTTTGCTTGCTTCGTCCCACTGCTGCTGCCAGTGGTGCTTTTCACCAAATCTCGCCTCATCTCTTGCTGTTGCAGATCAACCTACATACGATCACAATCTGGTAGTTTTTCTTTGCCCAGTGTACTTTGGAAGAAAACTTGCCATTCTTCGGAAACGCTGTTCAAAGCTAACCGCACCAATTTTATAGGCTGGGGTGCTGACCCTAGTGAAGATAGCTGGTCTCGGACATCCTAAAGCCTAGTAAGGAAGGGGTCTATATGCTCCCCTTTCTGCATCCTCATGCATCTCAACTTCTCCTCAAGATACATCTTCCGTTGCTCGGAAGATCCTTCATATAGTGTAGCAAGTGCCTCCCACATTTGTCGGGCAATATCTTTGCCAACTATGTGAGATACCACGTGATCTCGAACCCCATCGAGAATTAGCCTCTTTGCTTTCGCCATCTCCTTCTTGTACTTCTTAAGTAGATTTGCATCTGCGGGTACAACTACCACACTATCGATGTAAGTCTTGAGATCATGTTCATCTAGAAGGCAGGAAATTCAAGCCTTCCAGATCACATAGTTGGAGGCTCCCTCCAACCGATCTTGATCTCTCAACCCTGCTGATGCCATCTCTCAAAAAAGGTCGAATTCCTCCTCTTCTCCTCTGCACAGCTTCTGCCCAGCTATTCACACTCCCTTCTGGAGTGAGAAACTCTGCACACAACTACTACTGCTCTGCTAGGAAAATTCGAACTTCTGTTCTAGAAATTCCCCGAGGAAAGAAATTCCCTCAGTGTGTGCTCTTCCTCCCCCTGACGCTATTTTGCACTAGCAAACTGCTACAAAATATTTGCGTCCTACCTAAAGCAGTAGATCTGCTTTGCAAGGAAACCAGTGCTAGTTCCTCTGCCTTTGTCAATCTTCGATTTGGAAAATTTAGTTTCTCTATCGACTCTCTCAGAGAAATGATTTTCCTCAAAAAATGACCCTCTTGGCCCAAGGTACTGCGTTGCCTTAGAGGGTTTCGAACTGTTGCCTTTGCAGAGATTCAAACTGCCTCCTTCCTTCTGCGCTGAGCTCTCCGGCTTATGATCTATGCTTTGATACCATGTGAAAATTTGGCTAACCCCGAATCCTACTGTAGCAACTGATAATGTTTCTTCTATTTGTTAAATTAATCAACCAAATTATTTGCAGTTTCCTATAGAAAATATCGAAACATATACACTGCAGCCTTCACAAAATAAATACTGCAGAAGAAATAAAAACATTGGAAGAATAGATGCACACACACAATAAAACACCGTTATTTTTGGACCAATGTCCTCGGAAAAACCCAACTTGGGAAAATCGGTGTAGTAGCTGAGGGTTTTATTATTATGCAGTAGTAAATCTGAGTACAAATCTATGGAAGCTCAAATCTAGCTTTCCATACAGAGAAAATGATTGACAGAAGTCTAGTGAGAAAAATATCACTTCCATCGGTGATCTGACACTGACCTTAGCTCAAGATGAGCTCACACTGACCGATGTCTCTCTCTTTGCTGATCAACCGCTACTCTGGCAACTTGATCTTCTGGCCTCCGGGCTCCTACTCCGGCTCCTGCCACTGAATCTTGACTTCTTAGCAAAATATAGATCTCCCTCTAAAGCTCTACGCTTCTTCTCTACACTACTACTCCGGCTCCTGCCACTGAATCTTGACTTCTTAGCAAAATATAGATCTCCCTCTAAAGCTCTACGCTTCTTCTCTACACTACGTCAGCCTCTCTATGGAGTACATTGTCCCTTTGCTATGCACTCACCGCACTGGAAAAAATTCCTTCCGGCCTTACTATCCTTGCCCATCTCTCACTGCTTCGAAACTACTGAATCACATCCGACAGCACACAACTACTACTTTGGAGTTCGATTTCCCAACAATATCGAATTCCTGGTGGCTCCAAGTGTGTTCTCCAACCCCCATCAAATTTCTTCATATAATCTCTCGTTGAGACATCAACGACCAAGATTAAAACATAAATGATGGCTAAGATTAACTAGAACTTGATCCATGTCTTCTTCTAGAAGATTTCACCATGACGTAATTAATATCCTTTAGTTAATCAGTTTTCCTAAGTTTATACTTATGCACCATTAAAAAAGACTAATTATTTTAATTAAGTCATCTCTTGGTGGAATTTCCAGAAACAATTTCTGGGTTTTGGAGAATACATGTATTATAGCCTGTCCTCCAAATTTCGTGGCTAGAAGATAACCGATACTACAAAAACTAACAATAAGCAGGCAAATGTGGTCTACAAGGCGATGAAACATTTTAGACCGTATATTCTCAAGAACCATGTCACGATGTTTGTTCCTCACCCTGCTATTAGGTCACTATTCGTGCAACAAAAACTGGGCAAGAGGAGGGCCAACTAGATGACCTGCCTCCAAGAATATGACTTGAGTTCAAGCCCGCTCACACAATTAAAGGGCACGAACTATGCAAACTAACCGCTGAAGCTGCAGACCAATAAAACGAAGAATCATAAGGCTGGGATCACGAGATCGAGATGTACCAAAATGAACTCACCGACACTCATGACTCTTCACCATGGTACACCGACCTGAAGCAGTATTTAGGGCAAGGGACTTTACCTCCTACCTTGTTCGCAAAACTCAAAAGGGCAGTGCGACTCAAAGACGCATCCTACCAACTAATACAAGGAAATCTGTTTCATAAGCACCACCACGATGTGTTACTCAAGTGTTTGGAATATGATGAAGCCTAGCGGGTGCTAAAGGAGCTACATGATGGACCGGCAGGAGGCCACTATGCTAGCGATACCACTGCTCATAAGATCATGAGGGTAGGATTCTACTGGCCCACCCTTTTCAAAGATGCACACACTTATGCTTAGAAATGCCCCATCTGTCAAAAGCACGTAGGAAGACAACCTCGGTCGGCTGCTCCCCTATAGTCTATAGTAGTGGAAGAACCTTTTCAACAATGGGGACTGGATGTCATCGGGGAAATCATGCCACACTCATCAAAGCAACATAGGTATGTACTCATGGCCACATACTAAGTTGCAGGAAATGTTGGAGAAGGGTCCGTTTCCGGCCGGAAACGAAACGGAAACAAGGAAACTCGTACCGTATGGCCTGGAAACGCGTTTCCGGCCGTACTGGCCCGTTTCTCGAGGAGGAAACGTGGCTAGTACGGCCGGAAACGCATTTCCAGGCCATACGACAGAGTTTCCTCTTCTAACTTGACTTTTTATTGTATTTTTTTAAATTTTTCCGCTTCTAATTTTTTATTGGGTGACTAAATTATCTTCTGGATGCTTCTCAAGTTATAAAAAAGAGGATTTTTTTGAGTGGGGCAACATAATGTTCAAGCCTATGGCCCTAGTGTTGATATGCAGTTCATGGTAATGTTAAATTCTTAAAGTAAAAGTGACATTCTCCTTTATTTTTCATTTTCATCCTTTTACTTAAATTTTTAACATTACCATGAAATGACTCAGGATGTTTGAAAGTTGTTTCGCCCTCATTGGATTTCATATGGAGAAAGTAGAATTTTAGATCTCACTCAAAATCCAGCAGACTTATCTGTTTTTCAGGATTCCAGGATTGGGGGGATTACAATGTTTCCATTGGATTTTGTCATGTACTAGGGTATGGAACTTGTATTTAATCAAGAGAACCAAGCCCTCTATGCAGGGGAGACTCCCAATAATCAAGAGCAAGTAGGATACTAGGGTATGGAACTTGTATTTAATCAAGAGCACTAAGGTCATTCGACTATGTAGGAGGAGACTCCCAATCAAGCACGAGACAAGAAATTAGAAATTTCTCGTGGTTGATTTTGGATATTGCTATTTTCATTATGTGATCAGTCATGAGTAAATGTGATGTAAATTAAGGGACTTATAATTTATGCATTGACAATTTAATTATAATGTAATAAATTAGAATGTATCATATACGCTTTATGATTGCACATATTTCTTAAATGTCTTAATATATATATATATATATATAATAATATATATATAATATTGCGTTTCTCCGTTTCCAAAGTTTGGGGGGTCACGTTTCGTACCTGTGTCCGTTTCAGAAACTTGTACCCATTTCCTCGTTTCGTGCAACTTAGGCCACAAACTATTTCATGAGGTGGGTAGAAGCAATTCCATTACAACAAATCAACGACAAAGAGGTAATATTTTTTGTCAATCAATACATCATGGCCAGGTTCAACATTCCAACCTCCCTTGTTTTTGATAATGCTACTTATTTCTCGTCTTTAAAGTTATATGATTTTGCTTTGGAAAATAGCATTGTTTTAAAACATTCGGCTAACTATTACCCCCAAGGAAATGGCCTAGCAGAATCCACCAACAAGAACCTAATCCGCATCATCAAAAAGACCTTGCTGTCACACCAAAGAAACTGGCACAATGCCCTGAACAATGCCTTGTGGGTTGACCGAGTTACCCCAAAACCGTCTCTCAGAACATCCCCCTATTTTCTGGTTTATGGGAAAGAAGCCATCTTACCACCCAACCTGTACCTTCCCGCTCTCTGGTTGTTGCAAGAGTTGCGAGGCACCCCTTGCCCTACCATGCAAAACCGAATCGACACCCTCCTTAAACTGGAAGAGGAGAGACAAAAGGCTAGGGAAAAGTTTGTTGTTCACCAAAGCCAAATCAAGAGATGGTTTGATAAGAAATCCATAGGGAACAATGAGTTCATTGTGGGTGACCTAGTCCTCAAATGGGACAAGGCCCATGAGGACAAAGGTAAACACACCAAGTTCCAAGTCTTGTGGATTGGTCCTTTCCAAGGAAAAAATTGGCCACCACACCTACAGACTGCAGACTCTAGGAGAGAGGGTTGAACCCCTTCCTGTTAACGGCCAAGACCTTAAGTTTTACTTCACTTAGTAGCCTTCACAACTACTTATTCACCTTGTACTATAGTTTCTTTCTTGTCCTTTCCTTTTATTAGCTTTTCCTTTCATCTTCACCCTTTCACCCTCTTTATACCTTTTGTTTTGGAGTCCTTTAATAATGTTTTGCCTTGAATAAAGCATCTAGGACGTCACTCTGAAGTTGAGGTAGCCCCTACACTGATGTCTGAGATATGTTTCTTTCTGTGTTTGCACTTGACTGGACCTGAAGTCACAACCAGGGTAGAGTGTTGAACTTTGCTGTAGTGGGGAACTCGATGTCATCATGGTACCCTATCCTTCAACAGTTAATCCTAGTGGCTGACTTGGCTAGAAGTTTTGAATGAATTGGTTTATCCGGCTGGCTTGAAAAGTGGAGGGGGAGAAAAAATTAATGAGCATACATATTTTGGGAAAAATAATAGTGTTTGAAAAATTAGAAACAACCTCTCTTGCAAGTAAAATAAGTCAAGATCCCTCATCTGCCCAGGCTAATAAATGCCATACGAATAAGTGCAAATAAGCACATGTGAATAAGTGCCAATGAGCACATGAATTAAATTAATAAGGGCAAAAGGATTGAGAAAGGCTTCCTGCTCAGAGAGGCGATGCGACGGCTACTCTTAGGTATTGTCTAGGCTCACTAGTTGCGGACCAACGTTTGCGATTTCTAGGAGTAGTGACTCTGTCGGGGTACTATTTAGGCTCGTTGGCAGCGGAGCAACACGAAATATTTGTAATCACCATACCGAAAATCCTTAAAGCTCATTTCGTTATCCGACTCTACATCGAGCCAGCGGGAATGGTCCTTTTTTTGTGTGTGACAACAAGCCGATTCTTAGTATCTTAAGATTGCTGATCAATATCAAGGGAAGACAAGGAGGCATCAATGGGAGCCGCAACCTTAAGACGAAACACTCATTAAGGTCCACTTTACCCAAGGCCCCTAGCAGCTAGAGATACTGACGTTCTACCAGCGAATCGCCAATTGTTGTAGTTGCTGCAACGACCCTCCAAAATTCCCAACCCTTCAAAATTTTGGAGCCCCTGTACCATCCCCATGACTGTTGCCTATTCTCGAAACCTCTTCGGTTGACCTAAACCCTTTTCATCCTGGCACAAGCCTAACTCCCGAAAACCTTCAAAGGCTTGTGATCTTGCCTAAGTCACAGGTCACATCGAAATGACCCTTATGAGCCTAAAAATCACGACCATGCGACCTACCCCAATTTGTGATTAAGTCAAGTCACTAGGTCGCATGGAAAATTTCGCGACCTGTCACACCCATGCGACTTTGCGACCTCTCTAGGTCGCAAGATCGCAAGGTCGCAACATTGCCTGTACAAGCACCTTTGCGACCTCAAGAAAAAAGATTTAGTTTTTATTATTATGATAAAAGAGGTCCTTCAAGACAAAAGGGAAGGACTTTGTTCCTGCTCAAAGAGAATTACAATGATAAGAGGACTTGATTACAACTTCTCCCCTCAATTTACAAAGCTGATCTGCTTATGATTACAGCTTGAGAACAATAGATCAGATCTTCTCTAACTTGCTGGCTTCAACAAAGATGAATAATAATCAATCTGCTTACTGTCTAGTAGACAAAAATCACAAGAAACTCTGAATTTCACGCTCAGAAAATGGATTAATGTTTTGCAATAACAGTAGCTTGAAATTTCAATGAATGATATCCCTGGAAAACAGATGCTAGACCTGGAAAATGCCTTTCTTCCAAACCTCCAAAAAAAACCACTGCCAGGAGATATCAGGCCACAATCAACAAGAAAGTCATCAAAAGGCAAAAGCCAATGCACAGTTTTGATACCAGACTTCAAAATACCACTGCCAAGATAAAAAAGAACCTGCTGTAGGTTAGGATCAGTCATTGTAAATGTATATCAATCCACTGATCAGTCACAGACAGCTTAAAATTAATCACTGAAATCAAGAGATTAGATACTTGTATGAGTTTTCTCGTTATTATGTGTGACAAATTTGTTATTATGATTTTAAGTGTGGATAGGTTCTGCAATAATGATAAAGACTTTACAAAACAAATAGCCGCCTCAAGAAAAGTAGAAATCTACTTATGATGACTTCAATAATTTATCCAAGGACAGACTTCAAATGGTTCAAAAAATTCTTGATTTGTGCCCAGACCTGCTACCAATGAGATCAGATTTGAAGATTGCTTTCACCAGACCTTAGACAATTGATCCAGATTCTGATTTTTTTTACTGCAAGATAGATGTTAGAAAAAATTTATTGCAAATAGAAACTGCCCTATCCCAAAATCAGTGAGAAAATTCTCCAATGAATGGAGCAATACCCGTGTAGTCACCAACCGTTAGTTCTAAGCAAAGGGCAGTCCCTTAAAATCCTGCGGTTAGGCCTAGAGAAGCCTAGAAGAAGATCAGTCCTCAAGCTATCCAAATGCCCAATACTGCATAATCAAACTAATGAGAGGAATGCACCAGACCTCAGAGAAAAAAAAAACCACTGTCAAGAAAATCAGTCCACTGTAGCTAACTATTAGCAAGATTAATCACTAAAAAATGCAAGAAAGTTAGTCACACACACACAAGGAAATCCTCTCAAAGAGGGAGACAGGGATAACATGGGGTGGAAGCCCCAAGCTCTCTCAAAAAATGACCTTTTATTAAAAATTAAAATGCGTCAGTGGTCCCTCTAAAGACAGTAAGAGAGGAGACCAATAATACCTTCTGGAGGAATAGCCCCAAAAATAAGCTTTTACTCAGGGTTCAGATCTCCAATAGCTGTGGCAATGCCAGTGATAGGCCCTAGAGGGCTGAAACCTTCACAATTTACCAGTCAAATAATAGATTGTTGATTAATGGCAATGATGGAGCCTAAATCTCTTGGTAAATTAATGTGACAAGCCTTCAACGAAATGTGTTATGGATCAGATGTTTTGTGGCTTTGTCAAACCCGCGGCAAAGAGGAGAAAGGCCTCTCTAGGCCTGCGGCTCTTTTAGGTTACACCTCAAATGGATCTGCGCTGGCTCAATGCTTGTTGCTGTCCACAAACACTGAAACAATCCCTTCAGAATTGAATGATGGTCTTGCAAAACAATAGTTATGTCTGAAACAAATTTTGTAATGAAAAATAAGCCAAGAAAACCCTATGGCCAAGGTGAAAAAGAGCTGTAAAATTAATAAAATTTTTGTGATCCTTAAATCTTCAGAAATTTATGATGAAACCCTTAAGAATCAATATGGAACCTCTGCAAAAGGTAAGGGTTAGTTTTCTGAATTATGGGAGAAGCCCCTAAAGGACTTGCAGCTAGGGCTAAATTGGCCAAAAAACGACTTGTAACCAGAATCCTCAAAAAATTGTCTATATATATCCTGCAAATCCAAACTCCAGTAAAAAAAAAAAAATTAAAGTTTGAAACCCTCGCTCAAGATCTGAATGCAGTTGCCTCAAATTAATGACGAAATTCTTCAAGCGACGAGGAAACAAAAACCCCTTATAAAAAAACGATGGGAGAAGGAGCCTCCAAGGATCACGAACTCTCACAAAACTTATGTTATTCAGCCTGCAAGAAAACAACTTCAAAATTTCAACGAGAATCCTCCAAACAAATTGCAAAAAATAAATTTTAAATGATTTTCCTTGAAGTAAATTTAAATTTTGATCACAAACTTGCTAGAAAACCCTCTCGGCCTAGGGTTTTAAAACCTGCAAACAAAAACGGCTCTAATTTTTTTTTTGTTTCTATTCCAAACCCTAGCTGCTTTAATAAAAGAAAATTATCTTCGAATGATTTCGATTTTTTTACCTGCAAACAAATGGGCCAGATTATATAGATTGAAACCCTCATCATTTTCTTTTTTAGATCGCGAAGAGAAAGAAATATATATATATAAAATTTAGATATGCAAAATTATAATCTATGTACAATAACATATTTACAAATTTACAAGAGAGGGATCAAGGATCATGAGTCCAACTCCAATCTTTAATCCTCACAATTAAAGATCTTATTAGCAGATATATTCTTTTAATGCACAATGAATAAAAAGATGAGTGAAGATTAATATTTTTTCCTCAAGCCCAAATCTAGAAACCATGCAATAAAAATCTTTAGATAAGTCTTTTAAGGAAAATAGAGTGGGTTCTTCCACTTCAATGCTCAAGAGTGGGATGGTTTAGCTGAAAATGTCCCCTCACGCTTGAGATCTATTTCAATCAAATGTTTTGTACACAATTTAAAAGACTTTCGTTAGATCCACATGAGATAAGAAAAATACAATGGAAGGAAGTCCTAGTAGTTTAACTGAAAACGACTAGCCACGTCCAATCCTAAAGCATTCTTCATATCCGATCAATAGCCTAGTCCAATCCTAAAGCATTCTTCATATCCAATCAACAGTGCAAGATAGCTATACACCGATGATTCTATAAAAGCATATAAACATAACGAATATAAGCATAAGTAGAAATTAAAAGCTCAGTGAAAAAATATTATCATGTCCATGGAAGAAAAACACCACAGTAGTAACCCCAAAGACTTTTTGCTTTATTACCAAAATAGAGAGCTTCAAGAGTTGATAGCTAGAGTACAATGATCCAAAGATCAAAGATGTTACAATGAGGAGCCTTGGGCTCAATTTATAGAAAAATAGAGAGATCTAGATTCCCCTCCAAGTGGAAAATGGCTAGGTCCAAGAAGTTGCACAATTTTGACTTGATCCTGGAGAATAACAGATAGTTGCTGCTTGATCCATGTCAAAATTAAATCCTGTCCCTGATCTTGATGAAGCAATTCAAGTTCTTGTCCCACTTTTTTCTTTTCAACGGAGGAGAGGACACTGCAATACAAATAATTTGCAAAGGTGAGTTTGCAATTTTTTGTTTGTTGTTGTCTACATGTTTTGTTTTTGTCGAGTGACTGTTGATTTCTGGTAGCATCGGATGTGCTCTAGCCTCAAAATTTTTCAGGGAGGCTAGGACACATGCATTCCACAATACCCAGAAATCATTTTCGGAAATTCCACCTGGAGGAGGCTTAATTAAAATTATTAATTATTTTTAATGGATGCCTAAGTCTAAACCTAAGTTGCACGAAACGGGGAAACGCGGAAGCGAAACGAAACGAGGAAGCGAAACGAAACGCGACCTCCCCAAATTTTGGAAACGGGGAAACGCGAATATATATAATAATATATATATATATATACAGAGACAAGTCACAGCTTAGAAACCCTAAAACAGCTTCTAGAACAGCTTAGAAACCCTAAAAAAATTTCTAGAACAGCTTAGAAACCCTAGAAACAGCTTCTAGAACAGCTTAGAAACCCTAAAAAAATTTAAAAACTAATTAGAAAAAAAAAAAAATTTAAAAAACAAGTCATTTTTTTGGGGAAACGGGGCCCGTACGGCCTGGAAACGCGTTTCCGGCCGTACGGGCACGTTTCCATTTCGGGAAACGTGCCCGTACGGCCGGAAACGCGTTTCCAGGCCGTACGGTACGCGGAAACGCGTTTCCATTTCGTTTCCGGCCGGAAACGGACCCCTAGGGCACGTTTCCTGCAACTTAGGTCTAAACTCAGAAAATTAAAATAATGAAAGTGTATTAATTAAACTAGGTGTGAATCTTCTAGAGAAAGACAAGGATCAAGTCAAGATGGTTTGAGCCATTGATTAGAATCTAATCTGGGCCGTGATTGATCAACGAGAAGATTATAAGAAGAGGCTTGATGGGCATTTGGAAAGACAGATCGACTGAAATCAAGAGATTGATTTCTCAAGAGAGCAGTGCAATAGTTGCAGGAGAAGTCATCGAGGAGATTTCTTGCAGAGAGGGGCAGGGATAGTTTTCCGGTTGGAGAGTTTCTTGATCCGGGGATACATTGCAGAGGAGGCAGAGAGAGATCCAAAAGAGGCAGCGTAGAGCCATGTTGGGTATCGTAAAGCCATGCTGAGGCCTTGGGGAGATTCGCAAATTTGCTGAGGAGCAGATCAGATCCAGTGCCAAGAATCGAGGTGTGAGACCGGAGGGCTAGAGGATCGAGCATCCAGTCAACAGATTGATCAGCTAGAGGGAGTGACGCAGTCCCTATCAGTTGTGACACAGAGCAACGCAGTGACTGCGCAGAGGCAACTTGGGGCTAGCCATTTAGTGGTTGGATCAATGTCGAATCTCCAGTGATAGTGTGAGGTATTTCTCACTAATTCTCTGCTAGTCAGATTCTCTATATCGGATAGCTAGTAAGGCATCCAAAGATTGTATTAAGAAACTACCACATAATAATTAAAACCCTTAGCTGCTGCACTAGTTTTCCCACATTGGGTTTTTCCAAGGACATTGTCCAAAAACAACAATGTCAATTGTGTGTGTGCTATTTCCTTCTTGCTCAGTACTTGTTTCCACAGTATTTTATGTTGTGAAGGCTACAGTAGATTTTATTTCGATGTTTACTGTGTAACACTGTAAATAACTTGATTTAGATATTAACAAGTAGGAGAAATCTAATCAGTCGCTGCAATAGGGAATCAGGTAACCGATTTTTCACAGTGACCATGCTTTGTGTTGTACTTGTTTTCTCATTTCTTGTAGTTTGGTCTTGGTTTTGTTTGTAGGGAGAGAAAACGAAAGAAATGAAATGGAGGTTATCATTCATAAATGAAGGTGAATCACCTTAACTATACGCAATGCATTTCACTCACAATTATCTTTTGCTCATTCGTGACTCTATTTGCTTGCTTTTCAATTTATTATATGTGGTCTCATACTCAACTATATTGATTTGCTTTGTATAGTGAACGACTATAGTTGTGTAGTCTATGAAGGTCAAGTGGTGAAAATACCTTAGAGATTCTACAAACACATCGCAAACTATTGGTGAGCCATATTTTTTCCTACATAATAATATTGTGCTTTAATCCACCGTAATATATGTTGTTTGCACAATGATTTATCCTTTTGTCATGGCTTCAAGGTAGTATGATCTTGTTAATGGGTGTGAGGTTTGAGATTTTTTGAAAACTTTGATACGAAATAAAGAGAAAAGTTATACTGGGGTTCACATTTTCAGGGCTTATTGTTCATGGTTGTTGTTGCTATAACATTAGTGAAGAGCGAGTAGGTATATGTATGATTAATTTATCTCTCTGTATATTTTTTATTCAATTTCTCTTGTGGTTTATTCATGATTTCATATACAAAATTACTTTGTGCAGTAAGTGACTACAATTGTAGTGTCTGGGATGGTCGAGTGGAGAAGATACTTTAAGCAATGCTAATGCAGCATAGAGGATGGGTCAGTCGTAGTTTTCCAATAAAATATTATTTTTATTATTTGTTTGCACTACTATTTCTCCTTTGATCATGGTTCTTGGGTTGTATTTTTTCTTGCTCCACATCACATGCACACCCCCACAGTACATGCCTTATAGAAGAGGTAGGTAAGATTGAGCAAGCAAGCATACTGACCCTTCAACCAATCAACCATCGTGCTAACACACAACACTATCACCTTGTGGACTCTATGGTTTTGGGTGTTCAATTTGTTTAGATATGCTTAGATTCATTTTCAAAACAAAAAAAAAATTACCTCTTACAAAAGCATTGTTTGTATTATTCCTAGTAGAAGTACATCTAGTTTAGAAAATTTATATTTTTTTGTGAAATAGCATGGAATATAACTGGACTCAAACTAAGTTGCATGACAAGTTCATACCTCCAAACTCCCTAGTTTAACTTTTATTAGAAATTTAATATTTTATTGTGTATTTATTGCAGAATACTTGTCCAATGAGCATTCGTCCAACCGCCCTATCACTTATCACTCTACGAGACTAACAAACCTTGCTCGAATCGCTGGTGAATGCATTTCGCCCAAGTAGTATGGGACTTATTCCCTACCAATTCATTATGGTGGAGAGCTTTGTAGCACAAGACCTGCTGGAGGTAAATGTGTTATCTTTCCCTCGCATTCCCCGACGTCAAAGGAAGGGCCCCGCCTACTATTGGTAAAGCTGGATAAACGCCAGAAACCTGTGAAATTTGAACTCTGGTAAAGAACATATGAAATACAAAATGGCCTCTCTTTTTATATAACAAACTTAAAGAAAGGTGTGTTTCTTATTATGGTTAATAATTGCATTCAAATCTCTAGTTTAATTTATATAAAAATTCTAATATCTTATTTTGTAACTTCTGTAGATAAATTGTTCTAATGAGCATGAGCAAGTGGAATACAAAAGAGAGTGTTCATTGTTATAAAACAAACTCTAGGGGAGGTGCGTTTCCTATTATGAATAATTATTGGTTTTGAAATATGCTTACCATTACTAACTGTGTGTATTTTAACCTTATTCAGTGCACTTCTTTTCCTTCTAGCGGAGGAGGGCACATTACAGGAGAGGTGATGTGCAGAGGGGATGTTTGCATTTTTTTCTTTGTTCTTATTTGCATGTTTTGTTTTGTTGAGTTTGAGCATGGCCATGCTTTGTGTTGTAATTGTTTTTCTTTGTTTCATTTTTTTTCTTGTTTTTTGTAGTTCTATCTTGGTTTTGTTTATTGGGTTTGTTGTACTCATTTTTTTTTTTTTTTTTTTTTTTTTTTTTTTTTTTTTTTTTTTTTTTTTTCACGTTCTTTGTAATTTGGTCTCGGTTTCATTTGTTGGGTGTGGAAAAGGAAACAAAGGAAGCAGACAGAAAAAATCGAGGTTATTGTTCATAAATGAGGGTGAGTCAACACACCTATATGCAATGCGCTTCACTTAAAAGTATATTTTGCTAATTTGTGGCTCCATTTTTTTGCTATTCAATTTATTATATGTTTTATCTATGCTCTCATAATAAACTATATTGATATTCCTTATGTAGTGAAGAGCTACAATTGTACAATCTACAAAGGTGAAGTGGTGAAGATGCGTTAGACATTCTACAAATGTTGCAGAGGATGGGTGAGACATTCTACAAATTGTAAGTGATTTATTCCATTCGTTGCTATAATATTAGCCAAGGGAAGGCAAGTATGTGTATGTTTAATACATCGCTTTGTATATTTGTTATTTAAACTTGTGGTTTATTCATGATCTCATATATAATATTACTTTGTGTAGCGAGTGAGTACAATTGTAGTGTCTCGGAGGGTCGAGTGGAGAAGATAGGCAATGTAGATGCAACGCAAAGGATGGGTGATTCATGTTGTTTTTCAGCAAAATAGTGTTATTATTATTTTTTTACTTGAAGTTTTCTCCTTCAAGCATGGTTCTTAGGTAGTACCACTCAGTTAGTGGTTTGACATATACATCAAATGGTATGTTTAAATTTATGTGATTTCTCGCTCCACATCACACTCAGACCCCCACACAATGTGCCCTAGTTTAGGTTGTTGTTTTTCCATGACACTAGAGAATCTAGGTTAGGGTCTTAGAATCTATGACACAACCAACTCAAATTCCACAACAATCTAATTTGCACAGTGGAATAAAGACAACAATAAATCAACATGTACATAAATAGGCAACTTTTTACAATTTTTGAACAACCCAAGCTTGTTATATTAATGAATCAACACATAGGGTCTTCCTGTGAGTTGTTCACCACTCCGTTTTTAAAAAACTCCTAGACTACCCACTGCTTCCCCTAAGCTCTTTGGGACTTCATCCCATTATTGGCTTCTTTTACTGCTCCAATGAAGACAATCTTAGGGCATGGAGGGTGTCCCACTATGACTGTCAAAAGTCCTTTTCCAGCAATCAATTTAGGTATGATTCACAAGCCTACTTGTCTGTCCTTATTTCTCCAAGAACCAAACCCTTAGGCTTCTCAAAGTCTGCCCTTCTTACAGCTGTCAAAGTTCTTCTTGTCAAAGTGATCTAGGATTGTGAGGGCACACGTCAGCGCTAAATTTTGCAACGAAACTTGTGTTTTCCCTTCACCTTGACTTTTGTGCAATTTTTGAGCTCTGGTTAGGGCACACGTCAGCCCTAAATTTTGCGACAAAACTTGTGTTTTCCCTCACTTCAGACGTCTTCTAATTGTGTTGTCCCTTGTTGTGATTTCGGCCTAGGTTAGGCGTCCTACTAGGCCTCTTTGCCCTCCCCAAAAGATATGTTCTCCACCTTCAATCAACCCAGAGAACCAGCGGCCTGAAACATAGAGAAAACCCTCAAATATGAATGAAATCTGCCCAAAATTCACCTCTTAGCCCTCAGCCAGCTCCCTATCAATCTTAGCCCTCAAAACAGTTTCAAGAAGACACAAAAATGCTCCTTCTCCACTTCGCTTGAGCTCCTTCTGATCTGCGACTAGTTCAAAGGTTTATTCTTTGATGTGTTGCTCCTTGGATGTGTGGAATGAATTCTCTCCTCTAACATATTTATATTTTTCTCTTAGGTTGACGTCTAGACCTTCAAGAAGCGTCTCTTTAAGTAAGGCCAACTTGATCTTCAAAAAAATTCTCCCACTCAAAACATATAAAAAAATCATTTCTCCAAAATGACAAGGGCTCTCTTAGTGTTAGCAGTAGCCCCTTGCTCCTCTAAGTGTGCTCTATCATGTCCAAGTGCCAAGTCATTAAATCTCCTCATGGATTCACACCCACAACTTTGGGTGCAAAGCCCACCGCTTGGGTACTCTTGCCCACAAAGCCCATGTGGGTCCAAATCCTCAACAACCCTGTACCCTAGAGTCTGGAGTACCCCCCAAGCTACAAATCTCAACACTCCTCCTTAGCGAGGGAGGTACTTCCAACACTAGGAAGTTACTCGTCACCATCTACAGAACCTGAAGATCTGAAACTTCCATAGGGTTGCTCCCTCTTAAGCTAGACTCCTTCTGAGTCTACATGGTCTCCACTAGCTCATACTGCTACTGATCTACGGTCAAACACGGGCCACCATCACTACAACTCAGTCCTGCAAGCACTCATACTCTTGGGTCAAACACAACACGTGCACATCCCTCCAATATCGGATATGCAACATCACGATCCAATGAAGAAACTAGCCTGCCACCATCCTGTCCATCACATGAAGCAATCTTGTCCATGCCAATCTCATATATGCTAAAGCAATCCTCGAGTTGTCCCAACGATCCATGGCAAGTCAAAGGAAGTCCATGATCAACAACTTGCCATACAACAAACTGTTGTTCACCAGGTTCACTACCAATCCACGAGAACTCCCAGCCAATCCCATTGCCAAGCTAGTCAAGACCACACCTCCATGTCTTCAGCTGAATCCTCTGCCCCATGATCTAGACAATCTCAGCTCCCTCTGAGCTGCTTCGTTGTGCACACTCTGATTCACTGGCCCTTTAAAGTAGCTCTGATACCATGTTGTTTTTCCATGGTACTAGAGAATCTAGGTTAGGGTCTTAGAATCTCTGACACAACCAATTCAAATGCCACAACAAACTACTTTGCACAGCGAAATAAATACAATAGTAAATCAACATGTGCATAAAAAGACAACTTTTTACAATTTTTCAACAACCCAACTTTGTTATATTAACAAACTTTAATACAACTGTCTAGGGCTCCCATACTAGGGATCATGGCCCTCATACAATCACTAATACAAAAAATACAAACTAGGGTTCGGTGTCAGTCCTTCAACCAATCTACCCTGAACAAGACAACACTTGACCTACTTGCTAATGTAGCGCTCCACAACCCTTTCAGTCCATGTGTCCTGAACACATATGTTGGTCCTTTGGCTCCCAAACTACAACAACACCAATCTGCCTCTATCAATGAATCCTGCTCTTGTAGGTCACTGAACACAGTTCACCAACTACCCTCTAGCTGATCGTTAGTCCATCAATGAATCAACACATAGGGTCGTCTTGTGAGTTGTTCACAACTCCGTTTGTGAACAACTCCTAGACTACCCGTTGCTGCTCCTCAGCTCTTTAGGACTTCCTCCCACTATTGCCTTCTTGTGCTGCTCCAATTAAGACAATCTTAGGGCATGGAGGGTTGCCCACTATGACTGTCAAAAGTCCTTCTCCAACAATCAACTTAGGGATGATTCATAAGCCTACTTGGTTGCCCTTATTTCTCCAAGAACCAAACCCCTAGGCTTCTCAAAGTCTGCCCTTCTTATAGCAGTCAAATTCCTTGTCAAACTGATCTAGGGTTGCAAGGACACCTTCTGCTACCCTCCAAACAGTCCTTCAGATGCCCTTCAAACTTTGTCCAAACTAGGACAACCATCCACTAGCAAAAAACATCAATAGCAACTTCTTGTTGCTCCCCTTTACCTCGACTTCTTTGCAATTTTTGAGTCTAGTTACAGCACACATCAACGCTAAATTCTGCTCCAAAACTTGTGTTTTCCCTCACTTCAAGCCTCTTCTAACTATGTTATCCCCTGCTGTGATTGCGGCCTAGGTTAGGCCTCCTACTAGGCCTCTTGGGATTCCCCAAAAGATATGTCGTTCACCTGCAATCAACCTAGAGAACCTGCGGCTTGAAACACAGAGAAAAACCTCCTCAAATGTGCACAAAATTTGCCCAAAATTCACCGCTTATCCCTCAGCCTGCTGCCTATCAATATCGTCCCCAAAACAGTCTCAAGAAGACACAAAAATGCTCCTTCTCCACTTCGCTTGAACTCCTGATCTGCAGCTAGTTCAGAGGTATATTCTTTGATATGTTGTTCCTTGGATGTGTGGAATGAGGTCTCTCCTCTCAAATATTTATATCTTTCTCTTAGGGTGACATCTAGCCCTTCAAAAAGGGCCTCTTTAACTAAGGTTGACTCGATCTTTAAGACAATTCACCCACTTAAAACATATAAAATTAATTTCTCCATAATGACAAGGGCTCTCTTGGTGCTGGAAGCAGCCCCTTGCTCCTTTAAGGGTACTCTATCATGTTCAAGTGGCAAGTCATTAAATCTCTTCATGGATTCACACCCACAACTTTGGGTGCAAAGCCCACAACTTGGGTACTCTTGTCCACAAAGCCCATGTGTGTCCAAATCCTCCACAACCTTGTACCCTAGGGTTTGGAGTCCTTCCCAAGCTACGAATCTCAACTAAGGATGGTAAGGTTGAGCAAGCAAGCATACTGACCGTTCAACCAATCAACCATTGTGCTAATAGACAACACTATTGCCTTGTGGCCCCTAGGATTTTGGGTGTTCAATATGTTTAAATATGCTTAGATCCCTATACAAAAAGAATTATTTCTCTTATGACAACATTAATTGCATTATTCCTAATAGAATTACTTCTAGTTTAGAAAATTTATATATTTTGAGATATAACAAGTAATATAAATGGACTGTAATTAAGTTGGATGACAAGTTCCTGCCTTCAACTACTTTTCACAATGGAATAAATACAACAATAAATCAACATGTACATAAATAGGCAAATTTTTACCATTTTTCAACATCCCAACTTCGTTATATTAACAAACCGTAGTACAACTGTCTAGGGCTTTGGTACCAGGGATCATTGTCTTGATCACATCTACCAGTCCTTTGTCTCCCAAATTGCAGCAACACCAATCAACCTCTATCTATGAATCCTCCTTTAAGTCACTGAACACGGCTCACCAACTGCCCTCTAGCTAATCATTAGTCCATCAACGAATCAACACATAGGGTCTTCTTGTGAGTTGTTGACAACTTCGTTTGTAAACAACTCTTAGACAACCCATTGCTTCTCCTCCGCTCTTTGGAACTTCTTCCTTTTATTGCCTTCCTGTGTTGCTCCAATGAAGACAATCTTGGGGCATGGAGGGTTGCCCATTATGACTGTCAAAAGTCCTTCTCCAACAATCAACTTAGGGTTGATTCATAAGCCTACTTGGTTGCCCTTATTTCTCCAAGAACCAAACCCTTAGGCTTCTCAAAGTCTGCCCTTCTTACAATTGTCAAAGTGTAATATCCCCAATTTTGATTTTTCATTTGAGGGGATTAATGGAGTTTATTGGGGAGGTGCTAAGCATAGCACAATTTTGTCATTTGGGTGTTGGGAACATTTTTGGCGTATGGGACTTAGGAGAAATGGAAAATTATAGCTCTAGTGGAATGTGGGGGCCATAAGAGAAGGAAATTTGACCCAATGGAGCAATTCACACTAGTGAGAAGAGAGAGAAAGGAAGGGGTGCGAATTAGTGGAAGGTGGGGACCACCAAGGGAGAGAGGGCCAATAATTATAAATAGAGCTTGGAGGCCTCCATTTGGTATTTTTAATCATTTATTGAACATTAGTTCTCTTTAGTTGCTTAACCAAGACAACCATGTTGTTCAACACAAGGAATTTCTGAGGGTATTAATGGAGTTTATTGGGGAGGTGCTAAGCATAGCACAATTTTGTCATTTGGGCATTGAAGACATTTTTGGCATATGGGACTTAGGAGAAATGGAAAATTATAGCTCTAATGGAATGTGGGGACCACAAGAGAAGGAAATTCGACCCAATGGAGCAATTCGCACTAGTGAGAAGAGAGAGAGAAAGGAAGAGGTGCGAATTAGTGGAAGGTGGGGACCACCAAGGGAGAGAGAGCCAACAATTATAAATAGAGCTTGGAGGCCTCCATTCGGTATCTTTGATCATTTGACAATTCAACATTAGTTCTCTTGAGTTGTTTAACCAAGAAAACTGTGCTGTTCAACACAAGGAATTTCTGAGCAAGAATTCCACCCTCATTTTAGAGAAGTTCGAGTGTTTCCCTAGTGAGGCAGTTTGGGGTGCTCAATTAAAGTTTCCATTGCGTATTTGCAAGTTATTTCAGTTGGTGTGTTTTTCTTCCAGGGCCCAGAAGTGGTTCAACTTCAAATTGCTTGTGGGGAGATCAATTATAGAGGAGCAGAACATCGGAGGATTTGCAGGGTTTTTTCCCCTAATTTAGCCGAAGATTTTGTTGTGATTAGCAAGGTTGAGTTGAGAGAATTCTTGGGGCCGAAATTCTACATTTTTGGAAGTACACAGGGGCTGGAGGAATAGAGGTTGAGGAGAGATAAGGGTTGAAGGTTGGAGGTATTCCTCAGGGGAGAAGTTAGCCAAAGTGGGGAGAGATTTCCGTTGGTGGATTTGGGCTAAATTCAACAGTATCAGTTTTGTGGGGCATTTTCTGGCCAAATTGGACAATTTGCACTTGTTGGGGGTCACTGGGGGTCAGTGGATTCAAACCAAATCCTTTTTGGGTTTTTGTGGGTTTATTGAGAGGAGTCTTTGACTAATTGTAAAGAATTTTTTGGGTGATATTTAGGCCTGAAATCTTAATTCTTATAGCATGGCGAATTGCTAGTTAGTTGGGGAATTTGCACCATTTTGTGGGTTCGAATTTGGCTTGGAGATATGCCAAACCTTTTTGGGTATTTTCGGGTTTGAGGAGAGGAACTTGCTGCTGCAATTTTAGAGCATTTTGGGCATTATTTTGAGTAGGACGATTAGTTCCATTCAACAGTCTGCAATGGAGTTTCTGGGCAAGTTTGAGCTATAGATTTGGGCCAATTCCAGCTACACATTCTAACCTGGGGTTTGTGTTGCTTGCTATAGCAAGCCCAGGTTCTATGGATTTCATCCTCTTCTACTTGATTTTCCATGCATAATTAATAAAATGGCTTAGGACTATTACCCAGATTTTGGGGTTTTCTGATTTGTGCTCTTGTTCAGATTTTTATTGTTGTATTTTAGTTCATGCATCTGTTATTTGCTATAAATTTCAATTTGGAATATTACAGTGGTATCAGAGCCATGATCTTGGCTAGCTATGGGGTAGCCAACTAGATCATGGGAGATTTGGGCATGTATGCACAATGACGGGTTAAACCATACACCACCCATGGCTTAAGGGAGATTTAGTATGCAGGAATTCTGGGGTGGAATCCGCTGGAATGATGAGAGGTTGGGCCAGTTGAGGAAGGTGATTGACCAAATCCATCCTCATCCTTACAACATAGACACTAGAGGTACACAGGTCGTGGGGGTGCAACCATCTACACCATGTGGGGAGAGTCGACAAAATCAAGGCACTAGATCTCCTCAAAATGAGCATACAGGACAATGATCGTTTGAGGGTGAGACTAGGGGGCACTATTGTTGGTGGAGACCTGGCTTCAGATATCAGGAGCCTGAGGATGAGGCTGAGGGCACAGGCTTGTGGGGAGCACATAGATACACCTAGTGTGACACATGAGTCACCCTTGTAGGAGACTCCCTTGACCGCTCTAGTTGACATCTTAGAGGAGAGTGTAGGCCAGTAAACACATAGGTTTCCACCGTTGAGGAGGTGCCATTCATTGTTGAGGTATCCATTGGTGAGGTATCCAGGGGCGTGACTGAGTTTTCAGTTGATAGAAGCGCACAACAAGTTGATGAGGTGTCGAGAGACATCGCCACCGTTGATGAGGAGTCAATAGGTACAGAGGCACCTAGATCTATGATAGAGTTGTCAGACGACAGTCACCTACAATTGACTGGTGAGGATGTTTTATATGATGGGTTGTTGATGGAGGAGCAGTTGGAGGCTCAAGTTGAGGTCGTGATGGAGGAGGATGCACAATCTTCCTTTGGGCTAGACATTACAAGGAGCAGCGCAAAGAGCACACATTAGGATTTCAGTACAGTTCGCTTCAAAGGCATGCTAACACGGCCTACAATGTTATTATCTCAATTCTCACCCTTATGCATTGGACTGAGAGCTGTAGAGTTGTCTAGACAGATCATAAGGGATGACCAAGTCAGTACAGGCGAGTGTGGCTTGAGTTGAGTGGGGCACATCATCAGCATGGAGGGCTTGTCTATGTACATAGAAGATTGTACATTTGATCCCTCCTTTGGGATTGGATGGCGAGAAGTGCTGAGTTGTTACCTGATGGAGCAGGTTAGGCGGTTGGGTACATCCATGACCGCATTTCAGCAGAGGCCGTGGATTACCATAGGGGCTCGAGGGCCAGACTATTGTGGGGATCCAGGTGGGGTTTCCCATCACATCATAGAGCCGGTGGGTGACAGTAGTAGTTGCATGATGGATCTGATGATTGGGCACACCCACATTTACAGATCTACATCAACACTAGTGACAGGATGGTTGGACAGGAGAGCAGGTAGATTTCATGAGTCATTGGCATATTGATCGAGCATGTGATCACAGGGTGATTAGCATGCTCTGGCAAGAGGTGGTAAGAGCAGATGGCATCAGTAGGCAACCTGATAGGGCATCATATAGAGACAATGCTCTCCCATTGATGTATTGGGCACTGGAGCTACTGAGGTTCAACACGGTAGCATTATGCTCAATTGCATGTGAGGAGTTGGGACACGTAGGTGTACCTGGGCAGATGAGGAGGTGTAGATCACTTCATGGTGGGTGTACTAGTAGAGTGGTAGATGCATGGGTGCATGTGGGATGCCATATGGTACATGGTGGCATGGCATTGAGTGTTGGTGTCCAATGGTACATGGAGTTGTGCCACGAAGTTGAGGGCTATGCAGAGGAGCGCAGGGGTGTGTATTTTTGTGCAGCAGAACATGATGATGCACAACAGGTTGTTGGGGTGTTGCCGCCAGAGAGATCCCCTGACGAGGGAATCAAGCACTCCATTGGGTTTGGCACACTTAGATTTGGAGAGCAAGTTGATCACAGGGTTGACCGTGAGCTTCCCTTTATCACTCTCCAACATTGCACACTAAAACACGAGACTTGGATATCATGTCTTGATGCTCTCACTGCGAGCAATAGAACCCAGGAGGTTCATCTGAGATAGTTGGATGGGAAACAATGCATTGGGAGAGAGGCTTTCTAGCTGTGGCATATGGTCAAGGCGCGGGTTGGTGGATGCAAGTTTTGGGGTAGTCCGAACTTCTGCAGAGGTAACACTTGCACCACCCTTGAGCCCACACTTAGGGAGAGGCATGACCCCCTTTCGATGAGACATTTCGAGGTGTCTTAGGAGCATCTACAATAGTTTGTGGACCTTACATGTAGGCAAATGTTTAGACTCTAAGCGGTATTGGGGAGCGCTTTCAGGAGGCAAGATGACAGATCCCACTGTGTGGTATCGTCGGTGTAGGGTAGTTTCACCCCACCAAATTGGTTCGTGATGTCTCGAGTCCATATATTGATTGCATGAAGGGGCCTGAGACATGGTACTGGTTGGTGCCAGTAGTTGTCAGGACTATGTTGCAGTCCTTTTGGCTATGGGATCTAAGGATTTGGTTGGTTGATTGGACACTTTGTTTTGTGATGAGTGGGAGCAGGACAGAGGATGACCTAGCTCACACTTGGTTTGACATGCGGGGGAGCGTTGAGGCCTTTGTTGTATGGCAAGGTTGGTTTTCCTTTTTGTTGCTACAGATCAGGGTGAGTGTTGGATGGGTAGGTCGTGACATCGTGGGGATGCTTGGGCCAAATGCATTGGGACTCCATAGATATTTTGCCATCAGGTCCCAAGAGAGGAGGATACAACTTGCACGTGACGAGCAGACCGTCATGATCAGAGTGGCGCAATGACAACATGGTTGCACCCTTTTGGACTAGCTTGGGATTTTGGCATAGCAGGGCTGAGCAGTTTAGCTACCCGTAGGGATGAGCTGGCTGCTACAAGGGGAGGTCACTTAGATCTTCCATTGGGCTTTAGTGACTCGTTGATGGCATGGGGGACTTCATCAACTTGGCAGGTTGGCCAGCAGGAGGATGTCAGGAGGAGCTCATGCAGGAGAGACTTCATTTGCATAGGGATTGGGTTGTATCTTTAGGGGCCCACCATCAGAGTGCATGAGATGGGCTACTCGGTTGGGCAACTTCATGAGGATTTGGACAAAGTTTTACATTATTAGGATGCTCTACTTATTGGTGGTAGGTAGAGGGCTTATAACGCCTATATCTGGTAGGATAGTGAGTGGAGCAAGGCGTGCTTCATGATGATCAGGTTGGCTTGGGATCCTGGCATCGAGGGACTCCTTCACTACAAGACAGTGCAGAGATCAGGGACGATCCAGTGGCACATTTGGGACCCTAGTATAGTTTGCAGTGACAGTGGGGATCCATAGTCAAAGAGGCCGCTTGTTAAGGCATTGCTTGAGGACAAGCAATTTTTGGTGGGGAGGACTATAATATCCCCAATGTTGATTTTTCATTTGAGAGGATTAATGGAGTTTATTGGGGAGTTGCTAAGCATAGCACAGTTTATTCATTTGGGCATTGGAGACATTTTTGGTGTATGGGACTTAGGAGAAATGCAAAATTATAGCTCTAGTGGAATGTGGGGGCACAATAGAAGGAAATTCGACCCAATGGAGCAATTCACACTAGTGAGAAGAGAGGGAAAGGAAGGGGTGTGAATTAGTGGAAGGTGGGCACCACCAAGGGAGAGAGGGCCAACATGGTCTCCAGTAGCTCATACTATTACTCATCTCGTTTCCTACAAGGTCAGTTTGAGCTACGATGAACACGGACCACCATCACTGCAACTCAGTCGTGCAAGCACTCATCCTCTTGGGTCAAACAAAACACATGCACATCCCTCCAATCTCGAATATGCAACATCACGATCGAATGAAGAAACTAGCCTTCTAGTCAAATTCCTTATCAAACTGATCTAGGGCTGCAAGGACACCTTATGATACCTTCCAAACGGTCTGTCAGATGCCCTTCAAACTCTGTCCAAACTAGGACAACCATCCACTAGCAAACAACATCAACACAAGAGGACAAGCATACCTTTTTCTGCAACCTCCTGCTGCTCCCCTTGACCTCGACTTCAGTGCGATTTTTGAGCTCTAGTTAGGAAACACGTTAGCCCTAAATTCTGCTCCAAAATTCGTGTATTCCCTCATTTCAAGCCTCTTCTAACTACGTTGTCCCCTTTTGTGATTGCGACCTACGTTAGGGCTCCTACAAGGCCTCTTGGCCCTCCCCAAAAGATATGTCATTCACCTACAATCAACCCAGAGAACCTGCAGCCTGAAATACAGAGAAAAACCTCCTCAAATGTCCACAAAATCTTCCCATAATTCACCTCTTAGCCCTCGGCCTGTTGCCTATCAATATCGGCCCCAAAACAGTCTCAAGAAGACACAAAAAATCTCCTTCTCCACTTTGCTTGAGCTCCTTCTGATCTACAACTAGTTTAGAGGTATATTCTTTGAAGTGTTGCTCCTTGGATGTGTGGAATGAGGTATCTCCTCTCACATATTTATATTTTTCTCTTAGGGTGACATCTAGCCCTTCAAGAAGGGTCTCTTTAACTAAGGCCGACTTGATCTTTAAGACAATTCACCCACTCAAAACATATAAAAATTCATTTCTCCACAATGACAAGGGCTCTCTTGGTGGTTGAAGCAACCCCTTGCTCCTTTAAGGGTGCTCTATCATGTCCAAGTGCCAAGTCATCAAATCTCTTCATGGATTCACACCCACAACTTTGGGTGCAAAGCCCACAACTTGGGTACCCTTGCCCATAAAGCCCATGTGGGTCCAAATCCTCCACAACCTTGTACCCTATGGTTTGGAGTACCTCCCAAGCTACAAATCTCAATAGAGGATGGTAATGTTGAGCAAGCAAGCATACAAACCCTTCAACTAATCAACCATTGTGTTAATAGACAACTTTATTGCCTTGTTGCCCCTAGGATTTTGGGTGTTCAATATGATTAGATCCCTCTACATAAAGAATTATTTCTCTTATGAAAACATTAATTGCATTATTCCTTGTAGAATTACTTCTAGTTTAGAAAATTTATATAGTTTGAGATATATCATGGAATATAAATGGACTGTAATTAAGTTGGATGACAAGTTCTTGCCTTCAACTATCTAGTTTATTTTTTATTCGAATCCTAATAGTTTATTGTGTATTTATTGCAGATGGTTGATTCTAGTGAGCACAGATACGTGAAATACATAATAGATTATCCCCCTTTATACAACAAAACTCAAACACATGTATGTTTCATATTATGATTGATTATTACATTCAACTCTCTAGTTTTTGTATAATGATTATAATATTTTATTATGTGTCTGTTGTTGATGACTTGTTCTGGTGAGGACAAGTAAATGGAGTACATAATAGATTTCATATACAAAATTACTTTGTGCAATGAGTGACTACAGTGGTAGTGTCTGGGATTGTCGAATGGAGAAGATAGTTTAAGCCATGCCAAATGGATCCATAGAGGATGGGTGAGTCGTAGTTTTCCAATAAAATAGTATTTTTATTATTTGTTTCTATTACTATTTCTCCTTCGAGCATGGTTCTTGGGTTGTATTACTCAATTAGTGGTTTGACATATACATCACATGGTATCTTTCAATTTGTTTTTTTTTTTTCTCCACATCACATGCACACCCCCATAGTACATGCCCTATAGAAGAAATGGGTAAGGTTGAGCAAGCAAGCATACCGACCCTTCAAACAATCAACCATCGTGCTAACATACAACACTATTCCCTTGTGGACCCTATGGTTTTGGGTGATCAATTTGTTTAAATATGCTTAGATTCATTTAAAAAAAAATTACCTCTTATGAAAGCATTGTTTGTATTATTCCTAGTAGAAGTACATCTAGTTTAGAAAATTTATATTTTTTTGTGATAATTTTTTTTTTTTGATATAGCATGGAATATAATTGGACTTGAACTAAGTTGCATGACAAGTTCACGCCTTCAAACTCTCTAGTTTAACTTTTATTAGAAATTTAATATTTTATTGTGTATTTATTGCAGAATACTTGTCCAGTGAGCATGAACACATGAAATACAAAATGGCCTCTCTTTTTATATAACAAACTCAAAGAAAGGTGTGTTTCTTATTATGATTAATAATTGCATTCAAATCTCTAGTTTAATTTATATAACAATTCTAATATCTTATTTTGTATCTTTTGTAGATCACTTGTTCTGATGAGCACGAGCAAGTGGAATACAAAAGAGATCGTTCATTGTTATGAAACAAACTCTAGGGGAGGTGCATTTCCAATTATGAATAATTATTGGTTTTGAAATATGTTTACCATTACTAACTGTGTGTATTTTAAGCTTATTCAGTTCATTCCTTTTCCTTCTAGCAGAGGAGGGCACATTGCAGGAGAGATGATGTGCAGAGGGGATGTTTGCATTTTTTTCTTTGTTCTTATTTGCATGTTTTGTTTTGTTGAGTTTGAGCATGGCCATGCATTGTGTTGTAATTGTTTTTCTTTGTTTCACCTTTTTTTTCTCTTTTTTTGTAGTTTTATTTTGGTTTCGTTTATTGGGTTTGTTGTACTCGTAATTAGGTTTTTTGTAATTTGGTCTTGGTTTCATTTGTTGGGTGTGGAAAAGGAAACGAAGGAAGTAGACAGAAAAAATGGAGGTTATTGTTTGTAAATGAGGGTGAGTCAACACACCTATATGCAATTCACTTCACTTAAAAGTATATTTGCTAATTTGTGGCTCCATTTTTTTGTTATTCATTGTATATGCTTTATCTATGTTGTCATAATCAACTACATTGATCTTCTTTATGTAGTGAAGAGCTACAATTGTACAATCTACAAAGGTGAAGTAGTGAAGATGCATTAAACATTCTATAACTATGGCAGAGTATGGATGAGACATTCTACAAATTGTAAGTGATTTATTCTATTCGTTGCTAAAATATTAGCCAAGGGAGGGCAGGTATGTGTATTTTTAATACATCACTTCCTATTATTGTTATTTAAACTCATGCTTTATTCATGATCTCATATATAATATTACTTTGTGCAGTGAGTGACTACAATTATAGTGTCTCAAAGGGTCAAGTGGAGAAGATAGGCAATGTGGATGCCACACAAAGGATGGGTGAGTAATGTTGGTTTCCAACAAAATAGTGTTATTATTATTTGTTTACTTGAAGGTTTTTTCCTTCTAGCGTGGTTCTCAGGTAGTACCACTCAATTAGTGGTTTGACATATACATCAAATGGAATGTTTAAATTTATGTGTTTTCTTGCTCCACATCACATGCACACCCCTACACAATGTGCCCTAGAGACGAGGATGTTGTTTTTCCACGTCACTAGAGAATCTAGGTTAGGGTCTTAGAATCTATGACACAACCAAGTCAAATGCCACAACAAACTACTTTGCACAATGGAATAAATACAACAATAAATCAACATGTACATAAATAGACAACTTTTTACCATTTTTCAACAACCCAAGTTCGTTATATTAACAAACTGTAGTACACTATTTAGGGCTCTAGTACTAGGGAACATGGCCCTCATAAAATCACTAATACAAGAAATACAAACTAGTGTTCAGTGTCAGTCCTTCACCCAATCTACCATGAACAAGACAACACTTGACCTACTTGTTGATGTAGTGCTCCACAACCTTTTAGTGCATGTGTCTTGAACACATATGTCGGTCCTTTGGCTCCCAAACTACAACAACACCAATCTGCCTCTATTAGTGAATCCTGCCCCTTTAGGTCATTGAACACGGCTGAGCAACTGCCCTCTAGCTGCTCATTATTCCATCAATGAATCAACACATAGGGTCTTCTTGTGAGTTGTTCACAACTCTGTTTGTGGATAACTTCGAGATTACCCGTGGTTGCTCCTCAGCTCTTTGGGACTTCTTCCCACTATTGCCTTCTTGTGCTGCTCCAATGTAGACAATCTTAGGGCATGGAGGGTTGCCCACTATGGCTAATTACGGTCCTTCTCCAACAATTAACTTAGGGATGATTCATAAGCCTACTTGGCTGCCCTTACTTCTCCAAGAACCAAACCCTTAGGCTTCTCAAAGTTTTTCCTTCTTATATCAGCCAAATTCCTTGTCAAACTGATCTAGGGCTGCAAGGACACCTTGTACTACCTTCCACACAATCCTTTAGATGCCCTTCAAACTTTGTCCAAACTAGGACAACCATCCACTAAAAAACAACATCAAAACAAGAGGACAAACATACCTTGTTTTGCAACCTGTTGTTGCTCCCCTTGACCTCGGCTTCAGTGCAATTTCTGGGGTCTAGTTAGGGCACACTTTAGCCCTAAATTCTGATCCAAAACTTGTGATTTCCCTCACTTCAGGCCTCTTCTAACTACGTAGTGCCCTGCTGTGATTGTGGCCTAGGTTAGGCATCCTACTAGGCAATCAACCCAGAGAATCTGCAGCATGAAACACAGAGAAAAACCTCCTCAAATGTGCACAAAATTTGTCCAAAATTCACCTTTTGGCCCTCGACCTGTTGCCTATCAATATCGTCCTCAAAAAAATCTCAAGAAGACATAAAAATGCTCCTTCTCCGCTTCCCTTGAACTCTTTTTGATCTATAGCTATTTCAGAGGTATATTCTTTGATGTGTTGCTCCTTGGATGTGTGGAATGAGGTCTCTCCTCTCACATATTTATATCTTTCTCTTAGGGTGACATCTATCCCTTCAAGAAGGGTCTCTTTAACTAAGGCCGACTTGATCTTTAAAACAGTTCACCCATTGAAAACATATGAAAATTCATTTTTCCACAATGACAAGGGCTCTCTTGGTGATTGAAGTAGCCCCTTGCTCCTTTAAGGGTGCTCTATCATGTCTAATTGCCTAGTCATGAAATCTCTTCATAAATTCAAACCCATAACTTCGGGTGCAAAGCCCACAACTTGGGTACTCATGCCCACAAAGCCCATGTGGTTCCAAATCCTTTACAACCTTGTACCCTAGGGTTTGTAGTACCTACCAAGCTACAAATCTCAACATAGGATGGTAAGGTTGAGAAAGCAAGCATATGGACCCTTCAACCAATCCACCATTGTGCTAATCGACAACACTATTGCTTTGTGGCCTCTAGGATTTTGGGTGTTCAATATGTTTAAGTATGATTAGATCCCTCTACAAAAAGAATTATTTCTCTTATGAAAAGATTAATTGCACTATTCCTAGTAGAATTACTTTTAGTTTAGAAAATTTATATATTTTGAGATATAGCATGAAATATAAATGGATTGTAATTAAGTTGGATGACAAGTTCCTGCCTTCAACTCTCTAGTTTAACTTTGATTAGAATCATAATAGTTTATTGTGTATCTATTGTAGATGGTTCATTCCAGTGAGAACGAATACGTGAAATAGCGAATGGATTATCCCCCTTTATATAACAAAACTCAAAGACATGTATGTTTCATATTATGATTGATTATTACATTCAACTCTCTAGTTTAACTTGTATAATGATTCTAATATTTTATCATGTATATTTTGTAGATGGCTTGTTGTAGTGAGCACAAATAAGTGGAATACAAAGCAATGTCTATCATTATATAACAAATTCTAAAGGAGGTATGTTTCCTACTCTAAATAATTATCGATTTTGAAATATGCTTATTGTTACTATCTATGTTTTTATTTTAATCTTATTCGCCTCAGTTTCTTTCTTTTCAGTGAAGAAGAGTAGAAATAATGTGCAAGAGGTGAGTTTGCAATTCTTTGTTTGTTGTTGTCTACATGTTTTGTTTTTGTTGAGTTTGAGAGTGACCCTGCTTTATGTTGTACTCATTTTCTCATTTCTTGTAGTTTGGTCTTGGTTTTGTTTCCATGGAGAGAAAATGAAAGAAATGAGATGGAGCTGAATCACCTTAATTGTACACAATGCACTTCACTCACAATCATATTTACCTCATTCCTGATTGTATTTGCTTGCTTTTTAATTTATTATATGTTTTATATGTGGTCTCATACTCAACTATATTTGTTTGCTTTCTGTAGTGAGCGACTACAGTAGTATAGTCTATGAAGGTCAAGTGGTGAAAATACCTTAGAGATTCTACAAACGCATCGCAAACGATTGGTGAGCCATATTTTTTTCCTACATAATAATATTGTGCTTTAATCCATCGTAATATATGTTGCTTGCGCAATGATTTATCCTATTCTCATGGCTTCAAGGTAGTATGATCTTGTTTATGGGTGTGAGGTTTGAGATTTTCCGAAAACTTTGATACGAAATAAAGAGAAAAGTTATACTGGGGTTCACATTTCCAGGGCTTATTGTTCATGATTGTTGCTGCTATAACATTAGTGAAGGGTTAGCAGGTATGTGTATGATTAATTTATCGCTCTGTATATTTTTTATTCAATTTCTCTCGTGGTTTATTCATGATTTCATATACAAAATTACTTTGTGCGGTGAGTGACTACTGATGTAGTGTCTCGGATGGTCTAGTGGAGAAGATACTTTAAGCAATGCAAATGCAACATAGAGGATGGGTGAGTCATAGTTTTTCAATCAAATAGTATTTTTATTATTTGTTTCCACTACTATTTCTCCTTCGAGCATGGTTCTTGGGTTGTATTACTCAATTAGTTGTTTCGCATATACATCACATGGTTTTTTTTTTAATTTGTATTTTTTTCTCCACATCATGCACACCCCCCCTAGTACATGTCCTGTAGAAGAGGTGGGTAAGGTTGAGCAAGCAAGCATACTGAACTTTCAACCAATCAATCATCGTGCTAACATACAACACTAACATACAACACTACTGCCTTGTGGGCCCTATGGTTTTGGGAATTCATTTTGTTTAGATTCATTTTAGAAAGAAAAAAATTACCTCTTATGAAAGCATTGTTTGCATTATTCCTAGTAGAAGTACATCTGGTTTAGAAAATTTATATTTTTTGTGATATGGCATAGAATATAATTGGACTTGAACTAAGTTGCATGACAAGTTCATGCCTTCAAACTAGCTAGTTTAACTTTTATTAGAAATTTAATATTTTTTTGTGTATTTATTGCTGAATATTTGTGTAGTGAGCATGAACATGTGGAATACAAAATGACCTATCTTTTTATATAACAAACTCAAAGGAAGGTGTGTTCCTTATTATGATTGATAATTGCATTCAAATCTCTAGTTTAATTTATATAACAATTCTAATATCTTATTTATATCTTCTATAGATCACTTGTTCTGATGAGCACGAGCAAGTAGAATACAAATGAGATCGTTCATTGGTATAAAACAAACTCTAGGGGAGGTGCATTTCCTATTATGAATAATTATTGGTTTTGAAATATGTTTACCATTACTAATTGTGTGTATTTTAACCTTATTTAGTTCACTTCTTTTCCTTCTAGCAGAGAAAGGCACATTGCAGGAGAGATGATGTGCAGAGGGAATGTTTGCATTCTTTTTGTATGTTCTTATTTTCATGTTTTGTTTTGTTGAGTTTGAGCATGGCCATGCTTTGTGTTGTAATCGTATTTCTTTGTTTCACCATTTTTTCTCTTTTTTTTGTAGGTTTTTCTTGGTTTTGTTTATTGGGTTTGTTGTAATCATTTTCCTTTCTTTCACGTTCTTTGTACTTTGGTTTCGGTTTCATTTGTTGAGTGTGGAAAAGGAAACAGAGGAAGCAAACAGAAAAAATGAAGGTTATTGTTCATAAATGAGGGTGAGTCAACATACCTATATGCAATGCTCTTCACTTAAAAGTATATTTTGCTAATTTGTGGCTCCATTTTTTTGCTATTCAATTTATTATATGCTTTATCTATGTTGTCATAATCAACTACATTGATCTTCTTTATGTAGTGAAGAGCTACAATTGTATAATCTACAAAGGTGAAGTGGTGAAGATGCATTAGACATTCTACAACTGTGGCAGAGGATGGGTGAGACATTCTACAAATTGTAAGTGATTTATTCTATTCACTGCTAAGATATTAGCTAAGGGAGGGAAGGTATGTGTAAGTTTAATACATCGCTTTGTATATTTGTTATTTAAACTCGTGCTTGATTCATGATCTCATATATAATATTACTTTGTACAGTGAGTGACTACAATTGTAGTGTCTCAGAGTGTCAAGTGGAGAACATAGGCAATATAGATGCCACACAAAGGATGGGTGAGTAATGTTGTTTTCCAACAAAATAGTGTTATTATTATTTGTTTATTTGATGTTTTTTTTTCCTTCTAGCATGGTTCTTAGTGTTGAAGAATGTAGGGCATTTAGGTAGGACGAGATTCTGTTCTCAGTGTTGAAGAATGTAGTGCATCTAGGTAGGATGAGATTCTTCTGACGAGGATAACTGTTTGTGAGGTACTTTTTACTTTTTCTTATTAATACAATCTTCTCTTATTATTATTAAAGTGTTTTCTCTTACTTCATCAAACAATTACCAAAACAAAAGAGACAAGAACACAAGATACTGGCTCTTAGCCAGAGCAAAACCTCTCTCTCCTAGAGAGGAAAACCCTTCTACAAATTTCTCTTATTGAAGCTTCAACTGACAAATGCCAAACCCTAGACCCTTGACCAATAGATCCTCCAAGCACAAGACACAGTCTCTCTTTTTGCACCTTCCCTTTTCTTCAATCAAAGCCTCCTTTTGCACTGCACCTTGATCTCTTCTTTCCCACTTCTTCTGGCAACTGATGAAACCCTGGGTCTCCTTAGAGACCTCTTCTTTGGAGCCTTCTTTTCCTTCTCTACCTCGCTTGGGAATCTTCCTTCTCTTTGATGCTTAGACTAGAGAATAAGGCTCTTCTTTCGGTATATCTCTGAGTTAGAGGCTGATCCTCTTAATCCTACTGCAAATCTGATTTCTTTGCACGTGTTGTTGATCTATGGCTTGAAGTAGACCTTTTTACTTGCTTCTTTACATCGCTTTATGTGTCCCCTTCTTCGCTTGATGAGGAGACTTTGATTGGTGATCTCTTCTAACCCAATCGAGCTACTTCTTATTACTGCAATTGCAGATCTAATATGGCAGCAGAATGAGCCCTTTCTCCTTCGTACGTGTGATAGAAAAGAGCCCTAAAACAGTCCCAAAAATTTGGATTTGTTTCTTCTCTTCTTCGTTGGCCTAGAAGCAACCTTTTGTTTCTTTCTCATCGACTTCAGAGATTGCTTGATGTTCTATTGGTGAGGTCGAATTGCCCCATATATAGGAGTTTGTCCCTCCTATTTGGGCCAACTTGAGCTAGTGAGGCTGACATGTCCTTAGTCATTTCTTTGAGCAGACTTGAAGAGGAGACTTGAATAGGATCTCTTTTGACATATTTCTTTGACTCTAATACTCTGACTTTCCTAGAAGCACTTAAACATGTGCTTGACCTATCAAATGGGCAAGAGACCCATTCTTGATAATGACAAAAATAATAATTCTTTTCTTTTTCAAGTGCAAAGATCAAAATTACATTTATGAAGACCGAACCTAGCTACACTTTCTTCGATGCTCCCTCTTAACTAGGGAGGTATTCATAAATCATTTCAAGGTGTTTGGACTTTTTCAATCTAAAGAATTCACATAAGAGAAATTGGATTAGCAATCCATCTGTTATAGCATCATAGTAAACAACATTGTTTCCACAACAAGGCCTTGACTGACAGCTCTATCTCTTATTAGATCAGAGCACAATGTTGGCGAGACCAATGACTATAGACACCTTCTTCATTGTCTCTCAAGGTACATACCCACCTGAGTGTTCACTAAGTATGACCTTTTAGGACTATTCTTATCTTGGGTTCCCAACCCTCAAAGTATATTGGTGCTCTTTACTACTCTTATCTTGGATGCCCTACACATCCTCAAAGAGCATTAGATGCTAGATGATTACCTAATCCTCCATTCTTTCTTCCCAAATGAAGACAAGAATGTTGTGTTTATCTCTCCCTCTCAACTAGGGAAGATATGCCCATTCCTGTAAAGGAATGTATCCAAGTTCCCTTTGACCAGGAACTTGCCCAAGCTCCCTCTTAGTTAGGGACTTGTCAGAGCTCCCTTTCAACTAGGGACTCTCCTTTTTTATCAACAACTTCTCGTCGGTCCTTCAACTGCTTAATCAATTTCTTTCCTTGATGTCATGAAATTCAGTTGAGCTTCTTCCTTGTAGGGCATCAGCCATCGATCACTTTCCTTCTTGGTTTGTCATGTCATTCCTTTATTTATGGAAAGTGGCCTTCTTGGTACATATCTGGAACCTTCTTCATATGGCTACTTCTTTCTCATCATGCTTCTTTTAGGATTTTCCATCCACCACAAGAATGCTAGTTGTACTTGCACTTACAACTCTTGTTCCAGTAGCCCTGCATGACCCCATCCAGATATTACTCAAGAAAAATCAAAATATAACATTAAGTCAAATAGTACCTTTTGAGATGGCTCTTCATCATGACATCTTTTGTTGGCTTGAATCATCAGCATCCTGCATGTTCATATCTCCAAGGCCTCTCTAGGTGTCAAGGGTCCTTTGATCTTTTTCTTCCTTTGTCAGAATTCTCGTGCCTTCTTCCAAGAGATGCCTCAACATGTCTGTAGGATGTTGATTCCTAGTGTCCATGGTGTCCTTTTATTTCTAATCTCTTTATCTCATATGCTTCTTTATAGATTTTCTTAGTCAACCACCTCATACTCCATATGAGGACATTTCTCATGTTCACCTTTATCAGTGAGTGAACTATGTCTTCATGCATTTTCTTCAATGAAAGAGATCTACCCTGTTCTTGACCATGCTACCAGAGCAATTCCCCATGCTCATTGATACAAATGATGACATGAATTTAACTGAAAACATAGATGCATACATACCTCATCTTAGTTCTTTCCTTGATCATCTCAGCCTCCTTTGACAGCTTCCTAGTTTAGATTACCTCAATCTCCTTTGCTTTGCTACATATTTTCCTTGTCTACATATCATCCTTTCTTGAATCCCCATAAGTGGAATTCCTATCAAGACATTTTCTTTTCTTGAAAGTCATGAACCCTCTATTGAAGATTCCACTGGAGGATCCTTGTAGTCCTCATCCTGCAAATGCTCCTTTCTGCTGATGATAGAGGCCTTCTAAGATGATTCTTCTTGATCATGATCATTCCTTTATGCATTGATGAGGTTATCAAATGGCTACATCCTTCCTACATAAATATCTTTTTTTTGAGTTATCTCTACATAATGCTCCTATATTCCTAAAGATGCCATTCTCATAAACCATGCATTCTATCCTACTGTTACATGTTCCTATGATACCCAAAACTTTAAAGAAGACTTATGTGAAGAAGTTGATCTCAATCATAGTAGAGATCCGGAGGGGTTTCCTTCTTCTGCTTCTTCTCTTCTTCTTTTACTTCTTTGGTAATGTGGGTTTCTTCTTGTTTCCTTTTATTGTTGTCCTTCAACTTAGGTCAATCCCTCTTATAGTGTCCAGACTCTTGGTAGCCAAAGCATTGGACTTTGGACACATCTCTTTTACCCTTTCTCTATGGACCAATCTTGCCAAATTTCCCTTTTCTCTTGGCCATATCAGCAAATGCCTGCTCCTTTGATCGCACATCATCCTTGGCTTTGAGTCTACTCCTCAATTTTGCATTGTGACCAAAGTTCATTCAACGGGGTGGCTTCCTTCTTGGCATATATACTTGATGTGAAGTTGCCCCATTCCTCAGGTAATGCATTGAGCACCATAGTTGTCATCTCTCTGTCTGACATAACTTCTCCTAGTTCTTGCAGCTGATCTCTCATCTCAGAGACCTTCATGAAGTAGGGAGCTATTCCTTCTTCCTTGGATATCTTCATTTTATATAATTCATTATGCAACGATATCACTTCTCCAGCTGTACTAACTAAGAATAGCTCCACCAGTTTATCATAGTTTTTTTTAGATGTTTCAAGTTTGGAAACATAAGGAATGAGAGGGTCCTTGATGGATTCTATCAGATTCCTTTGAGCCCCTGTTTAATCCTTATTATACTTTTCTAGGGCTTGAGTTTGTTCCTTTGCAGGAACAATGACATTATCTTTGATGTAGTCCATAACTTCATCTTCTTTGAGAAAGATATCAACTCTTTTTCCATGCAAGGAAATTAGCAGTCCCAACCAATTTGTTGCTTTCCTTGCAAAAAGATATTTTGATATGTTCAAAAGAGGACATAAAAATACTTACTTGAGAGAGTTGTTGTGAAGAGATCTTGCAACTTCCTTGAAAATTTGATGATTTGACTTCTTAGATCTTGGAGCTCTTCAAGATGCTTCTTTCAAGGTGCCTTATGAGAGATTTGGTTGGTGATGAAAACTTCTCCCCGTGAAGATCTGGAGATCTTTAATGATGGGCCTGGATTTGAGTACCTTTTTTTGAAGATGATGAGTCTTTGATGTGAACCCTTCTTGGATGTACCTTTTTTGAAGATGATGAGTCTTTGATGTGAAACCTTCTTGGATGTACCTTCTTGATGGATCTAGGAGAGGAGATGGTAATCCTCCTTGTCTTTGATGGATCTAGAACCCTTGCTTGTAGATCTGATGCTTCAACATTTGTATGCCTTTGCTTCTTGATCTTAATGCTTCAATCTTCTATGTGTTCTTGAGATGCCTTTCCTTGATGTGTCACCTTAGCTCTGATACCATGTTGAAGAACCTAGGGCATCTAGGTAGGATGAGATTCTTCTGATGATGATAACTATTTGTGAGGTACTTTTTACTTTTTCTTATTAATACAATCTTCTCTTATTATTATCAGACTGTGTTCTCTCACCAAAACAAAAGAGACAAGAACACGAGATATTGACTCTTCGCTGGGGCAAAACCTCTCTCTCCTAGAGAGGAAAACCCTTTTGCAAATTTCTCTTATTGAAGCTTCAATTGACAAATTCCAAACCCTATACACTTGACCAGTAGATCCTCCAAGCACAAGACAATCTCTCTTTTTGCACCTTCCCTTATGTTCTTCAATCAAAGCCACCTTCTGCACTACACCTTGATCTCTTCTTTCACACTTCTTCCAACAACTAACGAAACCCTAGGTCTCCTTAGAGACCTCTTCTTTGGAGCCTTCCTTTCCTTCTCTACCTTGCTTGGCAATCTTCCTTCTCTTTGATACTTAGATTAGAAAATAAGGCTCTTCTTCTGGTATATCTTTGAGTTAGAGGCTAATCCTCTTAACCCTATTGCAGATATGATTTTTTCGCACGTGTGGTTGATCTAGGGCTTGAAGTAGACCTTTTTACTTTCTTCTTTCCTTCGCTTTAGGTGTACCCTTCTTCGCTTGATGATGAGACTTTGATTGGTGATCTCTTCTAACCCAACCGAGCTACTTCTTATGACTGCAATTCCTAATCTGATATGGCAATAGAATGAGCCCTTTCTCCTTCGCACTTGTGACAGAAAAAAGCTGTAAAACAATCCCAAAAGTTTGGATTTCTTTCTTCTCTTCTTCGCTGGCCTAAATGCAACCTTTTTCTCTTCTTCATACCTCCTTGATTTTCTTTCTCGTTGACTTCAGAGGTAGCTTGATTGTCTATTGGTGAGGTCGAACTACCCGATATATAGGAGTTTGACTTGAGGCAGTCAGGCCGACATGTCCTTAAGTGCACCAAAAATTCATTTCTTTGAGCCATATTGAAGAGGAGACTTGTCTTTGCTTTGGAGGATCTCTTTTGACATATTTCTTTAACTCTAATACATAGATTTACATAGTGTAATATGCCCACATGGGTCTTCAACAATTACATTGACTCTTTGACTTTCCTAGAAGCACTTAAACATGTCCCTGACCTATCAAATGGGCAAGAAACCGATTCTTGATAATGACAAAAATAATAGTTCTTTTCTTTTACAAGAGCAAAGATCAAAATTACATTTATGAAGACCGAACCTAGTTACACTTTCTTCAACACTCGGGTAGTACCACTCAGTTAGTGATTTGACATATACATCAAGTGGAATGTTTAAATTTATGTGCTTTCTTGCTCCACATCACACACACACCCCTACATAATGTGCCTTAGAGACGAGGATGTTGTTTTTCCACGTCACTAGAGAATCTAGGTTAGGGTCTTAGAATCTATGACACAACCAACTCAAATTCCACAACAAACTACTTTGCACAATGGAATAAATACAACAATAAATCAACATGTATATAAATAGACAACTTTTTACATTTTTTATCCAACCAAACTTCGTTATGTTAACAAATTGTAGTACATTGTTTAGGGCTCTGGTACTAGGGATCATGGCCCTCATACAATCACTAATACAAGAAATACAAACTAGGGTTCAATGTTAGTCCTTCAACCAATCTACCCTGAACAAGACAACACTTGACCTACATGTTGATGTAACGCTCCACATCCCTTTCAGTCCATGTGTCTTGAACACATATCTCGGTCCTTTGGCTCCCAAACTACAACAACACCAATCTGCCTCTATCAATGAATCCTACTCCTTTAGGTCACTGAACACGGGTCGCCAATTACCCTCTAGCTGATCATTATTCCATCAATGAATCAACACATAAGGTCTGCTTGTGAGTTGTTCACAACTTTGTTTGTGGATAACTTCGAGATTACCCACAGTTGTTCCTCAGGATTTTCGGACTTCTTCCCACTATTGCCTTCTTGTGCTGCTCTAATGTAGACAATCTTAGGGCATGGAGGGTTGCCCACTATGGCTAATTACTGTCCTTCTCCAACAATTAACTTAGGGATGATTCATAAGCCTACTTGGCTGCCCTTACTTCTCCAAGAACCAAACCCTTAGGCTTCTCAAAAATTTTCCTTCTTATATTAGCCAAATTCCTTGTCAAACTCATCTTGGGCTGTAAGGACACCTTGTACTACCTTCCACACAGTCCTTTAGATGCCCTTCAAACTTTGTCCAAACTAGGACAACCATCCACTAAAAAACAACATCCAAACAAGAGGACAAACATGCCTTGTTCTGCAACCCCCTGTTGTTCCCCATGACCTCGGCTTCTGTGAAATTTCATGACACACGTCAACCCTAAATTATGCTCCAAAACTTGTGTTTTCCCTCACTTTAGGCCTCTTCTAATTACGTTGTCCCCTGTTGTGATTGTGGCATAGGTTAGGCATCCTACTAGGCCTCTCCGCCCTCCCCAAAAGATATGTCATTCACCTGCAATCAATCCAGAGATCCTACGGCCTGAAACACAAAGAAAAACCTCCTCAAATGTGCACAAAATTTCCCCAAAATTCACCTCTTATCGCTTGTCTTGTTGCCTATCAATATCGGCCTCAAAACGGTCTCAAGAAGACACAGAAATACTCCTCCACTTCGCTTGAACTCCTTCTGAGCTGCAGCTATTTCAAAGGTATATACTTTAATGTGTTTCTCCCTGGATGTGTGGAATGAGGTCTCTCCTCTTACATATTTATATATTTCTCTTAGGGTGACATTTATCCCTTCAAGATTCATTTTTTCACAATGACAAGGGCTCTCTTGGTGCTGGAAGAAACCCCTTGTTCCTTTAAGGCTGCTCTATCATGTCCAAGTGCCAAGTCATCAAATCATTTCATGGATTCACGCCGACAACATTGGGTGCAAAACCCACAACTTGGGTACTCTTGCCCACAAAGCCCATGTGTGTCCAAATCCTTCACAACCTTGTACCCTAGGGTTTGGAGTACCTACCAAGCTACAAATCTCAACAGAGGATGGTAAGGTTGAGCAAGCAAGCATACAGACCCTTCAACCAATCAACCATTGTGCTAATAGACAACAATATTGCCTTGTGGACTCTAGGATTGTGGGTGTTCAATATGTTTAAATATGCTTAGTACTCTCTGCAAAAAAGAATTATTTCTTTTATGAAAAAATTAATTGCATTATTCCTAGTAGAATTACTTCTAGTTTAGAAAATTTATATATTTTGAGATATAACATGGAATATAAATGGATTGTAATTAAGTTGGATGACAAGTTCTTGCCTTCAACTCTCTAGTTTAACTTTTATTAGAATCCTAATAGTTTATTGTGTATCTATTGCAGATGGTTGATTCCAGTGAGCACGAATATGTGAAATACAGAATGGATTATCCCCCTTTATATAACAAAACTCAAAGACATGTATGTTTCATATTATGATTGATTATTACATTCAACTCTAGTTTAACTTGTATAATGATTCTAATATTTTATTATGTATCTGTTGTAGATGGCTTGTTCTGGTGAGCACAAGTAAATGGAATACAAAGAAATGTCTATCATTATATAACAAATTCTAAAGGAGGTATATTTCTTATTCTAAAAAATTATTAGTTTTGCAATATGCTTATCATTACTATCTATTTTTGTATTTTAACCTTATTAACCCCACTTTTTCTTGTTTTCAGCGGAGGAGAGGACACTGCAGTAGAAATAATGTGCAAGGGGGAGTTTTCAATTTTTTGTTTGTTGTTGTGTACATGTTTTGTTTTTGTCGAGTTTGAGAGTGACCATGCTTTGTGCTGTACTCGTTTTCTCATTTCTTGTAGTTTGGCCTTGCTTTTATTTGCATGTAGAGAAAATGAAAGAAATGAGATGGAGGTTATCATTGATAAATGAAGGTGAATCACCTTAACTATAAGCAATGCACTTCACTCACAATTATCTTTCCCTCATTCGTGGCTCTATTTGCTTGCTTTTCAATTTATTATATGTTTTATATGTGGTCTCATACTCAACTATATTTATTTGCTTTGTGTAGTGAGCGACTATAGTTGTATTGTCTATGAAGGTCAATTAGTGAAAATACCTTAGAGATTCTACAAGCTCATCGCAAACGATTGTTAAGCCATATTTTTTCCTACATAATAATTTTGTGCTTTAATACACCGTAATATATGTTGCTTGCTCAATGATTTATCCCTTTTTCATGGCTTCAAGGTAGTATGATCTTGTTAATGGGTGTGAGGTTTGAGATTTTCTGAAAACTTTGATACGAAATAAAGAGAAAAGTTATACTGGGGTTCACATTTCCAGGGCTTATTGTTCATGATTGTTGTTGTTATAACATTAGTGAAGAGTTAGCAGGTATGTGTATGATTAATTTATTGGTTTGTATAATTTTTATTCAATTTCTCTCGTGGTTTATTCATGATTTAATATACAAAATTACTTTGTACGGTGAGTGACTACCGTTGTAGTGTCTGGGATGGTCGAGTGGAGAAGATACTTTAAGCAATGCAAATGCAACATAGAGGATGGGTGAGTCATAGTTTTCCAATAAAATAGTATTTTTATTATTTGTTTGCACTACTAGTTCTTCGAGCATGGTTCTTGGGTTGTATTACTCGATTAGTGGTTTCACGTATACATCACATGGTTTTTTTAAATTTGTATTTTTTTTGCTCTACATCACGCGCACACCCCCGTAGTACATGCCCTATAGGAGAGGCGGGTAACTTTGAGCAAGCAAGCATACTGACCCTTCAACCAATCAATGATCGTGCTAACATACAACACTACTGCCTTGTGGGCCCTATGGTTTTGGGAGTTCAATTTGTTTAGATATGTTTAGATTCATTTAAAAAAAAAAAAGTAGCTCTTATGAAAGCATTGTTTGTTATTCCTCGCAGAAGTACATCTAGCTTAGAAAATTTATATTTTTTTTGTGATATGGCATAGAATATAATTGGACTCGAACTAAGTTGCATGACAAGTTCATGCCTTCAAATTCTCTAGTTTAACTTTTATGAGAAATTTAATATCTTTTTGTGTATTTATCGCAGAATATTTGTCCTATGAGCATGAACAATTGAAATACAAAATGGCCTTTCTTTTTATATAACAAAATCTAAGAAAGATGTGGTTTTTATTATGATTAAAAATTGCATTCAAATCTCTAGTTTAATTTATATAACAATTCTAATATCTTATTTTGTATCTTTTGTAGATGACTTGTTCTGATGAGCACGAGAAAGTGGAATACAGAAGAGATTTTTCATTGTTTTAAAACAAATAGTAGGGGAGGTGTGTTTCCTATCATGAATAATTATTGGTTTTGAAATATGTTTACCATTACTAACTTTGTGTATTTTTAAGCTTATTCAGTTCACTTCTTTTCCTTCTAGCCGAGGAGGGCACATTGCAGGAGAGATGATGTGCAGAGAGAATGTTTGCATTTTTTTTCTTTGTTCTTATTTGCATGTTTTGTTTTGTCGAGTTTGAGCATGGCCATGCTTTGTGTTGTAATCGTTTTTCTTTGTTTCACCTTTTTTTCTCTTTTTTTGTAGTTTTGTCTTATTAGTTTTGTTTATTGGGTTTGTTGTACTTGTTTTCCTTTTTTTTTTTCTTTGTAATTTGCTCTCGGTTTCATTTGTTGGGTGTGGAAAAGGGAACAAAAGAAGCATACAAAAAAATGGAGGTTATTGTTCGTAAATGAGGTGAGTCAACACACGTATATGCATTGCGCTTCACTTAAAACTTAAAAGTATATTTTGCTAATTTGTGCCTCCATTTATTTGCTATTCAATTTATTATATGCTTTATCTATGTTGTCATAATCAACTACGTTGATATTATTTATGTAGTGAAGAGCTACAATTGTACAATCTATAGAGGTGAAGTGGTGAAGATGCATTAGACTTTCTACAACTGTGGCAAAGGATGGTGAGACATTCTACAAATTGTAAGTGATTTATTCTATTCGCTAAAATATTAGCGAAGGGAGGGCAGGTATGTGTATGTTTAATACATCGCTTTGAATATTTGTTATTTAAACTCGTGGTTTATTCATGATCTCATATATAATATTACTTTGTGCAGTGAGTGACTACAATTGTAGTGTCTTGGAGGGTCGATTGGAGAAGATAGGCAATGTAGATGCAACGCAAAGGATGGGTGAGTCATGTTGTTTTCCAACAAAATAGTGTTATTATTATTTATTTACTTGAAGTTTTTTCCTTCTAGCATGGTTCTCGGGTAGTAGCACTCAGTTAGTGGTTTGACATATACATTAAATGGAATGTTTAAATTTATGTGCTTTCTTTCTCCACATCACACGCACACCCCTACACAATGTGCAATGAGACGAGGATGTTGTTTTTCCACGTCACTAGAGAATGTAGGTTAGGGTCTTAGAATCTATGACACAACTAACTCAAATACGACAACAAACTACTTTGCACAATGGAATAAATACAACAAAAAATCAACATGTACGTAAATAGACAATTTTTTACCAGTTTTAAACAACCCAACTTCGTTATATTAACAAACTGTAGTACATTGTTTAGGGCTTTGGTACTAGGGATCATGGCCCTCATACAATCACTAATAGAAGAAATACAAACTAGGGTTCAGTGTCCATCCTTCAACCAATCTACCTTGAACAAGACAATACTTGACCTACTTGTTGATGTATTGCTGCACAACTCTTTCAGTCCATGTGTCCTGGACACATATGTCAGTCCTTTGGCTCTCAAACTACAACAACACCAATCTGCCTCTATCAATGAATCTTGCTCCTTTAGGTCACTGAACATGGCTCACCAACCTCCCTCTAGCTCATCATTAGTCCATCAATGAATCAACACATAGGGTCTTCTTGTGAGTTGTTCAGAACTTTATTTGTGAATAACTCCGAGATTACCCACTATTGCTCCTCAGCTCTTTGGGACTTCTTCCCACTATTGCCTTCTTGTGTTGCTCCAATGTAGACAATCTTAGAGGACAAGCGATTTCATTCATGTTATTGAGCCCTAGTACTTATTCGAGATACAAAGGATTGATGCTAGAATGCTCAGATAGTTTTCGATATGAAGGACTTATGCTTCTTTGTTTATGGGATGGGATGTTTTTATAATACATGTGAGATCTAGATCTGTGTGGATTTCATAAGTGATGGATTGAATTAATCATGTGTATGTACATGACCCCTTCGCTACACCATTTGCAGATGATATTTTGGAACACGTGGGTAGGGCTTTATTTCCAAATAATACTCCTCTAATTTCACCATCCAATTAGCCCATCTTCCTGAATGGCTCAACCTCCCTAATGAGAGGATTTTGCCAACACCAGACGTGAGAGAAGGAGCCCATCATATGCGATAGGACCCCTTAAATAGTGAAAACACCTTCCATGGTGAACCTATCTGCCGATCTAGAACTTGTTGCTTGTCGAAGGTCTCTTGATTTCTCAATATTCCTGCTCTTCCTGGAGACGAATAACTTTCCACCGTTTGCTTTCTTTCCCGTTGCCCCTTCGTGAGACAGTTCACTTGTCATTACACTTGCCTTGACCCCACACTACCCGAGTAACGAGTTCTAATGGAAGGATCCCACCCACATAAATGAAGTGACTTATTTGGAACTGAAAATGGCTGTTTGTCTGGTAAGTAACTTAGAAAGGCCACCTTTTCACTAGCGAATTTAATAGGTACTGAGGAGTAGAATTTAGAACCGATAGGCTAGGTTATCAGAGGGGAATCTAGCATTGACAAGGCCACCCTTTCACTATTTCAATTACCAGTTCAAGATCCAGATTAGTCACATAAATGAAGTGACTAACCGATAGGCTATCTTTTCACTAGTGAAATTACCATTCTTAAGGTTCTGAATTTCTAATATGGTGACGGGTAATTCCAAAATAACTCCAAAGATGGTGGATGGAGACCCCCTAAGCAAGCGCCCACAGAGGGGGGTAATGACTTGAAATAGAACACTTACTAGATCCATACTCAGCTCTCTCTAAGGAGATATCTCGGAGCTGGAGCCTAGAACAATCAAGAAAATCGATTAAGATTTATCCTTGCCCCCCTCGTGTTTGCTCAGGGCCCCCCATGTTAACTCCATACTAAGCTTAGTGACTACTATATAAGCATAATAAAAGATCATATAATTAGGATAACATGATAGAGATTGAACATAGTATTTCTCTTGCCCATTGTTATAACTAGACCAGTATAAAGGGTAAGTATCCAGTATAACTACCATTACTGTAATTGATATCACCAAGCTTAGAGTCTCACAATTCCAGTGATTAGGGAAATCACCATAATGAGGACACAGGTAAATCAGTCAAAATATTATATAAAACTAACTTGATCAGAGTACGCACAAGCTTATGGAACTAGTGTGGTACCTATAATAACTACAGGTATTGAGTTGAATACTAGTGCTTAGTTAGACCCTTCTCACAGATAGATTGGGGGGAGGTAGTTGAGCTCGGGAAGATAGACTCCTGCTAGACAACCAGACGCTTCTGATAGACAGACTAGGACTTCTTAGGGATACTATTTATTTCCTCTGTTGGGCATGGAGGGTTGCTCACTATGATTGTTTATAGTCCTTCTCCAACAATTAACTTAGGGATGATTCATAAGCCTACTTGGCTACCCTTATTTCTCTAAGAACCAAACCCTTAGGCTTCTCCAAGTTTTTCTTTCTTATAGCAACCAAATTCCTTGTCAACCTGATCTAGCGCTGCAAGGACACCTTCTTCTACCCTTCACACAGTCCTTTAGATGCTCCTCAAACTTTGTCCAAACTAGGACAACCATCCACTAAAAAATGACATCAAAACAAGAGGACAAACATACCTTGTTCTGCAACTTCCCGCTTCTTCCCTTGACCTTAGCTTCAGTGCATTTTTTGAGCTTTAGTGAGGGCACACGTCAACCCTCAATTCTAATCCAAAACTTAAGTTTTCCCTTACTTCAGGCCTCCTCTAACTACGTTGGCCCCTGCTGTGATTGTGGCCTAGGTTAGGCATCCTACTAGGCCTCTCCACCCTCCCCAAAAGATATGTCGTTCACTCGCAATCAATCTAGAGAACCTACGGCATGAAACACAGAGAAAAACCTCCTGAAACGTGCAAATTTTTTTCCCAAAATTAACCTCTTAGCCCTCAACCTGTTGCCTATCAATATCGTCCTCAAAACAATCTCAAGAAGACACAAAAATGCTCCTTCTCCACTTCGCTTGAACTCCTTCTAATCTGCAGCTATTTTAGAGGTATATTCTTTGATGTGTTGCGTTGCTCCTTGGAGGTGTGGAATGAGGTCTCTCCTCTCACATATTTATATCTTTCTCTTAGGGTGACATTTATCCCTTCAAGAAGGGTCTCTTGAATTAAGGCTGACTTGATCTTTAAAACAATTCACCCACTCAAAACATATAAACATTTATTTTTCCATAGTGACAAGGGCTCTCTTGGTTCTTGAAGCAAATTCACTTGCTCCTTTAAGGGTGCTCTATCATGTCCAAGTGCCAAGTCATCAAATCACTTCATGGATTCACACCCACAACTTTGGGTGCAAAACCCACAACTTGGGTACTCTTGCCCACAAAGCCCATGTAAATCTTTCACAAACTTGTACCCTAGGGTTTGTGTTAATTTGAGGTATGTTCTATGATTAGAGCAATTTATTTCAATTTTCACAGTTAGCTCAATATCTTTTCCAGATTAGCAATCACATCAGCATTAAAGTAAATTGCAGATAGAACATAAAGATAAATCGCAGAAGACAAGCCAAGACAAGAGGACACAAGATGTGGCGCTAGCCAGGGACAAACCCCAATGTGGGGAACCCATGATCAATTCTTCTTATATGTTCTTCAATAGTTTAGCAGAGAGAGAGAGAGATAATAAGTTTACAACAGAAGTCAACACTTTGACTTATCTAGATCAGAGCATATATCATCTGTAAGAAGATGATACATGAGATCAGTTGAAGACATGCTGCTTCAACTGATTCTCCAAGGTGACTCCTTCACCTATCGTTGTGCTGCATTTCGTCATCATGTTGCACCTCACCGCGCTGCACCATTCTGCAACCATCATCACTATGTTGCATCTCATCACGCTTCATTAATCATGACTGTACCCATCACTGTACGACATTATGTGCCATTGCTACACCATGTTGTTGTACTGACCTATGCTCTGGCTTCACCTTGCTTGCTTGTTATCCCTTGCTTTCTTGTTGACCCTAGCATGCTTGTTGTCCTTAGCATGCTTGATGTTGCATGCTAGCTGTAACATGCATGCTTGGTGTATTTGCTGCTAAGTACCATACAACTGTCCCAATTTTAGTTAGCTGTCCCTTGCATGCTGCTCTCCTTCGGAGACAGAGGCTCCAACAGTTCCCGGCAGTTCCGGCTGTTCCCGACAGTTCTGGCAGTTCCCGACTGTTCTGGCTGTTCCGGTAGTTCCCGCTGTTCTGGGCAGTTCCCGGCAGTTTCGGCAGTCCGGGCGGTTCCCGCTGTTCCGGGCAGTTTCGGCTGTTCCGATTGTTCCCGCTATTCTCGATAGTATCTGATGTCTATATGCTAGAGCAATCATCGAATACGGGATTCCTCAATAATCAAATCCCCCCTCTAGTTGTCACAGAGAATCACAGTGGTATTCATCATGTGTACAAACAGCTCACTGAAGAGCTTCCATAACTAGGCAGCTTCATACGAGATCATACTCGTAGCTACTTATTCGGTCTCAGCGGTGCTCATAGCAACCAACTTCTACTTCCTGCTCTCCATGATATTGAAGCAGAACCCAAATAGAACCAACGCTGAGAAGTGCTCTAGTGATCCTCCACATTGCCTGCCCAGTCAACATTCGAATAATCATGCAGCTTCATATTTCCGTTAGTGTATCTCAATCCATGAGAGATTGTGCCCTAAAGATATCTCAGAAGATTCTTGGCACCAATCCAGTGAGGCTCAACGAAATATGAGCTCACCATGCTAACTGAAAAACATATGTCCGGACGAAAGTTCACCAAGAACATCAATGCAAATGAGTTTATGAAACTCAGAGGCATTTCCCAAATCTGGTCCGGCATCATCACCATATAACTTATGAAAGTTAAGATCCTCGAGGTAGTCACCGGCTTGCAGTTTACCATTCCACATCCAGAATCCAACTCCCTCTTACTTCTGCAAGTGAGAGGCTCTGCACCTGTTTGAAATAGGTCGTCCTCAAAAGGTGCTGGTATGAGAGATCTATCATCCACAACCTTCAAACAATGGTTTGGATCGGCTTCACTCTTAGTGAATCTCAACTTCATCTGACAGCTATCAATCCTCTCGTACTACGCCTGGGGAATTTTGCTTCAAGCCATAGAGGGCTTTCTTCCACCTGCATACGTGAGATTTCTGATCATGAATCTCAAACCCCTCGGGTTGTTCCAAACCTATGGACCTGCTACATGAGGGGAATGGTCCCCTTGTAAGATTTTCCTTCAGTACATCTCAGACATGTACTTTCATGCTCTTTTTGAATTCAGGCATCCTTGTCACCATCTGACTCACAGACTTCTGGTGCTATGTGTCAATGGAATGGTCCCTAGTGAACTTCCTCCAACTTGATACAACCCTGAACTCAAAAACATCTTTGAAAATTCTATTTTCAAACACGTGCCTTTCCATTGATGAGTGCCACCTTGTAACCTTTGACTTCCATTGCCGAAATGGACACCAGGTTCTTCTTGCGATCAGGTACATAAAAAGAGATTCTGTAAATTTATCGAGTTACCCTCATTCAATTGAGGGGTAACATTCCTTACACCCTTTTGGGGATAGGTGGCATCAACTCCAAGTATAATCCCACGACTGTTTCCATCTCTACCAAATTAGGGAGTGCACCCTTCTATCCGATGAAGTGCCTTGAAGCACTGGGGTTCCTTGCTTTCTTTGAAGAGTCGGCCATTTCCTTGATGACCTGCATTACCTGTCATTCCTTTGATCATTGAAGATGTCCCTGGAATGATTGTTATCTTCATCAAGAGATGTGTCTCTGCCATTCGGACACTCCTTCGCATAATGGCTGAACTTATTGCAACCAAGGCATCTGCCTTTCCTTCCACCCTTAGATCCGGACTTCCCAATGAAGTGATCTTTAGGTAGGCCATCAGAAACTTCTGTTGCGCCATTCTGATAATATTCTCTGCTTTGACTTCACCCTCGGTGAATTTGAAGAGGGATGAGGAATCCACTGATCCTTTTGTCCTTTCCCAACTGTCTTCGGTGATTCCTCTTTCACTCTTGCTTGGACATTGTCTTCACCTTAGCTCTGATACCGTGTTAATTTTAGGTATGTTCTATGCTTAGAGCAATTTATTTCAATTTTCACAGTTAGCTAAATATCTTTTCCAGATTAACAATCACATCAGCATTGAAGTAAACTACAGATAGAACATAAACATAAATCGCAGAAGACAAGCCAAAACAAGAGGACACAAGATGTGGCACTAGCCAGGGACAAACCCCAATGTGGGGAAAGCCTTGATCAATTCTTCTTATATGGTCTTCAATAGTTCAGCAGAGAGAGAGAGAGAGATAGTACGTTTACAATAGAAGTCAATACTTTGACTTATCTAGATAAGAGCATAGATTATCTCTAAGAAGATGATACATGAGATCAATGGAAGACATACTGCTTCAACTGATTCTCCAAGGTGACTCCTTCACCTATCGTTGTGTTGCATTTCGTCATCATGTTGCACCTCACTGCGCTGCACCCATCATCACTATGTTGCATCTCATCACGCTTCATTAATCGTGACTGTACCTATCACTGTACTGTATTATGTGCCATTGCTACACCATGTTGCCGTACTGACCTATGCTCTGGCTACACATAATGACTGTACCCATCACTATATTGCATTATGTGCCATTGCTACACCATGTTGTCGTACTAACCTATGCTCTGGCTGCACCTTGCTTGCTTGTTGTCTCTAGCATGCTTGTTGTCCTTAGCATGCTTGCTGTCGCATGCTAGCTGTCTCTTGCATGCTAGTTGTAACATTGCATGCTTAGTGTATTTGCTGCTAAGTACTATACAACTGTCCCAATGTTAGTTAGTTGTCCCTTGCATGCTGCTCTCCTTCGGAGACAGATGCTCCAACAGTGCCTGGCGATTCCGACAGTTCCGGCTATTCCGACTATTCTGACTATTCCAGGCAGTTCCCGACAGTCCCGACAGTCTCGGCTGTCTCGACTGTTCCCGACTGTCCTGGTAGTCCCTGGTAGTCCCGACAATTCCAACAGTTCTGAAAGTTCCCGGCTGTCCTGGCAGTCCAGATAGTCCAGCAGTCTGGCAGTCCCGGGCAGTTTCGGGCGTTCCCAACAATTCCCGACAGTTCCCCACTGTTCCAGGTTGGTCCCGGCAGGTCCTGGCAGGACCCGACAGTTCCCGACAGTTCCCGACAGTTCCCAGGATTCTCGGTAGTAACGGCTGTTCCTGGCAATTCCGGCTTCTGTCCTTTGCGTCAGCGTTCCCGGCTGTTCCGGCAGTTCTTGATAGTTCCGGCTTCTGCCCTCTGGATTAGGGCAGCATTATCGCATAGGATATCTCCTCCTACTAAAACACTAAGACAAGTAGAGAGGCAGAGATCCCAAGTGTGTTGAAATGACTTGCAGGCCACCTCTATTTATACTAAAACGTTGAGCACAAGTGGGGTTTATTTGGTTGCCAACCGACCTTGATGAATTTTCCCATAACACAAATAAATTCATATCTCCATGAATACTTATCGGAATCAGATGATATTTAGATCAATCCTACACCTCTCGATTAGAGGGATCAAAAAAAAATATCAGCTTCCATTAATAATATGACCCACATGGAGTTTGGCCCTATTTGCCAATTTTAACAGTTTGGAGTACCTAGCAAGCTACAAATCTCAACAGAGGATGGTAAGGTTGAGCAAGCAAGCATACAGACCCTTCAACCAATCAACCATTGTGCTAATAGACAACACTATTGCCTTGTGGCCTCTAGGATTTTGGGTGTTCAATATGTTTAAATATGCTTAGATCTCTCTACAAAAATAATTATTTCTCTTATGAAAACATTAATTGCATTATTCCTAGTAGAATTACTTCTAGTTTAGAAAATTTATATATTTTGAGATATAGCATGGAATATAAATGGATTGTAATTAAGTTGGATGACAAGTTCTTGCCTTCAACTCTCTATTTTAACTTTTATTAGAATCCTATTAGTATATTGTGTATCTATTGTAGATGGTTGATTCCAGTGAGCACGAATAGGTGAACTACAAAATGGATTATCCCTCTTTATATAACAAAACTCAAAGACATGTATGTTTCATATTACAATTGATTATTACATTCAACTCTAGTTTAATTTGTATAATGATTTTAATATTTTATTATGTATCTGTTGTAGATGGCTTGTTCTGGTGAGCACAAGTAAATGTAATACAAAGCAATGTCTATCGTTATATAACAAATTCTAAAGGAGATATGTTTCTTATTCTAAATAATTATCAGTTTTGAAATATGCTTATCATTACTATCTATTTTTGTATTTTAACCTTATTAACCCCACTTTTTTTTGTTTTCAGCAGAGGAGAGGACACTGCAGTAGAAATAATGTGCAAGGGGGAGTTTTAAAATTTTTGTTTGTTGTTGTGTACATGTTTTGTTTTTGTCGAGTTTGAGAGTGACCATGCTTTGTGCTGTACTCGTTTTCTCATTTCTTGTAGTTTGGTCTTGCTTTTATTTGCATGGAGAGAAAATGAAATAAATGAGATGGAGGTTATCATTCATAAATGAAGGTGAATCACCTTAGCTATAAGCATTGCACTTCACTCACAATTATCTTTTCCTCATTCGTGACTCTATTTGTCTGCTTCTCAATTTATTATATGTTTTATATGTGGTCTCATACTCAACTATATTTATTTGCTGTGCGTAGTGAGCAATTATAATTGTATAGTCTATGAAGGTCGAGTGGTGAAAATACCTTAGAAATTCTACAAACGCATCGGAAGCGATTGGTGAGCTATATTTTTTCCTACATTTGTGCTTTAATCCACCGTAATATAATATGTTGCTTCCACAATAATTCATCCTTTTGTCATGGCTTCAAGGTAGTATGATCTTATTAATGGGTGTGAGGTTTGAGATTTTCCGAAAGCTTTGATATGAAATAAAGAGAAAAGTTATACTGGGGTTCACATTTCTAGGGCTTACAGTTCATGATTGTTGCTACTATAACATTAGTGAAGAGTTAGCAGGTATGTGTATGATTAATTTATCGATCTGTATATTTTTTATTCAATTTCTCACTTGGTTTATTCATGATTTCCTATACAAGATTACTTTGTGCAGTGAGTGACTACCATTGTAGTGTGTGGGATGGTCGAGTGGAGAAGATACCTTAAGCAATGCAAATGGAGCATAAAGGATGGGTGAGTCATAGTTTTCCAATAAAATAGTATTTTTATTATTTGTTTGCACTACTATTTATCATTCGAGCATGGTTCTTGGGTTGTATTACTCAATTAGTGGTTTCACTTATACATCACATGGTTTTTTTAAATTTGTGTTTTCTTTTTCTCGACATCATGCGCGCACCCCCATAGTGCATGCCCTACAGAAGAGGTGGGTAATGTTGAGCAAGCAAGCACACTGACCCTTCAACCAATCAACCATTGTGCTAACATACAACACTATTACCTTGTGCACTGTGGACCCTATGGTTTTGGGAGTTCAATTTGTTTAGATATGTTTAGATTCATTAAAAAAAAACAAAATTACCTCTTATGAAAGCATTGTTTGTATTATTCCTATTAAGTACTTCTAGTCTAAAAAATTTACATTTTTTTTGATACGGCATGGAATACAGTTGGACTCGAACTATAAGTTGAATGACAACCTTCAAACTCTCTAGTTTAACTTTTATTAGAAATTTAATATTTTCTTATGTATTTATTGCAACATATTTGTCCAGTGGGCATGAACACGTGAAATACAAAATAGCCTCTCTTTTTATATAACAAACTCAAAGAAAGGTGTGTTTTTTATTATGATTAATAATTGCATTCAAATCTCTAGTTTAATTTATATAACAATTCTAATAGCTTATTTTGTATCTTCTGTAGATGACTTGTTCTGATGAGCACGAGCAAGTGGAATACAAAAGAGATTGTTCATTGTTATAAAACAAACTCTAGGGGAGGTATGTTTCCTATTATGAATAATTATTGGTTTTGAAATATGTTTACCATTACTAACTATGTGTATTTTAACCTTATTCAGTTCACTTGTTTTCCTTGTAACAGAGGAGGGCACATTGCAAGAGAGATAATGTACAGAACGGGTGTTTGCATTTTTTTCTTTGTTCATGCTTTGTTTTGTTGAGTTTGAGCATGGCCATGCTTAATGTTGTAATTGTTTTTCTTTGTTTCACCTTTTTTTCTTTTTTCTTTTTGTAGTTTTGCCTTGGTTTCGTTTATTGGGTTTGTTGTACTCGTTTTCCTTTTTTTCATGTTCTTTGTAATTTGGTCTTGGTTTCATTTGTTGGGTGTGGAAAAGGAAACGAAGGAAGCAAACAAGAAAAGTCGAGGTTATTGTTCGTAAATGAGGGTGAGTCAACATACCTATATGCAATGCGCTTCAATTAAAAGTATATTTTGCTAATTTGTGGCTCCATTTGTTTGCTATTCAATTTATTATATGCTTTATCTATGCTCTCATAATCAACTATATTGATCTTCTTTATGTAGTGAAGAGCTACAATTGTACAATCTACAAAGGTGAAGTGGTGAAGATGCATTAGACATTCTACAACTGTGGCAGAGGATGGGTGAGACATTCTACAAATTGTAAGTGATTTATTCTATTTGTTGCTAAAATATTAGCCAAGGGAGGGCAGGTATGTGTATGTTTAATACATCGCTTTGTATATTTGTTATTTAAACTCGTGCTTTATTCATGATCTCATATATAATATTACTTTGTGCAGTGAGTGACTACAATTGTAGTGTCTCAGAGGGTCGAGTTGAGAAGATAGGCAATGTAGATGCCACACAAAGGATGGGTGAGTCATGTTGGTTTCCAACAAAATAGTGTTATTATTATTTGTTTACTTGAAATTTTTTCTTTCCAGCATGGTTCTCGGGTGGTAGCACTCAGTTAGTGGTTTGACATATACATCAAATGGAATGTTTAAATTTATGTGCTTTCTTGCTCCACATCACATGCACACCCCTACACAATGTGCACTAGAGACGAGGATGTTGTTGTTTTTCCACGTCATTAGAGAATGTAGGTTAGGGTCTAAGAAACTATGACACAACCAACTCAAACGGCACAAAAAACTACTTTGCACAATGGAATAAATACAACAAAAAATCAACATGTACATAAATAGACAACTTTTTACCATTTTTCAACAAGCCAACTTTGTATATTAACAAACTGTAGTACATTGTTTAGGGATCTAGTAATAGGGATCTGGCCCTCAAACAATCACTAATACAAGAAATACAAACTAGGTTTCAAAGTTAGTCCTTTAACCAATCTACCCTGAACAAGACAACACTTGGTCTACTTGTTGATGTAGCGCTCCACAACCCTTTCAGTCCATATGTCCCGAACACATATGTCGGTCCTTTGGCTCCCAAACTACAACAACACCAATCTGCCTCTATCAATGAACCCTGCTCCTTTAGGTCTCTGAACAAGGCTCAACAACTGTGCTCTAGCTAATCATTAGTCCATCAATGAATCAACACATAAGGTCTTCTTGTGAGTTGTTCACAACTTTGTTTGTGAATAACTCTGAGATTACCCACTGTTGCTCCTCAGCTCTTTGGGACTTCTTCCCACTATTGCCTTCTTGTGCTGCTCCAATGTAAACAATCTTAGGGCATGGAGGGTTGCCCACTATGATTGTCTATAGTCCTTCTCCAACAACTAATTTAGGGACACGACTCACCAATTGCCCTCTAGCTAATCATTAGTCCATCAATGAATCAACACATAGGGTCTTCTTGTGAGTTGTTCACAACTTTGTTTGTGAATAACTCTGAGATTATCTACTGTTGCTCCTCAGATCTTTGGGACTTCTTCCCTTTATTGCCTTCGTGTGCTACTCCAATGTAGACAATCTTAGGGCATGGAGGGTTGCCCACTATGATTGTCTATAGTCCTTCTCCAACAATTAACTTAGGGATGATTCATAAGCCTCCTTGGCTACCCTTATTTCTCCAAGAACCAAACCCTTAGGCTTCTCAAAGTTTGTCCTTCTTATAGCAGCCAAATTCCTTGTCAAACTGATCTAGGGCTGCAAGGACACCTTCTTCTACCCTCCACACAGTCCTTTAGATGCCCCTCAAACTTTGTCCAAACTAGGATAACCATCCACTAAAAAACAACATCAAAACAAGAGGACAAACATACCTTGTTCTGCAACCTCCTGCTGCTCCCTTGACCTCGGCTTCAGTGCAATTTCTGAGCTCTAGCGAGGGAACACATCAACCCTAAATTCTGATCCAAAACTTGTGTTTTCCCCCACTTCAGGCCTCTTCTAAATACGTTGTCTCTTGTTGTGAATGTGGCCTAGGTTGGGCATCCTACCAGGCCTCTCTGCCCTCTCCAAAAGATATGTCATTCACCTGCAATCAATCCAGAGTACCTGCGGACTAAAACACAGAGAAAAACCTCCTTAAACGTGCACAAAATTGCCGAAAATTCACCTCTTAGCCCTTGGCCTTTTGCCTATCAATATCCTCCTCAAAGTAGTCTAAAGAAGACACAAAAATGCTCCTTCTCCACTTCGCTTGAACGCCTTCTGATCTGTAGGTATTTCAAAGGTATATTCTTGATGTGTTGCTCCTTGCATGTGTGGAATGAGGTCTCTCCTATCACATATTTATATCTTTCTCTTTGGGTGACATTTACGCCTTCAAGAAGGGTCTCTTTAACTAAGGCCGACTTGGTCTTTAAAACAATTTACCCACTCAAAATATATAAACATTCATTTTTCCACAGTGACAAGGGCTCTCTTGGTGCTTGAAGCAACCCCTTGCTCCTTTAAGGGTGCTCTATCATGTCCAAGTGCCAAGTCATCAAATCTCTTCATGGATTCACACGCAACTTTGGGTGCAAAGCCCATAGCTTGGGTACTCTTGCCCACAAAGCCCATGTGGTTGCAAGTCCTTCACAACCTTGTACCCTAGGGTTTGGAGTACCTACCAAGCTACAAATCTCAACGGAGGATGGTAAGGTTGAGCAAGCAAGCATATAGACCCTTCAACCAATCAACCGGTTTGGAGTACCTACCAAGCTACAAATCTTAACAGAGGATGGCAAGGTTGAGCAAGCAAGAATACAGACCCTCCAACCAATCAACCAGTTTGGAGTACCTACCAAACTACAAATCTCAACAAAGGATGGTAAGGTTGAGCAAGCAAGCATACAAACGCTTCAACCATCAAACCTTGTGCTAATAGACAACATTATTGCCTTGTGTCGCCTAGGATTTTGGGTGTTGAATATGTTTAAATATGCTTAGATATCTCTACAAAAAGAATTATTTCTCTTATGAAAACATTAATTGCATTATTCCTATTAGAATTACTTCTAGTTTAGAAAATTTATATATTTTGAGATATAACATGAAATATAAATGGATTGTAATTAAGTTGGATGACAAGTTCCTGCCTTCAACTCTCTAGTTTAACTTTGTATAATGATTCTAATATTTTATTATGTATCTGTTGTAGATGGCTTGTTTTGGTGACCACAAGTAAATGGAATACAAAGCAAGCTGCAATACCTATCATTATATAACAAATTCTAAAGGAGGTATGTTTCTTATTCTAAATAATTATCAGTTTTTAAATATGCTTATCATTACTATCTATGTTTGTATTTTAACCTTATTCACCCCACTTTTTTTCTTTTCAGCGGAGGAGAGGACACTGCAATAGAAATAATGTGCAAGGGGGAGTTTGCAATTTTTTGTTTGTTGTTGTCTACATGTTTTGTTTTTGTCGAGTTTGAGAGTGACCATGCTTTGTGTTGTACTCGTTTTCTCATTTCTTGTAGTTTGGTCTTGGTTTTGTTTGCATGGAGAGAAAATGAAAGAAATGAGATGGAGGTTATCATTCATAAATGAAGGTGAATCATCTTATCTATACACAATGCACTTCACTCACAATTATATTTTCCTCATTCCTGACTCTATTTGCTTGCTTTCAATTTAGTTTATGGTTTATATGTGGTCTCATACTCAACTATATTTATTTTCTGTGTCATGAGCGACTACGGTTGTATAGTCTATGAAGGTCAAGTGGTGAAAATACCTTAGAGATTCTACAAACGCATCGCAAAGGATTGGTAAGCCATATTTTTTCCTACATAATAATATTGTGCTTTAATCTACCGTAATATATGTTGCTTGCGTAATGATTCATCCTTTTGTCATGGCTTCAAGGTAGTACGGTCTTGTTAATGGGTGTGAGGTTTGAGATTTTCCGAAAAATTTGATACGAAATAAAGAGAAAAGTTATACTGAGGTTCACATTTCTAGGCTTATTGTTCATAATTGTTGTCACTATAACATTAGTGAAGAGTTAGCAGGTATGTGTATGATTAATTTATTGCTCTATATATATTTTTATTCAATTTCTCTCGTGGTTTATTCATGATTTCATATACAAGATTACTTTGTGTGGTGAGTGACTACCGCTCTAGTGTCTGGGATGGTCGAGTGGAGAAGATACTTTAAGCAATGCAAATGGAGCATAGAGGATGGGTGAGTCGTATTTTATTTTTATTATATGTTTGCACTACTATTTCTCCTTTGAGCATGGTTCTTGGGTTGCATTACTCAATTAGTGGTTTCACGTATACATCACATGGTTTTTTTAAATTTTTATTTTTATTTTGGCTCCACATCACGCGCGCACCCCCATAGTACATGCCCTATTGAAGATTTGGGTAAAGTTGAGCAACCAAGCATACCGACCCTTCAACCAATCAACCATTGTGTTAACATACAACAGTCTTGTCTTATGGACCCTTTGGTTTTCGGAGTTCAATTTGTTTAGATATGTTTAGATTCATTTTTAAAAAAAATTACCTCTTATGAAAGCATTGTTTGAACTTTGTATTATTCCTAGTAGAAGTACATCTAATCTAGAAAATTTATATTTTTTTGTGATATGGCATTGAAAATTTATATTTTTTTGTGATATGGCATGGAATACAATTAGACTAGAACAAAGTTGCATGACAAGTTCATGCCTTCAAACTCTCTAGTTTAACTTTTATTAGAAATCTAATATTTTTTTTATGTATTTATTCCTCAAAATTTGTCCAGTGAGCATGAACACGTGAAATACAAAATGGGCTCTTTTTATATAACAAACTCAAAGAAAGGTGTGTTTCTTATTATGATTAATAATTGCATTCAAATCTCTAGTTTAATTTATATAACAATTCTAATTTCTTATTTTGTATCTTCTGTAGATGACTTGTTCTGATAAGCAGTTTCTTGTTCTGATGAGCACGCAAAAGTCGAATACAAAAGAGATCGTTAATTGTTATAAAACAAACTCTAGGGTAAGTCTATTTCCTATTATGAATAATTATTGGTTTTGAAATATGTGTACCATTACTAACTATGTGTATTTTAACCTTGTTCAGTTTACTTCTTTTCCTTCCAGGAGAGGACGGTACATTGCAGGAGAGATAATGTGCAGAACGGGTGTTTGCATTTTTTTCTTTGTTCATGTTTTTCTTTGTTGAGTTTGAGCATGGCCATGCTTTGTGTTGTAATTGTTTTTCTTTGTTTCACCTTTTTTTCTCTTTTTTTTGTAGTTTTGTCTTGGTTTCATTTATTGGGTTTGTTGTACTCGTTTTCCTTCTTTTTTTTCACGTTCTTTGTAATTTGGTCTCGGTTTCATTTGTTGGTGTGGAAAAGGAAACAAAGGAAGCAGAGAAAAAAATGGAGGTTATTGTTTGTAAATGAGGGTGAGTCAACACACCTATATGCAATGCGCTTCACTTAAAAGTATATTTTGCTAATTTGTGGCTCCATTTTTTTGCTATTCAATTTATTATATGCTTTATCTATGTTGTCATAATCAACTACATTGATCTTCTTTATGTAGTGAAGAGCTACAATTGTACAATCAACAAAGGTGAAGTGGTGAAGATGCATTAAACATTCTACAACTGTGGCAAAGTATGGGTGAGACATTCTACAAATTGTAAGTGATTTATTCTATTCGCTGCTAAAATACTAGCCAAGGGAGGGCAGATATGCGTATATTTAATACATTGCTTTGTATATTTGTTATTTAAACTTGTGCTTTATTCACGATCTCATATATAATATTACCAAGCTACAAATCTCAACAGAAGATGGTAAAGTTGAGCAAGCAAGCATATAGACCTTTCAACCAATCAACCATTGTTCTAATAGACAACACTATTGCCTTGTGGTGTCTAGGATTTTGGGTGTTCAATATGTAAAAATATGCTTAGATCCCTGTACAAAAAGAATTATTTCTCTTATGAAAACATTAATTGCATTATTCCTATTACAATTACTTCTAGTTTAGAAAATTTATATATTTTGAGATATAGCATGGAATATAAATGGATTGTAATTAAGTTGGATGACAAGTTCTTGCCTTCAACTCTCTAGTTTAACTTTTATTAGAATGCTAATAGTTTATTGTGTATCTATTGCAGATGGTTGATTCTAGTGAGCACGAATACGTGAAATACAAAATGGATTATCCCCCTTTATATAACAAAACTCAAAGGCATGTATGTTTCATATTATGATTGATTATTACATTCAACTCTCTAGTATAACTTGTATAATGATTCTAATATTTTATCATGTATCTGTTGTAGATGACTTGTTCTGGTGAGCACAAATAAATGGAATACAAAACAATGTCTATCGTTATATAACAAATTCTAAAGGAGGTATGTTTCTTATTCTAAATAATTATCAGTTTTTAAATATGCTTATCATTAGTATCTATGTTTGTATTTTAACCTTATTCACCCCATTTTTTTTTCCAGCGGAGGAGAGGACACTGCAATAGAAATAATGTGCAAGGGGGGAATTTGCAATATTTTGTTTGTTGTTGTCTACATGTTTTGTTTTTGTCGAGTTTGAGAGTGACCATGCTTTGTGTTGTACTCGTTTTCTAATTTCTTGTAGTTTGGTCTTGGTTTTGTTTGCATGGGAGAAAATGAAAGAAATGAGATAGAGGTTATCATTGATAAATGAAGGTGAATCACCTTAACTATACACAATGCACTTCACTCACAATTATATTTTCCTCATCCGTGACTCTATTTGCCTTCTTTTCAATTTATTATATGGTTTATATGTGGTCTCATTCTCAACTATATTTATTTTCTTTGTATAGTGAGCGAATACAATTGTATAGTCTATGAAGGTCAAGTGGTGAAAATACCTTGTACCCTAGGGTTTGGGGTACCTACCAAGCTACAAATCTCGACAGAGGATGGTAAGGTTGAGCAAGAGAGCATACAAACACTTCAACCAGTCAACCATTGTGCTAATATACAATGCTATTGCCTTGTGGCCTCTAGGATTTTGGGTGGTCAATATGTTTCAATATTCTTAGATCTCTTTACAAAAAGAATTATTTCTCTTATAAAAACATTAATTGCAGTATTCCTAGTAGAATTACTTCTAGTTTAGAGGTTTTATATATTTTGAGTTATAGCATGGAATATAGATGGATTGTAATTAGGTTGGATCACAAGCTCCTACCTTCAACTCTCTAGTTTAACGTTTATTAGAATCCTAATAGTTTGTTGTGTAACTATTGCAAATGGTTGATTCTAGTGAGCACAAATATGTGAAATACAGAATGGATTATCCCCCTTTATATAACAATGTATGTTCTATATTATGATTGATTATTGCATTCAACTCTCTAGTTTAACTTGTACAATGATTCTAATATTTTATTATGTATCTGTTGTAGATGGCTTGTTCCGGTGAGCACAAGTAAATGGAATACAAAGCAATGTCTATCGTTACATAACAAATTCTAAAGGAGGTATGTTTCTTATTATCAATAATTATGAGTTTTGAAATATGCTTATCATTACTATCTATTTTTGTATTTTAACCTTATTAACCCCACTTTTTTTTGTTTTAAGCGAAGGAGAGGACACTGAAGTATAAATAATGTGCAAGGGTGAGTTTGCAATTTTTTGTTTATTGTTGTCGACATGTTTTTTTTGGTCAAGATTGAGAGTGACCATGCTTTGTGCTGTACTTGTTTTCTCATTTCTTGTAGTTTGGTCTTGCTTTTATTTGCATGGAGAGAAAATGAAAGAAATGAGATGGAGGTTGTCATTCATAAATGAAGGTAAATCACCTTAACTATAAGCAATGCACTTCACTCACAATTATCTTTTCCTCATTCGTGACTCTATTTGCTTGCTTTTCAATTTATTATATGGTTTATATGTGGTCTCATTCTCAACTATATTTATTTTCTTTGTGTAGTGAACGACTACAATTGTATAGTCTATGAAGGTCAAGTGGTAAAAATACCTTGTACCCTAGGGTTTGGAGTACCTACCAAGCTACAAATCTCAACAAAGGATGGTAAGGTTGAGCAAGAAAGCATACAGACCCTTCAACCAATCAACCATTGTGCTAATAGAAAACACTATTGCCTTGTGGCCTCTATGATTTTGGGTGTTCAATATGTTTAAATATGCTTAGATCTCTCTACAAAAAGAATTATTTCTCTTATGAGAACATTAATTGCATATTCCTAGTAGAATTACTTCTAGTTTAGAAAATATATATATTTTGAGATATAGCATTGAATATAGATGGATTGTAATTAGGTTGGAGCACAAGTAAATGGAATACAAAGCAATGTCTATCGTTATATAACAAATTCTAATGGAGGTATGTTTCTTATTCTAAATAATTATCAGTTTTGTAATATGCCTATCATTACTATCTATTTTTTTATTTTAACCTTATTAACCCCACTTTTTTTCTTTTCAGCGGAGGAGAGGACACTGCAGTAGAAATAATGTACAAGGGGGAGTTTGCAATTTTTTGTTTGTTGTTGTCTACATATTTTATTTTTGTCAAGTTTGAGAGTGACCATGCTTTGTGTTGTACTCGTTTTCTAATTTCTAGTAGTTTGATCTTGCTTTTATTTGCATGTAGAGAAAATGAAAGAAATGAGATGGAGGTTATCATTCATAAATGAAGGTAAATCACCTTAACTATAAGCAGTGCACTTCACTCACAATTATCTTTTCCTCATTCGTGACTCTATTTGCCTACTTTTCAATTTATTATATGTTTTATATGTGGTCTCATACTCAACTATATTTATTTGCTGTGTAGTGAGCAACTCTAATTATATAGCCTATGAAGGTCAAGTGGTGAAAATACGTTAGAGATTCTACAAACGCATCAGACGCGATTGGTGAGCCATATTTTTTCCTACATAATAATATTGTGCTTTAATCCACCGTAATATATGTTTCTTGCACAATGATTGATCCTTTTGTCATGGCTTCATGGTAGTATGATCTTGTTAATGGGTGTGAGGTTTAAGATTTTCCGAAAACTTTGATACGAAATAAAGAGAAAAGTTATACTGGGGTTCACATTTCGATGGCTTATTGCTCATGATTGTTGCTGCTATAACATTAGTGAAGAGTTAGCAAGTATGTGTATGATTAATTTATAGCTCTGTATATTTTTTATTCAATTTCTCTCTTGGTTTATTCATGAGTTCATATACAAGATTACTTTGTGCGGTGAGAGACTACCGTTGTAGTGCGTGGGATGGTTGAGTGGAGAAGATACTTTAAGCAATGCAAATGGAGCATAGAGGATGGGTGAGTCGTAGTTTTCCAATAAAATAGTATTTTTATTATTTGTTTGCACTTTTATTTCTCCTTCGAGCATGGTTCTTGGGTTATATTACTCAATTAGTGGTTTCACTATACATCACATGGTTTTTTTAAATTTGTATTTTTTTTTCTCCACATCATGCACACACTCCCATAGTGCACGCCCTACAGAAGAGGTGGGTAACGTTCAACAAGCAAGCACACTGACCCTTCAACCAATCAACCATCGTGCTAACATACAACACTATTGCCTTGTGGACCGTGGACCCTATGGTTTTGGGAGTTCAATTTGTTTAGATATGTTTAGATTCATTTAAAAAAAAACAAAATTACCTCTTATGAAAGCATTATTTGTATTATTCCTAGTAGAACTACATCTAGTCTAGGAAATTTATATTTTTTTGTGATATGGGATGGAATACAATTGGTCTCGAACTATTAGTTGCATGACAAGTTCATGCCTTCAAACTCTCTAGTTTAACTTTTATTAGAAATTTAATAGTTTTTTATGTATTTATTGCAGAATATTTGTCCAATGAGTATGAACACGTGAAATACAAAATGGATTCTCTTTTTATATGACAAACTAAAAGAAAGGGGTGTTTTTTATTATGACTAATAATTGCATTCAAATCTCTAGTTTAATTTATATAACAATTCTAATAGCTTATTTTGTATCTTTTGTAGATGACTTGTTGTGATGAGCACGAGCAAGTGGAATACAAAAGAGATCGTTCATTGTTATAAAATAAACTCGAGGGGAGTTGTGTTTCCTATTAAGAATAATTATTGGTTTTGAAATATGTTTACCATTACTAACTATGTGTATTTTAACCTTATTCAGTTCACTTCTTTTCCTTCCAGTATAGGATGGCACATTGCAGGAGAGACGACATGCAGAACGGGTGTTTGCATTTTTTTCTTTGTTCATGTTTTGTTTTGTTGAGTTTGAGCATGGCCATGCTTAATGTTGTAATCGTTTTTCTTTGTTTCACCCTTTTTTCTTCTTTTTTTTTGTAGTTTTGTCTTGGTTTTGTTTATTGGGTTTATTGTACTCATTTTCCTTTTTTTTCACGTTCTTTGTAATTTGGTTTCGGTTTCATTTGTTGGGTGTGGAAAAGGAAACAAAGGAAGCAGACAAAAAAATGGAGGTTATTGTTCGTAAATGAGGGTGAGTCAACACATCTATATGCAATGTGCTTCACTTAAAAGTATTTTTTGCTAAGTTGTGGCTCCATTTTTTTGCTATTCAATTTATTATATGCTTTTTCAATTTTGTCATAATCAACCTCATTGATCTTCTTTATGTAGTGAAGAGCTACAATTGTACAATCTACAAAGGTGAAGTGGTGAAGATGCATTAGACATTCTACAACTATGGCAAAGGATGGGTGAGACATTCTACAAATTGTAAGTGATTTATTATCTTTGCTGCTAAAATATTAGCCAAGGGAGGGCAGGTATGTATATGTTTAATACGTCACTTTGTATATTTGTTATTTAAACTCGTGCTTTATTCATGATCTCATATATAATATTACTTTGTGCAGTGAGTGACTACAATTGTAGTGTCTTAGAGGGTCGAGTTGAGAAGATAGGCAATGTAGGTGCCACGCAAAGGATGGGTGATTCATGTTGGTTTCCAACAAAATAGTGTTATTATTATTTGTTTACTTGAAGTTTTTTTCTTCTAGCATGGTTCTCGGGTAGTACCACTCAGTTAGTAGTTTGACATATACATCAAATGGAGTGTTTAAATTTATGTGCTTTCTTGCTCCACGTCACGCACACACCCCTACACAATGTGCACTAGAGATGAGGATGTTGTTTTTCCACGTCACTAGAGAATGTAGGTTAGGGTCTAAGAATCTATGACACAACCAACTCAAATGCCACAACAAACTACTTTGCACAATGGAATAAATACAACAAAAAATCAACATGTACATAAATAGACAACTTTTTACCATTTTTCAACAACCCAACTTCGTTATATTAACAAACTGTAGTACATTTTTTAGGGCTCTGGTACCAAGGATCATGGCCCTCATACAATCACTAATACAAAAAATACAAACTACGGTTTGGTGTTAGTCCTTCAACCAATCTACCTTGAACAAGACAACACTTGGCCTACTTGTTGATGTAGTGCTCCACAACCCTTTCAATCCATATGTACTGAACACATATGTCAGTCCTTTGGCTCCCAAACTACAACAACACCAATCTGCCTCTATGAATGAATCCTGCTCCTTTAGGTCTCTGAACATGGCTCACCAAGTGCCCTCTAGCTGATCATTAGTCCATCAATGAATCAACACATAGGGTCTTCTTGTGAGTTGTTCACAACTTTTTTTGTGAATAACTCTGAGATTACCCACTGTTGCTCCTCAGCTCTTTAGGACTCCTTGCCACTATTTCCTTCTTGTGCTTCTCCAATGTAGACAGTCCTAGGGCATGGAGGGTTGCCCACTATGATTGCCTATAGTCCTTCTACAACAATTAACTTAGGGATGATTCATATGCCTACTTGGCTACCCTTTTTTATCCAAGATCCAAACCCTTGGGCTTCTCAAAGTTTGTCCTTCATATAGTAGCCAAATTCCTTGTTAAACTGATCTAGGGCTACAAGGACACCTTCTTCTACCCTCCACACAGTCCTTTAGATTCCCGTCAAACTTTGTCCAAACTAGGACAACCATCCACTGAAAAGCAACATTAAAACAAGAGGACAAACATACCTTGTTCTACAACCTCCTGCTACTCCCCTTGACCTCGGCTTCGGTGCAATTTTTGAGCTCTAGTGAGGGAGCACATCAACCCTAAATTCTGATCCAAAACTTGTGTTTTCCCTCACTTCAGGCCTCTTCTAACTACGTTGTCCCTTGTTGTGATTGTGGCCTAGGTTAGGCATCCTACTAGGCCTCTTTGCCCTCCCCAAAAGATATGTCGTTCACCTGCAATCAATCTAGAGAACCTGCGGCCTGAAACACAGAGAAAAACCTCCTCAAACGTGCACAAAATTTGCCCAAAATTCACCTCTTAGCCCTCGGCCTGTTGCCTATCAATATTGTCCTCAAAACAGTCTCAAGAAGACACAAAAATGCTCCTTCTCCACTTCACTTGAACTCCTTCTGATCTGCAGCTATTTCAGAGGTATATTCTTTGATGTGTTGCTCCTTGGATGTGTGGAATGAGGTCTCTCCTCTCACATATTTATATCTTTCTCTTAGGGTGACATTTATCCCTTCAAGAAGGGTCTCTTTAACTATGGCCAACTTGGTCTTTAAAACAATTCACCCACTCAAAACATATAAACATTCATTTCTCCATAGTGACAAGGGCTCTCTTGGTGCTTGAAGCAACCCCTTGCTCCTTTAAGGGTGCTCTATCATGTCCAAGTGCCAAGTCATCAAATCTCTTCATGGATTCACACCCACAACTTTGGGTGCAAAGCCCACAGCTTGGGTACTCTTGCCCACAAAGCCCATGTGGTTCCAAATCCTTCACAACCTTGTACCCTAGGGTATGGAGTACGTACCAAGCTACAAATCTCAACAGAGGATGGTAAGGTTGAGCAAGCAAGCATACAGACCCTTCAACCAATCAACCAGTTTGGAGTACCTACCAAGCTTCAAATCCCAACAGAGGATGGTAAGGTTGAGCAAGCAAGCATACAAACCCTTCAACCATTCAACCATTGTGCTAATAGACAACACTATTGCCTTGTGGCCTCAAGGATTTTGGGTGTTCACTATGTTTAAATATGCTTAGATCTCTCTACAAAAAGAATTAATGAAAACATTAATTGCATTATTCCTCGTAGAATTACTTCTAGTTTAGAAAATTTATATATTTTGAGATGTAGCATGGAATATAAATGGATTGTAATTAAGTTGGATGACAAGTTCTTGCCTTCAACTATCTAGTCTAACTCTTATTAGAATCCTAATAGTTTATTGTGTATCTATTGCAGATTGTTGATTCTAGTGAGCACGAATACGTGAAATACAGAATCGATTATCCCCCTTTATATAACAAAACTCAAAGACATGTATGTTTCATATTATGATTGATTATTACATTCAACTCTCTAGTTTAACTTGTATAATGATTCTAATATTTTATTATGTATCTGTTGTAGATGGCTTGTTTTGGTGAGCACAAGTAAATGGAATACAAAGCAATGTCTATCGTTATATAACAAATTCTAAAGGAGGTATGTTTCTTATTCTAAATAATTATCAGTTTTTAAATATGCTTATCATTACTATCTATGTTTGTATTTTAACCTTATTCACCCCACTTTTTTTCTTTTCAGTGGAGGAGAGGACACTGCAATAGAAATAATGTGCAAGGGGGGAGTTTGCAATTTTTTGTTTGTTGTTGTCTACATGTTTTGTTTTTGTCGAGTTTGAGAGTGACCATGCTTTGTGTTGTACTCGTTTTCTCATTTCTTGTAGTTTGGTCTTGGTTTTGTTTGCATGGAGAGAAAATGAAAGAAATGAGATGGAGGTTATCATTCATAAATGAAGGTGAATCACCTTAACTATACACAATGCACTTCACTCACAATTATCTTTTCCTCATTCGTGACTCTATTTGCTTGCTTTTCAATTTATTATATGGTTTATATGTGGTCTCATACTCAACTATATTTATTATCTTTGTGTAGTGAGCGACTACGATTGTATAGTTTATGAAGGTCAAGTGGTTAAAATACCTTAGAGATTCTACAAACACATCGCAAATGATTGGTGAGCCATATTTTTTTCCTACATAATAATATTATGCTTTAATCCACCGTAATATATGTTGCTTGCGCAATGATTCATCCTTTTGCCATGGATTCAGGGTAGCATGATCTTGTTAATGCGTGTGTGGTTTGAGATTTTTCTGAAAAATTTGAAACGAAATAAAGAGAAAAGTTATACTGGGGTTCACATTTCCAGGCTTATTGTTCATAATTGTTGCTGCTATAACATTAGTGAAGAGTTAGCAGGTATGTGTATGATTAATTTATCGCTCTGTATATTTTTTATTCAATTTCTCTCTTGGTTTATTCATGATTTCACATACAAGATTACTTTGTGCGGTGAGTGACTACTACTGTAGTGTCTGGGATGGTCGAGTGGAGAAGATACTTTAAGCAATGCAAATGGAGCATAGAGGATGGGTGAGTCGTAGTTTTCCAATAAAATAGTATTTTTATTATTTGTTTGCACTACTATTTCTCCTTCGAGCATGGTTCTTGGGTTGTATTACTCAATTAGTGGTTTCACGTATACATCACATGGTTTTTTTAAATTTGTATTTTTATTTTGGCTCTCCATAGTACATGCCCTATAGAAGAGGTGGGTAAAGTTGAGCAAGCAAGCATATTGACCCTTCAACCAATCAACCATCGTGCTAACATACAACACTATTTCCTTATGGACCCTTTGGTTTTGGGAGTTCAATTTGTTTAGATATGTTTAGATTCATTTAAAAAAAAATACCTCTTATGAAAGCATTGTTTGTATTATTCCTAGTAGAAGTACATCTAGTCTAGAAAATTTATATTTTTTGTGATAATTTATATTTTTTTGTGATATGGCATGGAATACAATTGGACTCGAACTAAGTTGCATGACAAATTCATGCCTTCAAACTCTCTAGTTTAACTTTTATTAGAAATTTAATATTTTTTTTTTTTTTTATGTATTTATTGCAGAATATTTGTCAAATGACCACGAACACGTGAAATGCACAGTGGCCTCTCTTTTTACATAACAAACTCAGAAAGGTGTGTTTCTTATTATGATTAATAATTGCATTGAAATCTCTAGTTTAATTTATATAACAATTCTAATATCTTATTTTGTATCTTTAGTAGATGACTTGTTCTGATCAGCACGAGCAAGTGGAATACAAAAGAGGTTGTTAATTGCTATACAACAAACTCTAGGGGAGGTCTGTTTCCTATTTTGAATAATTATTGGTTTTGAAATATGTGTGCCATTACTAACTATGTGTATTTTAACCTTATTCAGTTTACTTATTTTCCTTCCAACAGAGGAGGCCAGATGCAGGAGAGATAATGTGCAGATCGGGTGTTTGCATTTTTTTCTTTGTTCATGTTTTGTTTTGTTGAGTTTGACATGGCCATGCTTTCTTTTGTAATTGTTTTTCTTTGTTTCACCTTTGTTTCTCTTTTTTCTGTAGTTTTGTCTTGGTTTCATTTGTTGGGGTTGCTGTACTCATTTTCCTTCGTTTTTTCACGTTCTTTGTAATTGGTCTCAGTTTCATTTGTTGGGTGTGGAAAAGGAAAAAAAGGAATCAGACAAAAAAAATGGAGGTTATTGTTCATAAATGAGGGTGAGTCAACACACCTATATGCAATGCACTTCACTTAAAAGTATATATTGCTAATTTTTGGCTCCATTTTTTTGCTATTCAATTTGTTATATGCTTTATCTATGTTGTTATAATCAACTACATTGATCTTCTTAATGTAGTGAAGAGCTACAATTGTACAATCTACAAAGTTGAAGTGGTGAAGATGCATTAGACATTCTACAACTGTGGTAGAGGAAGGGTGAGACATTCTACAAATTGTAAGTGATTTATTCTATTCGCTGCTAAAATATTAGACAAGGGAGGGAAGGTATGTGTATGTTTAAAACATTGCTTTGTATATTTGCTATTTAAACTCGTGCTTCATTATGGTCTCATATATAATATTACTTTGTGCAGTGAGTGACTACATTTGTACTGTCTCAGAGGGTCGAGTTGAGAAGATAGGCAATATAGATGCCACACAAAGGATGGGTGAGTCATGTTGGTTTCCAACAAAATAGTGTTATTATTATTTGTTTACTTGAAGTTTTTTCCTTCTAGCATGGTTCTCGGGTAGTAGGGCAGGTATGTGTATGTTTAATACATCGCTTTGTATATTTGTTATTTAAACTCGTGCTTTATTCATGATCTCATATATAATATTACTTTGTGCAATGAGCGACTAGAATTGTAGTATTGGAGGGTCGAGTTGAGAAGATAGGCAATGTAGATGCCACGCAAAGGATGGGTGAGTCATGTTGGTTTCCAACAAAATAGTGTTATTATTATTTGTTTACTTGAAGTTTTTTCCTTCTAGCATGGTTCTCGGGTAGTACCACTCAGTTAGTGGTTTGACATATACATCAAATGGAATGTTTAAATTTATGTGCTTTCTTGCTCCACATCACACGCACACCCCTACACAATGTGCACTAGAGACGAGGATGTTGTTTTTCCATGTCACTAGAGAATGTAGGTTAGGGTCTAAGAATCTATGACACAACCAACTCAAATGCCACAACAAACTACTTTGCACAATGGAATAAATACAACAATAAATCAACATGTACATAAATAGACAACTTTTTACCATTTTTCAACAACCCAACTTCGTTATATTAACAAATTGTAGTACATTGTTTAGGGCTCTGGTACCAGGGATCATGGCCCTCATACAATCACTAATACAAGAAATACAAACTAGGGTTCGGTGTCAGTCCTTCAACCAATCTACCCTGAACAAGACAACACTTGACCTACTTGTTGATGTAGCGCTCCACAGCCCTTTCAGTCCATGTGTCTTGAACACATATGTCGTTCCTTTGGCTCCCAAACTACAACAACACCAATCTGCCTCTATCAATGAATCTTGCTCCTTTAGGTCTCTGAACATGGCTCACCAACTGCCCTCTAGTTGATCATTAGTCCATCAATGAATCAACACATAGGGTCTTCTTGTGAGTTGTTCACAACTTTGTTTGTGAACAACTCCGAGATTACCCATTGTTGCTCCTCAGCTCTTTGGGACTTCTTCCCACTATTTCCTTCTTGTGCTGCTCCAATGTAGACAATCTTAGGGCATGGAGGGTTGCCCACTATGATTGTCTATAGTCCTTCTCCAACAATTAACTTAGGGATGATTTCTTAAATTGGCAACTAGGGCCAAACTCCATGTGGGTCTGCTTATTTATGGTAGCTGACATTTTTATTGGATCCCTCTCGTCGAGAGGTGTAGGATTGCTCCAAAGATCATCCGATTCTGATAAGTATTTATGGAGATATGAATTTATTTTGATCATGGATTTATTATCTAGCCGACCAGCAACTTGAGTAGGCTCAAAAGCCTAATAGACGTGTCTATTCATCATCCATGTTTTAGTATAAATTGGTAAGGATTTGAAGTCATTTGGACATGTATTCTTTAGGTGATCTCCTCTCCACGTCTGGGTTTTTGGAAGGAGAGAACCAAAAGATACGCTGGCCCAAGGGTGATGCCCTAACTGCAGGAAGCCGCAAGCATATGAAAATGAGCAGTAGACAGAAGTCATATACGAGGCATGCAGGCCCTAATCTATAGTGGATCTGGCAGCACAACTCTTATACGCAATACGTGAGTTCATATATATGCTGGGGTGTTGTGTTATACGTTGTCCAGAAGTCAGATATACACGCAGGCCCTAATCTATAGTGGATCTGGCAGCACAACAATTATAGGCAATACGTGAGTTCATATATACGCTGGGGTGATACGATGTATGTATATGTTTTTCTATGAACAGTGTACGCTGATCGATGAACAGTGTATGCTGGTCAATGGACAGTGATATGCTGTGACCTATCCACAACAATATATTTATATTTGCAGGCAAAAAAAAACGCAGCAAGGCATTTATATATCTGCAGGCGATGGTTACATATATATATATAGAGAAGATATTTACTTGTTGGTCATACGCTGTTCAATCAGAGATATATACGCTACTCATGGAACGCAAGTCATAGTCATAGTTACACGCAGTTCAACGCTGTCATGGAACGCTGTTCATGAGGCACTTATAAGCTGTCATAAAGGGGAGCCGCAATCAAGGCATGAAGTTGTATTAAGGAGCCACAGTTAGCCGCAGTCAGTAAAGGGAGAAGCCACAGTGAACCGCACTAAGCCGCAGTCATAAAGAGGGAACCCGCAGGAGCCACAGTCACAAAGAAAGGAGCCGCAGTAGGGTTTGACTACACCTAGTTTGGGTTTAAGGTGCAGTCACAAACTCATGAAGAAGTGGATGGTGTCACCGTAGTGATAACAGTCTCGGTGATAAGTACAATGGCTCAAGCACTTGTGGTTAAATAGAAGTATAGTAATATGAACCCTCAGTGATAACTGTAACCTGTTGTCTCTCGATGGGTATCATGATCCTAGAGACAATCCCAGCATAAGAAGGAACACGGTCTTAGTGGACTTATCTCTCAATAGCCCCTGTACATATAGAAGCAATAATGAGGATCTCTGTGATGATGTAATAGCTTCAATGGTGCTGCAATGAGGATGACCCCAACAACAACAGAAAGGAGGATTGATATCTAGGTCTTGGAAAGGCACAACGTGTATGGTACAGATCATGGACTTAAAAGATCATGGACATGGGCAGCATGATAATAATCATGATTAGTGCAGCATGGTGCAGTATGCAGTAGTACAGCATGAGAACCAGATGTAGCACGATGATAGGTGATGGAGTCACCTTGGAGAGTTAGTTGAAGCAGAATGTCTTCAACTAATCTCATCGTTATACAAAATATGAAATGATCTATGCTAGATCTAGATAAGTCAAAGTGTTGACTTCTGTTATAAATGTACTCTCTCTCTCTCTCTTTCTCTGCTGAACTTTGAAGATAAAGGAAGATTTGATCAAAGGGTTTCCCCACACATTGTGGGGTTTGTCCCTGGCTCACGCCATATCTTGTGTCCTCTTGTCTTGGTTTGTCTTCTGCGTTTTATATTTAGTGGATTGTATGTTTAGTGGATCGTAATGCTTCTGCTGAAGGACAAGGATCAAAGCCCATATAAAGTACCTGCCTTCCAAGCCAAGCCAGCAGAACGACAAAGCTTTGCAGTTTATCTTAATGCTGATGTGGTTGCTAACTGTGAAAATTTAAATAAATTGCTCTAGCATAGAACATACCTAAACTTAACATGCAATCAGAGTTGAGGTGAAGACAATGCCCAAGCAAGAGTGAAAGAGCAATCACCAAAGACAGTTAGGACAAGACATAAGGATCAATGGGTTCCTCATAATTCACCTAGGGTGGAGTTGAAGCAGAGAATGTTATCAGAATGGCGCAGCGGAAGTTTCCGATGGCCCATCTAAAGATCACTTCACTGGGAAGTTTAGATCTAAGGGTGGAAGGAAAGGCGGATGCCTTATTGAAATAAGTTCTGCCATTAGGCGAAGAAGTGTCCGAATGGAAGAGACACATATCTTGATGAAGATAACAATCATTCCTGGGACATCTTCAATGATCAAAGGAATGACTGGTAATGCAGGTCATCAAGGAAATGGTCGACTCTTCTACGAAAGCAAGGAACCCCAGAATCTCTTTTATGTACCTGATCGTAAGAAGAACCTGGTGTCCATCTCAGAAATGGAAGTCAAAGGTTACAGGGTGGCACTTATCGATGGAAAGGTACGTGTTTGAAAATAGATCTTTCAAAGATGTTTTTGAGTTCAGGGTTGTATCAAGTTGCAGGAAGTCCACTGGGGACCATGTCCATTGACTCAACATCGGAGGTCTGTGAGTCAGATGGTGACTAGGATGCCTGAATTCAAAAAGGAGCATGAAGGTACATGTCTGAAATGTACCGAAGGAAAATATTATAAGGGGACCATTCCCCTCATGCAGTAGGTCCACAGGCTTGGAACAACCCGAGGAGTTTGAGACTCATGATCGGGAATCTCATGTATACAGGTGGAAGAAAGCCCTCTATGGCTTGAAGCAAAACACCTCGGGCGTAGTATGAGAGGATTGATAGCTATCTAATGCAGCTGAGATTCACTAGGAGTGAAACCGATCCAAACCATTACTTGAAGGTTGTGGATGATAAACCTCTCGTACCGACACCTATGTCTGACAGGTGCAAACCCTCTCATTTATAGGAGACAGAGGGAGTTGGATTCTGAATGCGGAAAGATAAGCTGCAAGCCTGTGACTACCTCGAGGATCTTAACTTTCAAGAAGTTATATCATAGTGATGTCGGACCTGATTTGGGAAATGCCTCTGAGTTTCATAAACTCATTCGTGTTGATGTTCTTGGAGAACCTTCATCCGGACATATGTGTTGCAGTTAGCATGGTGAGCTCATATTTGGTTGAGCCTCACTGAATTGGTGCCAAGAATCTTCTGAGATATCTTTAGGGCATAATCTCTCATGGATTGAGATACATTGCCGGAAATATGAAACCACATGACTATTTGAATGATGAGTGGGCAGGCAATGTGGAGGATCACTAGAGCACTTCTCAGTGTTGTTTCTCTTTGGAATCTGCCTCGATATCCTAGATGAGCAGGAAGCAGAAGTCGGTGACTCTGAGCACCACCAAGGCAGAATACATTGCTGCTAGTATGGCCTTCTGTGAGGCAGTCTGGTTGTTGAAGCTCTTCAGTGAGCTGTTTGTACACATGATGAATACCACTGTGATTCTCTGTGACAACCAGAGGTGGGATTCAATTATTGAGAAATCCTGTATTCGACGATTGCTCCAGCAGGTAGACATCAGATACTGCCTTATTTGGGATATGGTAAGTCGATGATCAAGGAGGCTCTATCGCATTAAGATGATGTACAGGTCGATACACTTTGTTAGAGCCCCGTGGAAAGATCAAATTTGTGATTTTTCCAAAACGACTTGGAGTTGTCAAGAAACCCTTGTACAAGAGTCCTGCATGTTGCATACATTGAGCTCTGGGAGCTTTGGGGGCTTGCGGTTCTTACTGGAGCAACATACGAACACAAGGTGACTCACCCTCCCCTGGTGGTGTGCACTGGAACAAGATGATTCGCTCTCTTGTGGAATAGGATGATTCGCTCTCTTGTGTAGCAGGATTGATGTGTTCTCCTGTGAGGCCTGGATTAATGTGTTCTCCATGGCGATTGTAGCAGGATTGATGTCTTCTCCTGTGAGGCCTGGATTGATGTGTTCTCCATGGCGATTATAGCAGGATTGATGTGTTCTCCTGTGAGGCCTGGATTGATGTGTTCTCCATGGCGGCCTGGATTGATGTGTTCTCCATGGCGATTGTAGCAGGATTGATGTGCTCTCCTGTGAGGACAGGATTGATTAAGTTCTCCTGTCGAGGCATCCTACCCATGCAGTCCGGGACTCATGGGAAGTACCTCTCATCTGATCAATGAGCAGGGAAATGAAGATAGGGACCATAGTAGTACCGATGGACGCATCGTTGTATCTATTGTACTCCCTACGCTAGGATGACCTCAATTGATCTAGGATCAATGATACTAGTCTGGGACCAGTGGTAGGAGTCGTACATACTATGACGCTGACTTCGGGTCGGTTGAGACTGGTCTGGGACCAGTAGTACACTCTCTGAGCCTGCGATACTGGTCAGGGACCAGTGGTAGAAGTTGTACCTACTATGACACTGACTTCGGGTCGGTTGAGACTGGTTTGGGACTAGTGGTACATACTCCGAGACTAACTTTTTGTCAGTGCAGTACTGGTCTGGGACCAGTGAGAGTGGTATACACTATGACGCTGACTTTGGGTTGGTTGAGACTGGTCTGAGACCAATGGTACACTCTCTGAGACTGCGATATTGGTCTGGGACCAGTGGTAGGAGTGGTACTTACTATGCCGCTGACTTCGAGTCGGTTGAGACTGGTCTGGGACCAGTGGTAGGAGTGGTACTTACTATGAAACTGACTTCGGGTCGGTTGAGACTGGTCTGGGACCAGTGGTACGCACTTTGAGACTGACTTTGGGTCAGTGGAGAATGATATGACTCATTCTCGATCAATTCTTCTTCTTCATAGTTCAACAGAGCTATGTTGAGCTGAGCAGAGCCAACAGAGCTAAGTAGAGCAGTGTAAGGCACTAATGGCAGAGATAGCACAGTCGGACATATGGATCAGCGGATGGAGTTCTCCCTAGTTGAGAGGGAGTGTTAAATTGGCAACTAGGGCCAAAATCCATGTGGGTCAGCTTATTTATGGCAGCTGATATTTTTATTGGATCCCTCTCGTCGAGAGGTGTAGGATTGATCCGAAGATCATCCGATTCCGATAAGTATTTATGGAGATATGAATTTATTTTGATTATGGATTTATTATCTAGCCGACCAACAACTTGAGTAGGCTCAAAAGCCCAATAGACGTGTTTATTCATCATCCACGTTTTAGTATAAATTGGTGAGGATTTGAAGTCATTTGGACATGTATTCTTGAGGTGATCTCCTCTCCACATCTGGGTTTTTGGAAGGAGAGAACCAAAAGATACGCTGGCCCAAGGGTGATGCCCTAACCGCAGGAAGCCGCAGGCATATGAGAATGAGTAGAAGACAGAAGTCAATTACGAGGCACACAGGCCCTAATCTATAGTGGATCTGGCAGCACAACTCTTACACGCAATACGTGAGTTCATATATACGCTGAGGTGTCGTGATATACGCTATCCAGAAGTCAGATATACACGCAGGCCCTAATCTATAGTGGATCTGACAACACAACACTTATATGCAATACGTGAGTTCATATATACGCAGGGGTGATACGATGTATGTATATGCTGGTCGATGAACAATGTATGCTGATTGATGAACAATGTATGCTAGTCAATGGACAGTGATACGCTGTGACCTATCCACAACAATATATTTATATTTGCAAGCAAAAAAAAACGCAGCAAGGCATTTATATATCTGTAGGCGATGGCAACATATATATATAGAGAAGATATTTACTTGCTGGTCATACGTTGTTCAATCAGAGCTATATACGCTACTCATGGAACGCAAGTCATAGTCATAGTTACACGCAGTTCAACGCTGTCATGGAACACTGTTCATGAGGCACTTATAAGCTGTCATAAAGGGGAGCCGCAATCAAGGCATGAAGTTGTATTAAGGAGCCACAGTTAGTCGCGGTCAGTAAAGGGAGAAGCCACAGTGAACCACACTAAGCCGCAGTCATAAAGAGGGAACCCGCAGGAACCACAGTCACAAAGAAAGGAGCCATAGTAGGGTTTGACTGCACCTAGTTTGGGTTTAAGGTGCAGTCACAAACTCATGAAGAAGTGGATGGTGTCACCGTAGTGATAATAGTCTCGGTGATAAGTACAATGGCTCAAGCACTTTAGGTTAAATAGAAGTATAGTAATATGAACCCTCAGTGATAACTGTAACCTGTTGTCTCTCGATGGGTATCATGATCCTAGAGACAATCCCAGCATAAGAAGGAACACGGTCTTAGTGGACTTATCTCTCAATAGCCCCTGTACATATGGAAGCAACAATGAGGATCTCTGTGATGATGTAGTAGCTTCAATGGTGCTGCAATGAGGATGACCCCAGCAACAACAGAAAGGAGGATTGATATCTAGGTCTTGGAAAGGCACAACGTGTACGATACAGATCATGGACTTAAAAGATCATGGACATGGGCAGCATGATAATAATCATGATTAGTGCAGCATGGTGCAGTATGCAGTAGTACAGCATGAGAACCAGATGTGGCACGATGATAGGTGATGGAGTCACCTTGGAGAGTTAGTTGAAGCAGAATGTCTTCAACTGATCTCATCGTTATATAAAATATGAAATGATCTATGCTAGATCTAGATAAGTCAAAGTGTTGACTTCTATTGTAAATATACTCTCTCTCTTTCTTTCTCTGCTGAACTTTGAAGATAAAGGAAGATTAGATCAAAGGGTTTCCCCACACATTGTGGGGTTTGTCCCTGGCTCAAGCCATATCTTGTGTCCTCCTGTCTTGGCTTGTCTTCTGCGTTTTATATTTATGTTCTATCTGCAGTTTACCTTAATGATGATGTGATTGCTAACTGTGAAAATTTAAATAAATTGCTTTAGCATAGAACATACCTAAACTTAACATGATTCATAAGCCTACTTGGCTACCCTTATTTCTCGAAGAACCAAACCCTTAGGCTTCTCAAAGTTTTTCCTTCTTATAGCAGCCAAATTCCTTGTCAAACTAATCTAGGGCTGCAAGGACACCATCTTTTACCCTCCACACAGTCCTTTAGATGCCCCTCAAAAATTTTCCAAACTAGGACAACCATCCACTAAAAAGCAACATCAAAACAAGAGGACAAACATACCTTGTTCTGCAACCTCCTGCTGCTCCCCTTGACCTCGGCTTCAGTGCAATTTCTGAGCTCTAGTGAGGGCACACGTCAACCCTAAATTCTTATCCAAAACTTGTGTTTTCCCTCACTTCAGGCCTCTTCTAACTACGTTGTCCCCTGCTATGATTGTGGCCTAGGTTAGGCATCCTACTAGGGCTCTCCGCCCTCCCCAAAAGATACGCTGTTCACCTGCAATCAATACAGAGAACCTGTGGCCTAAAAAAAAGAGAAAAACCTCCTTAAATGTGCACAAAAATTGCTCAAAATTCACCACTTAGCCCTCAGCCTGTCGCCTATCAATATCATCCTCAAAACAGTCTGGAGAAGACACAAAAATGCTCCTTCTCCACTTCCCTTGAACTCCTTCTGACCTGCAGCTATTTCAGAGGTATATTCTTTGATGTGTTGCTTCTTGGATGTGTGGAACGAGGTCTCGCCTCTCACATATTTATAAATTTCTCTTAGGGTGTCATTTATCCCTTCAAGAAGGGTATCTTTAACGAAGGTCGTCTTGACCTTTAAAACAATTCACCCACTAAAAACATATAAACATTCATTTTTCCACAGTGACAAGGGCTCTCTTGGTGCTTGAAGCAACCCCTTGCGCCTTTAAGGGTGCTATATCATGTCCAAGTCCCAAATCATGAAATCTCTTCATGGATTCACACCCACAAGTTTGGGTGCAAAGCCCGCAGCTTTGGTACTCTTGCCGACAAAGCCCATGTGGTTCCAAATCCTTCACAACCTTGTACACTAGGGTTTGGAGTACCTACCAAGCTACAAATCGCAACAGAGGATGGTAAGGTCGAGCAAGCAAGCATACAGACCCTTCAACTAATCATCCATTGTGCTAATAAACAACACTATTGCCTTGTGGCCTCTAGGATTTTTGGTGTTCAATATGTAAAAATATGCTTAGATCCTTCTACAAAAAGAATTATTTCTCTTATGAAAACATTAATTGCATTATTCCTAGTAGAATTACTTCTAGTTTAGAAAATTTATATATTTTGAGATATAGCATGGAATATAAATGGATTGTAATAAAGTTGGATGACAAGTTCCTACCTTCAACTCTCTAGTTTAACTTTTATTAGAATCCTAATAGTTTGTTGTGTATCTATTGCAGATAGTTGTTTCCAATGAGCACGAATACATGAAATACAAAATGGATTATCCCCCTTTATATAACAAAACTCAAAGACATGTATGTTTCATATTATGATTGATTATTACATTCAACTCTCTAGTTTAACTTGTATAATGATTCTAATATTTTATTATGTATTTGTTGTAGATGGCTTGTTTTGGTGAGCACAAGTAAATGGAATACAAAGCAATGTCTATTGTTATATAACAAATTCTATAGGAGGTGTGTTTCTTATTCTAAATAATTATCAGTTTTTAAATATGCTTGTCATTAGTATCTATGTTTGTATTTTAACCTTATTCAACCCATTTTTTTTTCAGTGGAGGAGAGGACACTGCAATAGAAATAATGTGCAAGGGGTGAGTTTGCAATTTTTTGTTTGTTGTTGTCTACATGTTTTGTTTTTGTCGAGTTTGAGAGTGACCATGCTTTGTGTTGTGCTCGTTTTCTCATTTCTTGTAGTTTGGTCTTGGTTTTGTTTGCATGGAGAGAAAATGGAAGAAATGAGATGGAAGTTATCATTGATAAATGAAGGTGAATCACCTTAACTATACACAATGCACTTCACTCACAATTATATTTTCCTCATTTGTGACTCTATTTGCTTGCTTTTCAATTTATTATATGTTTTATATGTGATATCATACTCAACTATATTTATTTTCTTTGTGTAGTGAGAAATTACAGTTGTATAGTCTATGAAGGTCAAGTGGTGAAAATACCTTAGACATTCTACAAACGCATCGCAAACGATTGGTGAGCCATATTTTTTTCCTACATAATAATATTGTGCTTTAATCCACAATAATATATGTTGCTTGCACAATGATTCATCCTTTTGTCATGACTTCAAGGTAGTATGATCTTGTTAATGGGTGTGAGGTTTGAGATTTTCCGAAAAATTTGATACGAAATAGAGAGAAAAGTTATATTGGGGTTCACATTCTAGTGTTATTACTCATAATTGTTGCTGCTATAACATTATTGAAGAGCTGTATATTTTTTTCTTCAATTTCTCTCATGGTTTATTCATGATTTCATATACAAGATTACTTTGTGTGGTTAGTGACTACCATTGTATTGTTTGGGATGGTCAAGTGGAGACGATACTTTAAGCAATGCAAATGGAGCATAGAGGATCGGTGAGTCGTAGCTTTCCAATAAAATAGTATTTTCATTATTTGTTTGCACTACTATTTCTCCTTCGAGCATGGGTCTCTGGTTGTATTACTCAATTAGTGGTTTCACGTATACATCACATGGTTTTTTTAAATTTGTAGTTTTATTTTGGCTCTACATCACACACACACCCCCATAGTACATGCCCTATATTAGAGGTGGTTAAAGTTGCGCAAACAAGCATACTGACCCTTCAACCAATCAACCATCGTGCTAACATACAACACTATTGCCTTATGGACCCTTTGGTTTTGGGAGTTCAATTTGTTTAGATATGTTTAGATTCATTTAAAAAAAATATATACCTCTTATGAAAGCATTGTTTGTATTATTCCTAGTAGAAGTACATCTAGTCTAGAAAATTTATATTTTTTGTGACATGGCATGGAATACAATTGGACTCGAACTAAGTTGCATGACAAGTTCATGCCTTCAAACTCTCTAGTTTAACTTTTATTAGAAATTTAATATTTTTTTATGTATTTATTGCAGTGTATTTGTCTAGTGAGCATGAACAGGTGAAATACAAAATGGCCTCTCTTTTTATATAACAAACTCAAAGAAAGGTGTGTTTCTTATTATGATTAATAATTGCATTCAAATCTCTAGTTTAATCTATATAATGATTCTAACAACTTATTTTGTATCTTCTGTAGATGACTTATTCGATGAGCACGAGCAAGTGGAATACAAAAGAGATCGTTCATTGTTATAAATGAAACTCTAGGGGAGGTCTGTTTCCTATTATGAATAATTATTGGGTTTGAAATATGTGTACCATTACTAACTAGTGTGTTTTAACCTTATTCAGTTTACTTCATTTCCTTGCAACAGAGGAGGGCACATTGCAGGAGAGATAATGTGCAGGACGGGTGTTTGCGTTTTTTTCTTTGTTCATGTTTTGTTTTGTTGAGTTTTAGCATGGCCATGCTTTGTGTTGTAATCGTTTTTCTTTGTTTCACCTTTTTTTTCTTTTCTTTTTTTGTAGTTTTGTTTTGGTATCGTTTATTGGGTTTGTTGTATCCGTTTTCCTTTTTTTTCACATTCTTTGTAATTTGGTCTCGGTTTCATTTGTTGGGTGTGGAAAAGGAAACAAAGGAAGCAGACAAAAAAAATGCAGGTTATTGTTCATAAATGAGGGTGAGTCAACACACCTATATGCAATGTGCTTCACTTAAAAGTATATTTTGCTAATATGTGGTTCCATTTTTTTGTTATTCAATTTATTATATGCTTTATCTATGTTGTCATAATCAACCACATTGATCTTCTTTATGTAGTGAAGAGCTATAATTGTACAATCTACAAAGGTGAAGTGGTGAAGATGCATTAAACATTCTACAACTGTGGTAGAGTATGGGTGAGACATTCTACAAATTGTAAGTGATTTATTCTATTCGCTGCTAAAATATTAGCCAAGGGAGCGCAGGTTTGTCTATGTTTAATACATTGCTTTGTATATTTGTTATTTAAACTTGTGCTTTATTCGTGGTCTCATATATAATATTACTTTGTGCAGTGAGTGACTACAATTGTAGTGTCTCAGAGGGTCGAGTTGAGAAGATAGGCAATGCAGATGCCACGAAAGGATGGTTGAGTCATGTTGGTTTCCAACAAAATAGTGTTATTATTATTTGTTTACTTGAAGTTTTTTCCTTCTAACATGGTTCTTGGGTAGTAGGGCAGGTATGTGTATGTTTAATGCACCGCTTTATATATTTGTTATATAAACTCGTGCTTTATTCATGATCTCATATATAATATTACTTTGTGCAGTGAGTGACTACAATTGTAGTGTCTCGGAGGGTCGAGTTGAGAAGATAGGCAATATAGATGCCACGCAAAGGATGGGTGAGTCATGTTGGTTTCCAACAAAATAGTGTTATTATTATTTGTTTACTTGAAGTTTTTTCCTTCTAGCATGGTTCTCGAGTAGTACCACTCAATTAGTGGTTTGACATATACATCAAATGGAATGTTTAAATTTATGTGCTTTCTTGCTCCACATCACACGCACACAGCTACACAATGTGCACTAGAGATGAGGATGTTGTGTTTCCACTTCACTAGAGAATGTAGGTTAGGGTCTAAGAATCTATGACACTACCAAGTCAAATGCCATAATAAAGTACTTTGCACAGTGGGATAAATACAACAAAAAATCAACATGGACATATATAGACAACGTTTTACCATTTTTCAACAACCCAACTTCGTTATATTAACAAACTGTACTACATTGTTTAGGGCTCTGGTACCAAGGATCATGATTCCCATACAATCACTAATACAAGAAATACAACCTAGGATTCAGTGTCAGTCCTTAAACCAATCTACCCTGAACAAGACAACACTTGACCTACTTGTTGATGTAGCGCTCCATAGCCCTTTCAGTGCAGTGTCCTGAACACATATGTCGGTCCTTTGGCTCCCAAAGTACAACAACACCTATCTACCTCTATCAATGAATCCTACTCCTTTAGGTCTCTGAACATGGCTCACCAACTGCCCTCTAGTTGATCATTAGTCCATCAATGAATCAACACATAGGGTCTTCTTGTGAGTTGTTCACAACTTTGTTTGTGAACAACTCCAAGATTACCCACAGTTGCTCCTCAGCTCTTTGGGACTTCTTCCGTCTATTGCCTTCTTGTGTTGCTCCAATGTAGACAATCATAGCACATGGAGGGTTGCCCACTATGATTGTCTATAGTCTTTCTCCAACAATTAACTTAGGGATGATTCATAAGCCTACTTGGCTACCCTTATTTCTCCAGGAACCAAACCCTTAGGCTTCTCAACTTTTGTCCTTCTTATAGCAGCCAAACTCCTTGTCAAATTGATATAGGGCTGTAAGGACACCTTCTTCTACCCTCCACACAGTCCTTTAGATGCCCCTCAAACTTTGTCCAAACTAGGACAACCATCCACTAAAACAACATCAAAAGAAGAGGACAAACATACCTTTTTCTGCAACCTCCTATTGCTCCCTTTGACCTCGGCTTCAATGCAATTTCTGAGCTCTAGTGAGGGCACACGTCAACCCTAAATTCTGATCCAAAACTTGTGTTTTCCCTCACGCACACCTCTTCTAACTATGTTGTCCCCTGTTGTGATTGTGGCCTAGGTTAGGCATCGTACTAGGCCTCTCCGTCCTTCACAAAAGATATGTCGTTCACCTGCAATCAATCCAGAGAACCTGCGGCCTTAAACACAGAGAAAAACCTCCTCAAACGTGGAGGAAATTTTCCCAAAATTCACCTCTTAGCCCTCGGACTGTTGCCTATCAATATCATCCTCAAACTAGTCTCAAGAAGACACAAAAATGCTCCTTCTCCACTTCCCTTGAACTCCTTCTGACCTGCAGCTATTTTAGAGGTATATTCTTTGATGTGTTGCTCCTTGGATGTGTGGAATGAGGTCTCTCCCCTCACATATTTATATCTTTCTCTTAGGGTGACATTTATCCCTTCAAGAAGGGTCTCTTTAACTAAGGCCGACTTATCTTTAAAACAATTCACCCACTCAAAACATATAAACATTCATTTTTCCACAGTGACAAGGACTCTCTTGGTGCTTGAAGCAACCCTTGCTCCTTTAAGGGTGCTCTATCATGTCCAAGTGCCAAGTCATCAAATCTCTTCATGGATTCACACCCACATCTTTGGGTGCAAAGCCCACAGCTTGGGTACTCTTGCCCGTAACCATGTGATTCCAAATCCTTCACAACCTTGTACGTTAGGGTTTGGAGTACCTACCAAGCTACAAATCTCAACAGAGGATGGTAAATTTGAGCAAGCAAGCATACGTACCTTTCAACGAATCAACCATTATGCTAATAGACAACATTGTTGCCTTGTGATCTCTAGGATTTTCGCCCTTGGGTGTTCAATATGCAAAAGTATGCTTAGATCCCTGTACAAAAAGAATTGTTTCTCTTATGAAAACATTAATTGCATTATTCCTAGTAGAATTATTTCTAGTTTAGAAAATTTATATATTTTGAGATATAGCATGGAATATAAATGGATTTTAATTAAGTTGGATGACAAGTTCATGCCTTCGGCTCTCTGGTTTAACTTTTATTAGAATCCTAATAGTTTATTGTGTATCTATTGTAGATGGTTGATTCCAGTGAGCACCAATACCTGAAATACAGAATGGATTATCCCCCTTTATATAACAAAACTTAAAGGCATGTATGTTTCATATTATGATTGATTATTACATTCAACTCTCTAGTTTAACTTGTATAATGATTCTAATATTTTATTATGTATATGTTGTAGATGGCTTGTTTGGTGAGCACATGTAAATGGAATACAAAGCAATGTCTATCGTTATATAACAAAGTCTAAAGGAGGTATGTTTTTTATTCTAAATAATTATCAGTTTTTAAATATGCTTGTCATTAGTATCTATGTTTGTATTTTAACCTTATTCACCCCACTTGTTTTCTTTTCAGCGGAGGAGAGGACACTGCAATAGAAATAATGTGCTAAGGGGGGAGTTTTCAATTTTTTGTTTGTTGTTGTCTACATATTTTGTTTTTTGTCGAGTTTGAGAGTGAGTGACCATGCTTTGTGTTGTTCTCATTTTCTCATTTCTTGTAGTTTGGTCTTGGCTTTGTTTGCATGGAGAGAGAATGAAAGAAATGAGATGGAGGTTATCATTGATAAATGAAGGTGAATCACCTTAACTATACACGATGCACTTCACTCACAATTATCTTTTCTTCATTCGTGACTCTATTTGCTTGCTTTTCAATTTATTATATGGTTTATATGTGGTCTCATACTCAACTATATTTATCTTCTTTGTGTAGTGAGCAACTGCAATTGTATTGTCTATGAAGGTCAAGTGTTGAAAATACCTTAGAGATTCTACCAACGCATCGCAAAGGATTGGTGAGCCATATTTGTTTCCTACATAATAATATTGTGCTTTAATCCACCGTAATATATGTTGCTTGCGCAATGATTCATCATTTTTTCATGGCTTCATGGTAGTATGATCTTGTTAATGGGTGTGAGGTTTGAGATTTTCTGAAAAAGTTGATACGAAATAGAGAGAAAAGTTATATTGGGGTTCACATTTCCAGGCTTATTGTTCATAATTGCTGCTGTTGTAACATTAGTGAAGAGTTAGTAGGTATGTGTGATTAATTTATCGCTCTGTATATTTTTTATTCAATTTCTCTCGTGGTTTATTCATGATTTCATATACAAGATTACTTTGTGCGGTGAGTGACCCCTGATGTGGTGTCTGGGATGGTCGAGTGGAGAAGATACTTTAAGAAATGCAAATGGAGCATAGAGGACGGGTGAGTCATAGTTTTCCAAAAAAATAGTATTTTTATTGTTTGTTAGCACTACTGTTTCTCCTTCGAGCATGGTTCTTGGGTTGAATTACTTAATTAGTGGTTTCACGTATACATCACATGGTTATTTTAAATTTGTATTTTTATTTTGCCTAGACATCACGCTGACACGCCCATAGTACAAGTCCTATAGAAGAGGTGGGTAAAGTTGAGCAAGCAAGCATACTGACCCTTCAACCAATCAATCATCGTGCTAACATACAACACTATTGCCGTGTGGACCCTATGGTTTTGGGAGTTCAATTTGTTTGGATATGTTTAGATTCATTTTAAAGAAAAAAATTACCTCTTATGAAAGCATTGTTTGTATTATTCCTAGTAGAAGTACATCTAGTCTACCCTTCAACCAATCAACCATCGTGCTAACATACAACACTATTGCCTTGTGGACCCTATGGTTTTGGGAGTTCAATTTGTTTAGATATGTTTAGATTCATTTTCAAAAAAAAAATTACCTCTTATGAAAGCATTGTTTGTATCATTCCTATATAGAAGAGGTGGGTAAAGTTGAGCAAGCAAGCATACTGACCCTTCAACCAATCAACCATCGTGCTAACATACACCACTATTTCCTTGTGGACCCTATGGTTTTGGGAGTTCAATTTGTTTAGATATGTTTAGATTCATTTTCAAAAAAAAATTACCTCTTATGAAAGCATTGTTTGTATTATTCCTAGCAGAAGTACATCTAGTCTAGAAAATTTGTATTTTTTGTGATAATTTATATCTTTTTGTGATATGGCATGGTATACAATTGGGCTCGAACTAAGTTGCATGAAAAGTTCATGCCTTCAAACTCTCTAGTTTAACTTTTATTAGAAATTTAATATTTTTTTATGTATTTATTGCAGAATATTTGTCCATTGCAAATTTATATTTTTTGTGATAATTTATATCTTTTTGTGATATGGCATGGAATACAATTGGGCTCGAACTAAGTTGCATGACAAGTTCATGCCTTCAAACTCTCTAGTTTAACTTTTATTAGAAATTTAATATTTTTTATGTATTTATTGCAAAATATTTGTCCAGTGTGCTGAACACGTGAAATACAAAACGACCTCTCTTTTTATATAACAAACTCAAAGAAAGGTGTGTTTCTTATTATGATTAATAATCGCATTCAAATCTCTAGTTTAATCTATATAATGATTCTAACAACTTATTTTGTATCTTCTGTAGATGACTTAATTCGATGAGCACGAGCAAGTGGAATACAAAAGAGATCGTTCATTGTTATAAATGAAACTCTAGGGGAGGTGTGTTTCCTATTATGAATAATTATTGGTTTTGAAATATGTTTACCATTACTAACTGTGTATTTTAACCTTATTCAGTTCACTTCTTTTCCTACCAGCAGAGGAGGGCACATCGCAGTAGTGTGATAATGTGCAGAGCGGGTGTTTGCATTTTTTTCTTTGTTCATGTTTTGTTTTGTTGAGTTTGAGCATGGCCATGCTTTGTGTTGTAATCGTTTTTCTTTGTTTCACCTTTTTTTTCTTTTCTTTTTTTGTAGTTTTGTTTTGGTATCGTTTATTGGGTTTGTTGTATCCGTTTTCATTTTTTTTCACGTTCTTTGTAATTTGGTCTCGGTTTCATTTGTTGGGTGTGGAAAAGGAAACAAAGGAAGCAGACAAAAAAAATGGAGGTTATTGTTCGTAAATGATGGTGAGTCTCAACACACCTATATGCAATGCGCTTCACTTAAAAGTATATTTTGCTAATTTGTGGCTCCATTTTTTTGCTATTGAATTTATTATATGATTTATCTATGTTGTCATAATCAACTACATTGATCTTCTTTATGTAGTGAAGATCTACAATTGCATAATCTACAAAGGTGAAGATGCATTAGACATTCTACAAATGTGGCAGACGATGGTGAGACATTCTACAATTTGTAAGTGATTTATTCTATTCGCTGCTAAAATATTAGCCAAGGGAGGGCAGGCATGCGTATGTTTAATACATCGCTTTGTATATTTGTTATTTAAACTCGTGCTTTCTTCATGATCTCATATATAATATTACTTTGTGGAGTGAGTGACTACAATTGTAGTGTCTCGGAGGGTTGAGTGGAGAAGAAATGCAATGGAGATGCCATTCAAAGGATGGGTGAGTCATGTTGTTTTCCAACAAAATAGTGTTATTATTATTTATTTACTTGAAGTTCTTTCCTTTTAGCATGGTTCTCAGGTAGTACCACTCAGTTAGTGGTCTGACATATACATCAAATGGAATGTTGAAATTTATGTGCTTTTGTGGCAGACGATGGTGAGACATTCTACAAATTGTAAGTGATTTATTCTATTCGCTACTAAAATATTAGCCTAGGGAGGGCAGATATGTGTATGTTTAATACATGGCTTTGTATATTTGTTATTTAAACTCGTTCTTTCTTGATGATCTCATATATAATACTACTTTGTGGAGTGAGTGACTACAATTGTAGTGTCTTGGAGGGTCGAGTGGAGAAGATATGCAATGTAGATGCCACGCAAAGGATGGGTGAGTCATGTTGTTTTCCAACAAAATAGTGTTATTATTATTTGTTTACTTGAAGTTTTTTCCTTCTAGCATGGTTCTCGGGTAGTACCACTCAATTAGTGGTTTGACATATACATCAAATGGAATGTTTAAATTTATGTGCTTTCTTGCTCCACATCACACGCACACAGCTACACAATGTGCACTAGAGATGAGGATGTTGTGTTTCCACTTCACTAGAGAATGTAGGTTAGGGTCTAAGAATCTATGACACAACCAAGTCAAATGCCATAATAAAGTACTTTGCACAGTGGGATAAATACAACAAAAAATCAACATGGACATATATAGACAACTTTTTACCATTTTTCAACAACCCAACTTCGTTATATTAACAAACTGTAGTACATTGTTTAGGGCTCTGGTACCAAGGATCATGATTCCCATACAATCACTAATACAAGAAATACAACCTAGGATTCAGTGTCAGTCCTTAAACCAATCTACCCTGAACAAGACAACACTTGACCTACTTGTTGATGTAGCGCTCCATAGCCCTTTCAGTGCAGTGTCCTGAACACATATGTCGGTCCTTTGGCTCCCAAAGTACAACAACACCTATCTACCTCTATCAATGAATCCTGCTCCTTTAGGTCTCTGAAAATGGCTCACCAACTGCCCTCTAGGTGATCATTAGTCCATCAATGAATCAACACATAGGGTCTTCTTGTGAGTTGTTCACAACTTTGTTTGTGAACAACTCCGAGATTACCCATTGTTGCTCCTCAGCTCTTTGGGACTTCTTCCGTCTATTGCCTTCTTGTGTTGCTCCAATGTAGACAATCATAGCACATGGAGGGTTGCCCACTATGATTGTCTATAGTCTTTCTCCAACAATTAACTTAGGGATGATTCATAAGCCTACTTGGCTACCCTTATTTCTCCAGGAACCAAACCCTTAGGCTTCTCAACTTTTGTCCTTCTTATAGCAGCCAAACTCCTTGTCAAATTGATATAGGGCTGCAAGGACACCTTCTTCTACCCTCCACACAGTCCTTTAGATGCCCCTCAAACTTTGTCCAAACTAGGACAACCATCCACTAAAACAACATCAAAACAAGAGGACAAACATACCTTTTTCTGCAACCTCCTATTGCTCCCCTTGACCTCGGCTTCAATGCAATTTCTGAGCTCTAGTGAGGGCACACGTCAACCCTAAATTCTGATCCAAAACTTGTGTTTTCCCTCACTTCACACCTCTTCTAACTATGTTGTCCCCTGTTGTGATTGTGGCCTAGGTTAGGCATCGTACTAGGCCTCTCCGTCCTTCACAAAAGATATGTCGTTCACCTGCAATCAATCCAGAGAACCTGCGGCCTTAAACACAGAGAAAAACCTCCTCAAACGTGGAGGAAATTTGCCCAAAATTCACCTCTTAGCCCTCGGACTGTTGCCTATCAATATCATCCTCAAACTAGTCTCAAGAAGACACAAAAATGCTCCTTCTCCACTTCCCTTGAACTCCTTCTGACCTGCAGCTATTTTAGAGGTATATTCTTTGATGTGTTGCTCCTTGGATGTGTGGAATGAGGTCTCTCCCCTCACATATTTATATCTTTCTCTTAGGGTGACATTTATCCCTTCAAGAAGGGTCTCTTTAACTAAGGCCGACTTGATCTTTAAAACAATTCACCCACTCAAAACATATAGACATTCATTTTTCCACAGTGACAAGGACTCTCTTGGTGCTTGAAGCAACCCTTGCTCCTTTAAGGGTGCTCTATCATGTCCAAGTGCCAAGTCATCAAATCTCTTCATGGATTCACACCCACATCTTTGGGTGCAAAGCCCACAGCTTGGGTACTCTTGCCCGCAACCATGTGATTCCAAATCCTTCACAACCTTGTACGCTAGGGTTTGGAGTACCTACCAAGCTACAAATCTCAACAGAGGATGGTAAATTTGAGCAAGCAAGCATACATACCTTTCAACCAATCAACCATTATGCTAATAGACAACATTGTTGCCTTGTGATCTCTAGGATTTTGGCCCTTGGGTGTTCAATATGTAAAAGTATGCTTAGATCCCTGTACAAAAAGAATTGTTTCTCTTATGAAAACATTAATTGCATTATTCCTAGTAGAATTATTTCTAGTTTAGAAAATTTATATATTTTGAGATATAGCATGGAATATAAATGGATTGTAATTAAGTTGGATGACAAGTTCATGCCTTCAGCTCTCTGGTTTAACTTTTATTAGAATCCTAATAGTTTATTGTGTATCTATTGTAGATGGTTGATTCCAGTGAGCACCAATACCTGAAATACAGAATGGATTATCCCCCTTTATATAACAAAACTTAAAGGCATGTATGTTTCATATTATGATTGATTATTACATTCAACTCTCTAGTTTAACTTGTATAATGATTCTAATATTTTATTATGTATATGTTGTAGATGGCTTGTTTGGTGAGCACATGTAAATGGAATACAAAGCAATGTCTATCGTTATATAACAAAGTCTAAAGGAGGTATGTTTTTTATTCTAAATAATTATCAGTTTTTAAATATGCTTGTCATTAGTATCTATGTTTGTATTTTAACCTTATTCACCCCACTTGTTTTCTTTTCAGCGGAGGAGAGGACACTGCAATAGAAATAATGTGCTAAGGGGGGAGTTTTCAATTTTTTGTTTGTTGTTGTCTACATGTTTTGTTTTTTGTCGAGTTTGAGAGTGACCATGCTTTGTGTTGTTCTCATTTTCTCATTTCTTGTAGTTTGGTCTTGGCTTTGTTTGCATGGAGAGAGAATGAAAGAAATGAGATGGAGGTTATCATTGATAAATGAAGGTGAATCACCTTAACTATACACAATGCACTTCACTCACAATTATCTTTTCTTCATTCGTGACTCTATTTGCTTGCTTTTCAATTTATTATATGGTTTATATGTGGTCTCATACTCAACTATATTTATCTTCTTTGTGTAGTGAGCAACTACAATTGTATTGTCTATGAAGGTCAAGTGTTGAAAATACCTTAGAGATTCTACCAACGCATCGCAAAGGATTGGTGAGCCATATTTGTTTCCTACATAATAATATTGTGCTTTAATCCACCGTAATATATGTTGCTTGCGCAATGATTCATCATTTTTTCATGGCTTCATGGTAGTATGATCTTGTTAATGGGTGTGAGGTTTGAGATTTTCTGAAAAAGTTGATACGAAATAGAGAGAAAAGTTATATTGGGGTTCACATTTCCAGGCTTATTGTTCATAATTGCTGCTGTTGTAACATTAGTGAAGAGTTAGTAGGTATGTGTGATTAATTTATCGCTCTGTATATTTTTTATTCAATTTCTCTCGTGGTTTATTCATGATTTCATATACAAGATTACTTTGTGCGGTGAGTGACCCCTGATGTAGTGTCTGGGATGGTCGAGTGGAGAAGATACTTTAAGAAATGCAAATGGAGCATAGAGGACGGGTGAGTCATAGTTTTCCAAAAAAATAGTATTTTTATTGTTTGTTAGCACTACTGTTTCTCCTTCGAGCATGGTTCTTGGGTTGAATTACTTAATTAGTGGTTTCACGTATACATCACATGGTTATTTTAAATTTGTATTTTTATTTTGTCTCCACATCACGCTGACACGCCCATAGTACAAGTCCTATAGAAGAGGTGGGTAAAGTTGAGCAAGCAAGCATACTGACCCTTCAACCAATCAACCATCGTGCTAACATACAACACTATTGCCTTGTGGACCCTATGGTTTTGGGAGTTCAATTTGTTTAGATATGTTTAGATTCATTTTAAAGAAAAAAGTTACCTCTTATGAAAGCATTGTTTGTATTATTCCTAGTAGAAGTACATCTAGTCTACCCTACAACAAATCAACCATCGTGCTAACATACAACACTATTGCCTTGTGGACCCTATGGTTTTGGGAGTTCAATTTGTTTAGATATGTTTAGATTCATTTTCAAACAAAAAAAAATTACCTCTTATGAAAGCATTGTTTGTATCATTCCTATATAGAAGAGGTGGGTAAAGTTGAGCAAGCAAGCATACTGACCCTTCAACCAATCAACCATCGTGCTAACATACAACACTATTGCCTTGTGGACCCTATGGTTTTGGGAGTTCAATTTGTTTAGATATGTTTAGATTCATTTTCAAAAAAAAATTACCTCTTATGAAAGCATTGTTTGTATTATTCCTAGTAGAAGTACATCTAGTCTAGAAAATTTATATTTTTTGTGATAATTTATATTTTTTTGTGATATGGCATGGAATACAATTGGACTCGAACTAAGTTGCATGATAAGTTCATGCCTTCAAACTCTCTAGTTTAACTTTTATTAGAAATTTAATATTTTTTTATGTATTTATTGCAGAATATTTGTCCATTGCAAATTTATATTTTTTGTGATATGGCATGGAATACAATTGGGCTCGAACTAAGTTGCATGACAAGTTCATGCCTTCAAACTCTCTAGTTTAACTTTTATTAGAAATTTAATATTTTTTATGTATTTATTGCAAAATATTTGTCCAGTGTGCTGAACACGTGAAATACAAAACGACCTCTCTTTTTATATAACAAACTCAAAGAAAGGTGTGTTTCTTATTATGATTAATAATCGCATTCAAATCTCTAGTTTAATCTATATAATGATTCTAACAACTTATTTTGTATCTTCCTTAGATGACTTAATTCGATGAGCACGAGCAAGTGGAATACAAAAGAGATCGTTCATTGTTATAAATGAAACTCTAGGGGAGGTGTGTTTCCTATTATGAATAATTATTGGTTTTGAAATATGTTTACCATTACTAACTGTGTATTTTAACCTTATTCAGTTCACTTCTTTTCCTTCCAGCAGAGGAGGGCACATCGCAGGAGTGTGATAATGTGCAGAGCGGGTGTTTGCATTTTTTTCTTTGTTCATGTTTTGTTTTGTTGAGTTTGAGCATGGCCATGCTTTGTGTTGTAATCGTTTTTCTTTGTTTCACCTTTTTTTTCTTTTCTTTTTTTGTAGTTTTGTTTTGGTATCGTTTATTGGGTTTGTTGTATCCGTTTTCCTTTTTTTTCACGTTCTTTGTAATTTGGTCTCGGTTTCATTTGTTGGGTGTGGAAAAGGAAACAAAGGAAGCAGACAAAAAAAATGGAGGTTATTGTTCGTAAATGATGGTGAGTCAACACACCTATATGCAATGCGCTTCACTTAAAAGTATATTTTGCTAATTTGTGGCTCCATTTTTTTGCTATTGAATTTATTATATGATTTATCTATGTTGTCATAATCAACTACATTGATCTTCTTTATGTAGTGAAGATCTACAATTGCATAATCTACAAAGGTGAAGATGCATTAGACATTCTACAAATGTGGCAGACGATGGTGAGACATTCTACAATTTGTAAGTGATTTATTCTATTCGCTGCTAAAATATTAGCCAAGGGAGGGCAGGCATGCGTATGTTTAATACATCGCTTTGTATATTTGTTATTTAAACTCGTGCTTTCTTCATGATCTCATATATAATATTACTTTGTGGAGTGAGTGACTACAATTGTAGTGTCTCGGAGGGTTGAGTGGAGAAGAAATGCAATGGAGATGCCATTCAAAGGATGGGTGAGTCATGTTGTTTTCCAACAAAATAGTGTTATTATTATTTATTTACTTGAAGTTCTTTCCTTTTAGCATGGTTCTCAGGTAGTACCACTCAGTTAGTGGTCTGACATATACATCAAATGGAATGTTGAAATTTATGTGCTTTTGTGGCAGACGATGGTGAGACATTCTACAAATTGTAAGTGATTTATTCTATTCGCTACTAAAATATTAGCCTAGGGAGGGCAGATATGTGTATGTTTAATACATGGCTTTGTATATTTGTTATTTAAACTCGTTCTTTCTTGATGATCTCATATATAATACTACTTTGTGGAGTGAGTGACTACAATTGTAGTGTCTTGGAGGGTCGAGTGGAGAAGATATGCAATGTAGATGCCACGCAAAGGATGGGTGAGTCATGTTGTTTTCCAACAAAATAGTGTTATTATTATTTGTTTACTTGAAGTTTTTTCCTTCTAGCATGGTTCTCGGGTAGTACCACTCAATTAGTGGTTTGACATATACATCAAATGGAATGTTTAAATTTATGTGCTTTCTTGCTCCACATCACACGCACACAGCTACACAATGTGCACTAGAGATGAGGATGTTGTGTTTCCACTTCACTAGAGAATGTAGGTTAGGGTCTAAGAATCTATGACACAACCAAGTCAAATGCCATAATAAAGTACTTTGCACAGTGGGATAAATACAACAAAAAATCAACATGGACATATATAGACAACTTTTTACCATTTTTCAACAACCCAACTTCGTTATATTAACAAACTGTAGTACATTGTTTAGGGCTCTGGTACCAAGGATCATGATTCCCATACAATCACTAATACAAGAAATACAACCTAGGATTCAGTGTCAGTCCTTAAACCAATCTACCCTGAACAAGACAACACTTGACCTACTTGTTGATGTAGCGCTCCATAGCCCTTTCAGTGCAGTGTCCTGAACACATATGTCGGTCCTTTGGCTCCCAAAGTACAACAACACCTATCTACCTCTATCAATGAATCCTGCTCCTTTAGGTCTCTGAACATGGCTCACCAACTGCCCTCTAGTTGATCATTAGTCCATCAATGAATCAACACATAGGGTCTTCTTGTGAGTTGTTCACAACTTTGTTTGTGAACAACTCCGAGATTACCCATTGTTGCTCCTCAGCTCTTTGGGACTTCTTCCGTCTATTGCCTTCTTGTGTTGCTCCAATGTAGACAATCATAGCACATGGAGGGTTGCCCACTATGATTGTCTATAGTCTTTCTCCAACAATTAACTTAGGGATGATTCATAAGCCTACTTGGCTACCCTTATTTCTCCAGGAACCAAACCCTTAGGCTTCTCAACTTTTGTCCTTCTTATAGCAGCCAAATTCCTTGTCAAATTGATATAGGGCTGCAAGGACACCTTCTTCTACCCTCCACACAGTCCTTTAGATGCCCCTCAAACTTTGTCCAAACTAGGACAACCATCCACTAAAAAACAACATCAAAACAAGAGGACAAACATACCTTGTTCTGCAACCTCCTGTTGCTCCCCTTGACCTCGGCTTCAATGCAATTTCTGAGCTCTAGTGAGGGCACACGTCAACCCTAAATTCTGATCCAAAACTTGTGTTTTCCCTCACTTCAGGCCTCTTCTAACTATGTTGTCCCCTGTTGTGATTGTGGCCTAGGTTAGGCATCCTACTAGGCCTCTCCGCCCTCCCCAAAAGATATGTCGTTCACCTGCAATCAATCCAGAGAACCTGCGGCCTTAAACACAGAGAAAAACCTCCTCAAACGTGCACAAAATTTGCCCAAAATTCACCTCTTAGCCCTCGGCCTGTTGCCTATCAATATCGTCCTCAAAATAGTCTCAAGAAGACACAAAAATGCTCCTTCTCCACTTCCCTTGAACTCCTTCTGATCTGCATCTATTTTAGAGGTATATTCTTTGATGTGTTGCTCCTTGGATGTGTGGAATGAGGTCTCTCCTCTCACATATTTATATCTTTCTCTTAGGGTGACATTTATCCCTTCAAGAAGGGTCTCTTTAACTAAGGCCGACTTGATCTTTAAAACAATTCACCCACTCAAAACATATAAACGTTCATTTTTCCACAGTGACAAGGGCTCTCTTGGTGCTTGAAGCAACCCTTGCTCCTTTAAGGGTGCTCTATCATGTCCAAGTGCCAAGTCATCAAATCTCTTCATGGATTCACACCCACAACTTTGGGTGCAAAGCCCACAGCTTGGGTACTCTTGCCCACAAATCCCATGTGGTTCCAAATCCTTCACAACCTTGTACCCTAGGGTTTGGAGTACCTACCAAGCTACAAATCTCAACAGAGGATGGTAAGGTTGAGCAAGCAAGCATACATACCCTTCAACCAATCAACCATTGTGCTAATAGACAACATTGTTGCCTTGTGATCTCTAGGATTTTGGGTGTTCAATATGTAAAAGTATGCTTAGATCCCTGTACAAAAAGAATTATTTCTCTTATGAAAACATTAATTGCATTATTCCTAGTAGAATTATTTCTAGTTTAGAAAATTTATATATTTTGAGATATAGCATGGAATATAAATGGATTGTAATTAAGTTGGATGACAAGTTCATGCCTTCAGCTCTCTGGTTTAACTTTTATTAGAATCCTAATAGTTTATTGTGTATCTATTGTAGATGGTTGATTCCAGTGAGCACCAATACCTGAAATACAGAATGGATTATCCCCCTTTATATAACAAAACTTAAAGGCATGTATGTTTCATATTATGATTGATTATTACATTCAACTCTCTAGTTTAACTTGTATAATGATTCTAATATTTTATTATGTATATGTTGTAGATGGCTTGTTTGGTGAGCACATGTAAATGGAATACAAAGCAATGTCTATCGTTATATAACAAAGTCTAAAGGAGGTATGTTTTTTATTCTAAATAATTATCAGTTTTTAAATATGCTTGTCATTAGTATCTATGTTTGTATTTTAACCTTATTCACCCCACTTGTTTTCTTTTCAGCGGAGGAGAGGACACTGCAATAGAAATAATGTGCTAAGGGGGGAGTTTTCAATTTTTTGTTTGTTGTTGTCTACATGTTTTGTTTTTTGTCGAGTTTGAGAGTGACCATGCTTTGTGTTGTTCTCATTTTCTCATTTCTTGTAGTTTGGTCTTGGCTTTGTTTGCATGGAGAGAGAATGAAAGAAATGAGATGGAGGTTATCATTGATAAATGAAGGTGAATCACCTTAACTATACACGATGCACTTCACTCACAATTATCTTTTCTTCATTCGTGACTCTATTTGCTTGCTTTTCAATTTATTATATGGTTTATATGTGGTCTCATACTCAACTATATTTATCTTCTTTGTGTAGTGAGCAACTGCAATTGTATTGTCTATGAAGGTCAAGTGTTGAAAATACCTTAGAGATTCTACCAACGCATCGCAAAGGATTGGTGAGCCATATTTGTTTCCTACATAATAATATTGTGCTTTAATCCACCGTAATATATGTTGCTTGCGCAATGATTCATCATTTTTTCATGGCTTCATGGTAGTATGATCTTGTTAATGGGTGTGAGGTTTGAGATTTTCTGAAAAAGTTGATACGAAATAGAGAGAAAAGTTATATTGGGGTTCACATTTCCAGGCTTATTGTTCATAATTGCTGCTGTTGTAACATTAGTGAAGAGTTAGTAGGTATGTGTGATTAATTTATCGCTCTGTATATTTTTTATTCAATTTCTCTCGTGGTTTATTCATGATTTCATATACAAGATTACTTTGTGCGGTGAGTGACCCCTGATGTAGTGTCTGGGATGGTCGAGTGGAGAAGATACTTTAAGAAATGCAAATGGAGCATAGAGGACGGGTGAGTCATAGTTTTCCAAAAAAATAGTATTTTTATTGTTTGTTAGCACTACTGTTTCTCCTTCGAGCATGGTTCTTGGGTTGAATTACTTAATTAGTGGTTTCACGTATACATCACATGGTTATTTTAAATTTGTATTTTTATTTTGTCTCCACATCACGCTGACACGCCCATAGTACAAGTCCTATAGAAGAGGTGGGTAAAGTTGAGCAAGCAAGCATACTGACCCTTCAACCAATCAATCATCGTGCTAACATACAACACTATTGCCTTGTGGACCCTATGGTTTTGGGAGTTCAATTTGTTTGGATATGTTTAGATTCATTTTAAAGAAAAAAGTTACCTCTTATGAAAGCATTGTTTGTATTATTCCTAGTAGAAGTACATCTAGTCTACCCTACAACAAATCAACCATCGTGCTAACATACAACACTATTGCCTTGTGGACCCTATGGTTTTGGGAGTTCAATTTGTTTAGATATGTTTAGATTCATTTTCAAAAAAAAAATTACCTCTTATGAAAGCATTGTTTGTATCATTCCTATATAGAAGAGGTGGGTAAAGTTGAGCAAGCAAGCATACTGACCCTTCAACCAATCAACCATCGTGCTAACATACACCACTATTTCCTTGTGGACCCTATGGTTTTGGGAGTTCAATTTGTTTAGATATGTTTAGATTCATTTTCAAAAAAAAATTACCTCTTATGAAAGCATTGTTTGTATTATTCCTAGTAGAAGTACATCTAGTCTAGAAAATTTGTATTTTTTGTGATAATTTATATCTTTTTGTGATATGGCATGGAATACAATTGGGCTCGAACTAAGTTGCATGAAAAGTTCATGCCTTCAAACTCTCTAGTTTAACTTTTATTAGAAATTTAATATTTTTTTATGTATTTATTGCAGAATATTTGTCCATTGCAAATTTATATTTTTTGTGATATGGCATGGAATACAATTGGGCTCGAACTAAGTTGCATGACAAGTTCATGCCTTCAAACTCTCTAGTTTAACTTTTATTAGAAATTTAATATTTTTTATGTATTTATTGCAAAATATTTGTCCAGTGTGCTGAACACGTGAAATACAAAACGACCTCTCTTTTTATATAACAAACTCAAAGAAAGGTGTGTTTCTTATTATGATTAATAATCGCATTCAAATCTCTAGTTTAATCTATATAATGATTCTAACAACTTATTTTGTATCTTCCTTAGATGACTTAATTCGATGAGCACGAGCAAGTGGAATACAAAAGAGATCGTTCATTGTTATAAATGAAACTCTAGGGGAGGTGTGTTTCCTATTATGAATAATTATTGGTTTTGAAATATGTTTACCATTACTAACTGTGTATTTTAACCTTATTCAGTTCACTTCTTTTCCTTCCAGCAGAGGAGGGCACATCGCAGGAGTGTGATAATGTGCAGAGCGGGTGTTTGCATTTTTTTCTTTGTTCATGTTTTGTTTTGTTGAGTTTGAGCATGGCCATGCTTTGTGTTGTAATCGTTTTTCTTTGTTTCACCTTTTTTTTCTTTTCTTTTTTTGTAGTTTTGTTTTGGTATCGTTTATTGGGTTTGTTGTATCCGTTTTCCTTTTTTTTCACGTTCTTTGTAATTTGGTCTCGGTTTCATTTGTTGGGTGTGGAAAAGGAAACAAAGGAAGCAGACAAAAAAAATGGAGGTTATTGTTCGTAAATGATGGTGAGTCAACACACCTATATGCAATGCGCTTCACTTAAAAGTATATTTTGCTAATTTGTGGCTCCATTTTTTTGCTATTGAATTTATTATATGATTTATCTATGTTGTCATAATCAACTACATTGATCTTCTTTATGTAGTGAAGATCTACAATTGCATAATCTACAAAGGTGAAGATGCATTAGACATTCTACAAATGTGGCAGACGATGGTGAGACATTCTACAAATTGTAAGTGATTTATTCTATTCGCTGCTAAAATATTAGCCAAGGGAGGGCAGGTATGTGTATGTTTAATACATCGCTTTGTATATTTGTTATTTAAACTCGTGCTTTATTCATGATCTCATATATAATATTACTTTGTGTAGTGAGTGACTACAATTGTAGTGTCTCGGAGGGTTGAGTGGAGAAGAAATGCAATGGAGATGCCATTCAAAGGATGGGTGAGTCATGTTGTTTTCCAACAAAATAGTGTTATTATTATTTATTTACTTGAAGTTCTTTCCTTTCAGCATGGTTCTCAGGTAGTACCACTCAGTTAGTGGTCTGACATATACATCAAATGGAATGTTGAAATTTATGTGCTTTTGTGGCAGACGATGGTGAGACATTCTACAAATTGTAAGTGATTTATTCTATTCGCTACTAAAATATTAGCCTAGGGAGGGCAGATATGTGTATGTTTAATACATGGCTTTGTATATTTGTTATTTAAACTCGTTCTTTCTTGATGATCTCATATATAATACTACTTTGTGGAGTGAGTGACTACAATTGTAGTGTCTTGGAGGGTCGAGTGGAGAAGATATGCAATGTAGATGCCACGCAAAGGATGGGTGAGTCATGTTGTTTTCCAACAAAATAGTGTTATTATTATTTGTTTACTTGAAGTTTTTTCCTTCTAGCATGGTTCTCGGGTAGTACCACTCAATTAGTGGTTTGACATATACATCAAATGGAATGTTTAAATTTATGTGCTTTCTTGCTCCACATCACACGCACACAGCTACACAATGTGCACTAGAGATGAGGATGTTGTGTTTCCACTTCACTAGAGAATGTAGGTTAGGGTCTAAGAATCTATGACACAACCAAGTCAAATGCCATAATAAAGTACTTTGCACAGTGGGATAAATACAACAAAAAATCAACATGGACATATATAGACAACTTTTTACCATTTTTCAACAACCCAACTTCGTTATATTAACAAACTGTAGTACATTGTTTAGGGCTCTGGTACCAAGGATCATGATTCCCATACAATCACTAATACAAGAAATACAACCTAGGATTCAGTGTCAGTCCTTAAACCAATCTACCCTGAACAAGACAACACTTGACCTACTTGTTGATGTAGCGCTCCATAGCCCTTTCAGTGCAGTGTCCTGAACACATATGTCGGTCCTTTGGCTCCCAAAGTACAACAACACCTATCTACCTCTATCAATGAATCCTGCTCCTTTAGGTCTCTGAACATGGCTCACCAACTGCCCTCTAGTTGATCATTAGTCCATCAATGAATCAACACATAGGGTCTTCTTGTGAGTTGTTCACAACTTTGTTTGTGAACAACTCCGAGATTACCCATTGTTGCTCCTCAGCTCTTTGGGACTTCTTCCGTCTATTGCCTTCTTGTGTTGCTCCAATGTAGACAATCATAGCACATGGAGGGTTGCCCACTATGATTGTCTATAGTCTTTCTCCAACAATTAACTTAGGGATGATTCATAAGCCTACTTGGCTACCCTTATTTCTCCAGGAACCAAACCCTTAGGCTTCTCAACTTTTGTCCTTCTTATAGCAGCCAAATTCCTTGTCAAATTGATATAGGGCTGCAAGGACACCTTCTTCTACCCTCCACACAGTCCTTTAGATGCCCCTCAAACTTTGTCCAAACTAGGACAACCATCCACTAAAACAACATCAAAACAAGAGGACAAACATACCTTTTTCTGCAACCTCCTATTGCTCCCCTTGACCTCGGCTTCAATGCAATTTCTGAGCTCTAGTGAGGGCACACGTCAACCCTAAATTCTGATCCAAAACTTGTGTTTTCCCTCACTTCACACCTCTTCTAACTATGTTGTCCCCTGTTGTGATTGTGGCCTAGGTTAGGCATCGTACTAGGCCTCTCCGTCCTTCACAAAAGATATGTCGTTCACCTGCAATCAATCCAGAGAACCTGCGGCCTTAAACACAGAGAAAAACCTCCTCAAACGTGGAGGAAATTTGCCCAAAATTCACCTCTTAGCCCTCGGCCTGTTGCCTATCAATATCATCCTCAAACTAGTCTCAAGAAGACACAAAAATGCTCCTTCTCCACTTCCCTTGAACTCCTTCTGACCTGCAGCTATTTTAGAGGTATATTCTTTGATGTGTTGCTCCTTGGATGTGTGGAATGAGGTCTCTCCCCTCATATTTATATCTTTCTCTTAGGGTGACATTTATCCCTTCAAGAAGGGTCTCTTTAACTAAGGCCGACTTGATCTTTAAAACAATTCACCCACTCAAAACATATAAACATTCATTTTTCCACAGTGACAAGGACTCTCTTGGTGCTTGAAGCAACCCTTGCTCCTTTAAGGGTGCTCTATCATGTCCAAGTGCCAAGTCATCAAATCTCTTCATGGATTCACACCCACATCTTTGGGTGCAAAGCCCACAGCTTGGGTACTCTTGCCCGCAACCATGTGATTCCAAATCCTTCACAACCTTGTACGCTAGGGTTTGGAGTACCTACCAAGCTACAAATCTCAACAGAGGATGGTAAATTTGAGCAAGCAAGCATACATACCTTTCAACCAATCAACCATTATGCTAATAGACAACATTGTTGCCTTGTGATCTCTAGGATTTTGGCCCTTGGGTGTTCAATATGTAAAAGTATGCTTAGATCCCTGTACAAAAAGAATTGTTTCTCTTATGAAAACATTAATTGCATTATTCCTAGTAGAATTATTTCTAGTTTAGAAAATTTATATATTTTGAGATATAGCATGGAATATAAATGTATTGTAATTAAGTTGGATGACAAGTTCATGCCTTCAGCTCTCTGGTTTAACTTTTATTAGAATCCTAATAGTTTATTGTGTATCTATTGTAGATGGTTGATTCCAGTGAGCACCAATACCTGAAATACAGAATGGATTATCCCCCTTTATATAACAAAACTTAAAGGCATGTATGTTTCATATTATGATTGATTATTACATTCAACTCTCTAGTTTAACTTGTATAATGATTCTAATATTTTATTATGTATATGTTGTAGATGGCTTGTTTGGTGAGCACATGTAAATGGAATACAAAGCAATGTCTATCGTTATATAACAAAGTCTAAAGGAGGTATGTTTTTTATTCTAAATAATTATCAGTTTTTAAATATGCTTGTCATTAGTATCTATGTTTGTATTTTAACCTTATTCACCCCACTTGTTTTCTTTTCAGCGGAGGAGAGGACACTGCAATAGAGATAATGTGCAAAGGGGAAGTTTGCAATTTTTTGTTTGTTGTTGTCTACATGTTTTGTTTTTTGTCGAGTTTGAGAGTGGCCATGCTTTGTGTTGTACTCATTTTCTCATTTCTTGTAGTTTGGTCTTGGTTTTGTTTGCATGGAGAGAGAATGAAAGAAATGAGATGGAGGTTATCATTGATAAATGAAGGTGAATCACCTTAACTATACACAATGCACTTCACTCACAATTATCTTTTCTTCATTCGTGACTCTATTTGCTTGCTTTTCAATTTATTATATGTTTTATATGTGGTCTCATACTCAACTATATTTATCTTCTTTGTGTAGTGAGCAACTGCAATTGTATTGTCTATGAAGGTCAAGTGTTGAAAATACCTTAGAGATTCTACCAACGCATCGCAAAGGATTGGTGAGCCATATTTGTTTCCTACATAATAATATTGTGCTTTAATCCACCGTAATATATGTTGCTTGCGCAATGATTCATCATTTTTTCATGGCTTCATGGTAGTATGATCTTGTTAATGGGTGTGAGGTTTGAGATTTTCTGAAAAAGTTGATACGAAATAGAGAGAAAAGTTATATTGGGGTTCACATTTCCAGGCTTATTGTTCATAATTGCTGCTGTTGTAACATTAGTGAAGAGTTAGTAGGTATGTGTGATTAATTTATCGCTCTGTATATTTTTTATTCAATTTCTCTCGTGGTTTATTCATGATTTCATATACAAGATTACTTTGTGCGGTGAGTGACCCCTGATGTAGTGTCTGGGATGGTCGAGTGGAGAAGATACTTTAAGAAATGCAAATGGAGCATAGAGGACGGGTGAGTCATAGTTTTCCAAAAAAATAGTATTTTTATTGTTTGTTAGCACTACTGTTTCTCCTTCGAGCATGGTTCTTGGGTTGAATTACTTAATTAGTGGTTTCACGTATACATCACATGGTTATTTTAAATTTGTATTTTTATTTTGTCTCCACATCACGCTGACACGCCCATAGTACAAGTCCTATAGAAGAGGTGGGTAAAGTTGAGCAAGCAAGCATACTGACCCTTCAACCAATCAATCATCGTGCTAACATACAACACTATTGCCTTGTGGACCCTATGGTTTTGGGAGTTCAATTTGTTTGGATATGTTTAGATTCATTTTAAAGAAAAAAATTACCTCTTATGAAAGCATTGTTTGTATTATTCCTAGTAGAAGTACATCTAGTCTACCCTTCAACAAATCAACCATCGTGCTAACATACAACACTATTGCCTTGTGGACCCTATGGTTTTGGGAGTTCAATTTGTTTAGATATGTTTAGATTCATTTTCAAAAAAAAAATTACCTCTTATGAAAGCATTGTTTGTATCATTCCTATATAGAAGAGGTGGGTAAAGTTGAGCAAGCAAGCATACTGACCCTTCAACCAATCAACCATCGTGCTAACATACACCACTATTTCCTTGTGGACCCTATGGTTTTGGGAGTTCAATTTGTTTATATATGTTTAGATTCATTTTCAAAAAAAATTTACCTCTTATGAAAGCATTGTTTGTATTATTCCTAGCAGAAGTACATCTAGTCTAGAAAATTTGTATTTTTTGTGATAATTTATATCTTTTTGTGATATGGCATGGAATACAATTGGGCTCGAACTAAGTTGCATGAAAAGTTCATGCCTTCAAACTCTCTAGTTTAACTTTTATTAGAAATTTAATATTTTTTTATGTATTTATTGCAGAATATTTGTCCATTGCAAATTTATATTTTTTGTTTGTATCATTCCTATATAGAAGAGGTGGGTAAAGTTGAGCAAGCAAGCATACTGACCCTTCAACCAATCAACCATCGTGCTAACATACACCACTATTTCCTTGTGGACCCTATGGTTTTGGGAGTTCAATTTGTTTATATATGTTTAGATTCATTTTCAAAAAAAAATTACCTCTTATGAAAGCATTGTTTGTATTATTCCTAGCAGAAGTACATCTAGTCTAGAAAATTTGTATTTTTTGTGATAATTTATATCTTTTTGTGATATGGCATGGAATACAATTGGGCTCGAACTAAGTTGCATGAAAAGTTCATGCCTTCAAACTCTCTAGTTTAACTTTTATTAGAAATTTAATATTTTTTTATGTATTTATTGCAGAATATTTGTCCATTGCAAATTTATATTTTTTGTGATATGGCATGGAATACAATTGGACTCGAACTAAGTTGCATGACAAGTTCATGCCTTCAAACTCTCTAGTTTAACTTTTATTAGAAATTTAATATTTTTTATGTATTTATTGCAGAATATTTGTCCAGTGAGAACACGTGAAATACAAAATGGCCTCTCTTTTTATATAACAAACTCAAAGAAAGGTGTGTTTCTTATTATGATTAATAATTTCATTCTAATCTCTAGTTTAATTTATATAACGATTCTAACAACTTATTTTGTATCTTCTTTAGATGACTTAATTCGATGAGCACGAGCAAGTGGAATACAAAAGAGATCGTTCATTGTTATAAAACAAACTCTAGGGGAGGTGTGTTTCCTATTATGAATAATTATTGGTTTTGAAATATGTGTACCATTACTAACTGTGTATTTTAACCTTGTTCAGTTTACTTCTTTTCCTTCCAGCAGAGGAGGGCACATCGCAGGAGTGTGATAATGTGCAGAGCGGGTGTTTGCATTTTTTTCTTTGTTCATGTTTTGTTTTGTTGAGTTTGAGCATGGCCATGCTTTGTGTTGTAATCGTTTTTCTTTGTTTCACCTTTTTTTTCTTTTCTTTTTTTGTAGTTTTGTTTTGGTATCGTTTATTGGGTTTGTTGTATCCGTTTTCCTTTTTTTTCACGTTCTTTGTAATTTGGTCTCGGTTTCATTTGTTGGGTGTGGAAAAGGAAACAAAGGAAGCAGACAAAAAAAATGGAGGTTATTGTTCGTAAATGAGGGTGAGTCAACACACCTATATGCAATGCGCTTCACTTAAAAGTATATTTTGCTAATTTGTGGCTCCATTTTTTTGCTATTGAATTTATTATATGATTTATCTATGTTGTCATAATCAACTACATTGATCTTCTTTATGTAGTGAAGATCTACAATTGCATAATCTACAAAGGTGAAGATGCATTAGACATTCTACAAATGTGGCAGACGATGGTGAGACATTCTACAAATTGTAAGTGATTTATTCTATTCGCTGCTAAAATATTAGCCAAGGGAGGGCAGGTATGTGTATGTTTAATACATCGCTTTGTATATTTGTTATTTAAACTCGTGCTTTATTCATGATCTCATATATAATATTACTTTGTGTAGTGAGTGACTACAATTGTAGTGTCTCGGAGGGTTGAGTGGAGAAGAAATGCAATGGAGATGCCATTCAAAGGATGGGTGAGTCATGTTGTTTTCCAACAAAATAGTGTTATTATTATTTATTTACTTGAAGTTCTTTCCTTTCAGCATGGTTCTCAGGTAGTACCACTCAGTTAGTGGTCTGACATATACATCAAATGGAATGTTGAAATTTATGTGCTTTTGTGGCAGACGATGGTGAGACATTCTACAAATTGTAAGTGATTTATTCTATTCGCTACTAAAATATTAGCCTAGGGAGGGCAGATATGTGTATGTTTAATACATGGCTTTGTATATTTGTTATTTAAACTCGTTCTTTCTTGATGATCTCATATATAATACTACTTTGTGGAGTGAGTGACTACAATTGTAGTGTCTTGGAGGGTCGAGTGGAGAAGATATGCAATGTAGATGCCACGCAAAGGATGGGTGAGTCATGTTGTTTTCCAACAAAATAGTGTTATTATTATTTGTTTACTTGAAGTTTTTTCCTTCTAGCATGGTTCTCGGGTAGTACCACTCAATTAGTGGTTTGACATATACATCAAATGGAATGTTTAAATTTATGTGCTTTCTTGCTCCACATCACACGCACACAGCTACACAATGTGCACTAGAGATGAGGATGTTGTGTTTCCACTTCACTAGAGAATGTAGGTTAGGGTCTAAGAATCTATGACACAACCAAGTCAAATGCCATAATAAAGTACTTTGCACAGTGGGATAAATACAACAAAAAATCAACATGGACATATATAGACAACTTTTTACCATTTTTCAACAACCCAACTTCGTTATATTAACAAACTGTAGTACATTGTTTAGGGCTCTGGTACCAAGGATCATGATTCCCATACAATCACTAATACAAGAAATACAACCTAGGATTCAGTGTCAGTCCTTAAACCAATCTACCCTGAACAAGACAACACTTGACCTACTTGTTGATGTAGCGCTCCATAGCCCTTTCAGTGCAGTGTCCTGAACACATATGTCGGTCCTTTGGCTCCCAAAGTACAACAACACCTATCTACCTCTATCAATGAATCCTGCTCCTTTAGGTCTCTGAAAATGGCTCACCAACTGCCCTCTAGGTGATCATTAGTCCATCAATGAATCAACACATAGGGTCTTCTTGTGAGTTGTTCACAACTTTGTTTGTGAACAACTCCGAGATTACCCATTGTTGCTCCTCAGCTCTTTGGGACTTCTTCCGTCTATTGCCTTCTTGTGTTGCTCCAATGTAGACAATCATAGCACATGGAGGGTTGCCCACTATGATTGTCTATAGTCTTTCTCCAACAATTAACTTAGGGATGATTCATAAGCCTACTTGGCTACCCTTATTTCTCCAGGAACCAAACCCTTAGGCTTCTCAACTTTTGTCCTTCTTATAGCAGCCAAACTCCTTGTCAAATTGATATAGGGCTGCAAGGACACCTTCTTCTACCCTCCACACAGTCCTTTAGATGCCCCTCAAACTTTGTCCAAACTAGGACAACCATCCACTAAAACAACATCAAAAGAAGAGGACAAACATACCTTTTTCTGCAACCTCCTATTGCTCCCCTTGACCTCGGCTTCAATGCAATTTCTGAGCTCTAGTGAGGGCACACGTCAACCCTAAATTCTGATCCAAAACTTGAGTTTTCCCTCACTCACACCTCTTCTAACTATGTTGTCCCCTGTTGTGATTGTGGCCTAGGTTAGGCATCGTACTAGGCCTCTCCGTCCTTCACAAAAGATATGCCGTTCACCTGCAATCAATCCAGAGAACCTGCGGCCTTAAACACAGAGAAAAACCTCCTCAAACGTGGAGGAAATTTGCCCAAAATTCACCTCTTAGCCCTCGGACTGTTGCCTATCAATATCATCCTCAAACTAGTCTCAAGAAGACACAAAAATGCTCCTTCTCCACTTCCCTTGAACTCCTTCTGACCTGCAGCTATTTTAGAGGTATATTCTTTGATGTGTTGCTCCTTGGATGTTTGGAATGAGGTCTCTCCCCTCATATTTATATCTTTCTCTTAGGGTGACATTTATCCCTTCAAGAAGGGTCTCTTTAACTAAGGCCGACTTGATCTTTAAAACAATTCACCCACTCAAAACATATAAACATTCATTTTTCCACAGTGACAAGGACTCTCTTGGTGCTTGAAGCAACCCTTGCTCCTTTAAGGGTGCTCTATCATGTCCAAGTGCCAAGTCATCAAATCTCTTCATGGATTCACACCCACATCTTTGGGTGCAAAGCCCACAGCTTGGGTACTCTTGCCCGCAACCATGTGATTCCAAATCCTTCACAACCTTGTACGCTAGGGTTTGGAGTACCTACCAAGCTACAAATCTCAACAGAGGATGGTAAATTTGAGCAAGCAAGCATACATACCTTTCAACCAATCAACCATTATGCTAATAGACAACATTGTTGCCTTGTGATCTCTAGGATTTTGGCCCTTGGGTGTTCAATATGTAAAAGTATGCTTAGATCCCTGTACAAAAAGAATTGTTTCTCTTATGAAAACATTAATTGCCTTATTCCTAGTAGGATTACATCTTGTTTAGAAGATTTATATATTTTTAGATATAGCATGGAATATAAATGTGTTGGAATTAAGTTGGATGACAAGTTCATGCCTTCAACTCTCTAGTTTAACTTTTATTAGAATTCTAATATTTTATTGTGTATCTATTGTAGATGGTTGATTCCAGTGGGCACAAATACGTGAAATACATAATGGATTATCCCCCTTTATATAACAAAACTTGAAAACAAGAATGTTTCATATTATGATTGATTATTACATTCAACCCTCCAGTTTAACATGTATAATGATTCTAATATCTTTATTATGTATGTATTGTAGATGGCTTGTTTGGTGAGCACATGTAAATGGAATACAAAGCAATGTCTATCGTTATATAACAAAGTCTAAAGGAGGTATGTTTTTTATTCTAAATAATTATCAGTTTTTAAATATGCTTGTCATTAGTATCTATGTTTGTATTTTAACCTTATTCACCCCACTTGTTTTCTTTTCAGCGGAGGAGAGGACACTGCAATAGAAATAATGTGCTAAGGGGGAGTTTTCAATTTTTTGTTTGTTGTTGTCTACATGTTTTGTTTTTTGTCGAGTTTGAGAGTGACCTTGCTTTGTGTTGTTCTCATTTTCTCATTTCTTGTAGTTTGGTCTTGGCTTTGTTTGCATGGAGAGAGAATGAAAGAAATGAGATGGAGGTTATCATTGATAAATGAAGGTGAATCACCTTAACTATACACGATGCACTTCACTCACAATTATCTTTTCTTCATTCGTGACTCTATTTGCTTGCTTTTCAATTTATTATATGGTTTATATGTGGTCTCATACTCAACTATATTTATCTTCTTTGTGTAGTGAGCAACTGCAATTGTATTGTCTATGAAGGTCAAGTGTTGAAAATACCTTAGAGATTCTACCAACGCATCGCAAAGGATTGGTGAGCCATATTTGTTTCCTACATAATAATATTGTGCTTTAATCCACCGTAATATATGTTGCTTGCGCAATGATTCATCATTTTTTCATGGCTTCATGGTAGTATGATCTTGTTAATGGGTGTGAGGTTTGAGATTTTCTGAAAAAGTTGATACGAAATAGAGAGAAAAGTTATATTGGGGTTCACATTTCCAGGCTTATTGTTCATAATTGCTGTTGTTGTAACATTAGTGAAGAGTTAGTAGGTATGTGATTAATTTATCGCTCTGTATATTTTTTATTCAATTTCTCTCGTGGTTTATTCATGATTTCATATACAAGATTACTTTGTGCGGTGAGTGACCCCTGATGTAGTGTCTGGGATGGTCGAGTGGAGAAGATACTTTAAGAAATGCAAATGGAGCATAGAGGACGGGTGAGTCATAGTTTTCCAAAAAAATAGTATTTTTATTGTTTGTTAGCACTACTGTTTCTCCTTCGAGCATGGTTCTTGGGTTGAATTACTTAATTAGTGGTTTCACGTATACATCACATGGTTATTTTAAATTTGTATTTTTATTTTGTCTCCACATCACGCTGACACACCCATAGTACAAGTCCTATAGAAGAGGTGGGTAAAGTTGAGCAAGCAAGCATACTGACCCTTCAACCAATCAATCATCATGCTAACATACAACACTATTGCCTTGTGGGCCCTATGGTTTTGGGAGTTCAATTTGTTTGGATATGTTTAGATTCATTTTAGAAAGAAAAAAATTACCTCTTATGAAAGCATTGTTTGTATTATTCCTAGTAGAAGTACATCTAGTCTACCCTTCAACAAATCAACCATCGTGCTAACATACAACACTATTGCCTTGTGGACCCTATGGTTTTGGGAGTTCAATTTGTTTAGATATGTTTAGATTCATTTTCAAAAAAAAAATTACCTCTTATGAAAGCATTGTTTGTATCATTCCTATATAGAAGAGGTGGGTAAAGTTGAGCAAGCAAGCATACTGACCCTTCAACCAATCAACCATCGTGCTAACATACAACACTATTGCCTTGTGGACCCTATGGTTTTGGGAGTTCAATTTGTTTATATATGTTTAGATTCATTTTCAAAAAAAAATTACCTCTTATGAAAGCATTGTTTGTATTATTCCTAGTAGAAGTACATCTAGTCTAGAAAATTTATATTTTTTGTGATAATTTATATTTTTTTGTGATATGGCATGGAATACAATTGGACTTGAACTAAGTTGCATGACAAGTTCATGCCTTCAAACTCTCTAGTTTAACTTTTATTAGAAATTTAATATTTTTTTATGTATTTATTGCAGAATATTTGTCCATTGCAAATTTATATTTTTTGTGATATGGCATGGAATACAATTGGGCTCGAACTAAGTTGCATGACAAGTTCATGCCTTCAAACTCTCTAGTTTAACTTTTATTAGAAATTTAATATTTTTTATGTATTTATTGCAAAATATTTGTCCAGTGTGCTGAACACGTGAAATACAAAACGACCTCTCTTTTTATATAACAAACTCAAAGAAAGGTGTGTTTCTTATTATGATTAATAATCGCATTCAAATCTCTAGTTTAATCTATATAATGATTCTAACAACTTATTTTGTATCTTCTTTAGATGACTTAATTCGATGAGCACGAGCAAGTGGAATACAAAAGAGATCGTTCATTGTTATAAATGAAACTCTAGGGGAGGTGTGTTTCCTATTATGAATAATTATTGGTTTTGAAATATGTTTACCATTACTAACTGTGTATTTTAACCTTATTCAGTTCACTTCTTTTCCTTCCAGCAGAGGAGGGCACATCGCAGGAGTGTGATAATGTGCAGAGCGGGTGTTTGCATTTTTTTCTTTGTTCATGTTTTGTTTTGTTGAGTTTGAGCATGGCCATGCTTTGTGTTGTAATCGTTTTTCTTTGTTTCACCTTTTTTTTCTTTTCTTTTTTTGTAGTTTTGTTTTGGTATCGTTTATTGGGTTTGTTGTATCTGTTTTCCTTTTTTTTCACGTTCTTTGTAATTTGGTCTCGGTTTCATTTGTTGGGTGTGGAAAAGGAAACAAAGGAAGCAGACAAAAAAAATGGAGGTTATTGTTCGTAAATGAGGGTGAGTCAACACACCTATATGCAATGCGCTTCACTTAAAAGTATATTTTGCTAATTTGTGGCTCCATTTTTTTGCTATTCAATTTATTATATGCTTTATCTATGTTGTCATAATCAACTACATTGATCTTCTTTATGTAGTGAAGATCTACAATTGCATAATCTACAAAGGTGAAGATGCATTAGACATTCTACAAATGTGGCAGACGATGGTGAGACATTCTACAATTTGTAAGTGATTTATTCTATTCGCTGCTAAAATATTAGCCAAGGGAGGGTAGGCATGTGTATGTTTAATACATCGCTTTGTATATTTGTTATTTAAACTCGTGCTTTCTTCATGATCTCATATATAATATTACTTTGTGGAGTGAGTGACTACAATTGTAGTGTCTCGGAGGGTTGAGTGGAGAAGAAATGCAATGGAGATGCCATTCAAAGGATGGGTGAGTCATGTTGTTTTCCAACAAAATAGTGTTATTATTATTTATTTACTTGAAGTTCTTTCCTTTCAGCATGGTTCTCAGGTAGTACCACTCAGTTAGTGGTCTGACATATACATCAAATGGAATGTTGAAATTTATGTGCTTTTGTGGCAGACGATGGTGAGACATTCTACAAATTGTAAGTGATTTATTCTATTCGCTACTAAAATATTAGCCTAGGGAGGGCAGATATGTGTATGTTTAATACATGGCTTTGTATATTTGTTATTTAAACTCGTTCTTTCTTGATGATCTCATATATAATATTACTTTGTGTAGTGAGTGACTACAATTGTAGTGTCTTGGAGGGTCGAGTGGAGAAGATAGGCAATGTAGATGCCACGCAAAGGATGGGTGAGTCATGTTGTTTTCCAACAAAATAGTGTTATTATTATTTGTTTACTTGAAGTTTTCTCCTTCTAGCATGGTTCTCGGGTAGTACCACTCAATTAGTGGTTTGACATATACATCAAATGGTATGTTTAAATTTATGTGCTTTCTTGCTCCACATCACACGCACACCCCCACACAATGTGCCCTAGAGATGAGGATGTTGATTTTCCACGGCACTAGAGTATCTAGGTTAGGGTCTTTGAATCTATGACACAACCAAGTCAAATGCCATAATAAAGTACTTTGCACAGTGGGATAAATACAACAAAAAATCAACATGGACATATATAGACAACTTTTTACCATTTTTCAACAACCCAACTTCGTTATATTAACAAACTGTAGTACATTGTTTAGGGCTCTGGTACCAAGGATCATGATTCCCATACAATCACTAATACAAGAAATACAACCTAGGATTCAGTGTCAGTCCTTAAACCAATCTACCCTGAACAAGACAACACTTGACCTACTTGTTGATGTAGCGCTCCATAGCCCTTTCAGTGCAGTGTCCTGAACACATATGTCGGTCCTTTGGCTCCCAAAGTACAACAACACCTATCTACCTCTATCAATGAATCCTGCTCCTTTAGGTCTCTGAAAATGGCTCACCAACTGCCCTCTAGGTGATCATTAGTCCATCAATGAATCAACACATAGGGTCTTCTTGTGAGTTGTTCACAACTTTGTTTGTGAACAACTCCGAGATTACCCATTGTTGCTCCTCAGCTCTTTGGGACTTCTTCCGTCTATTGCCTTCTTGTGTTGCTCCAATGTAGACAATCATAGCACATGGAGGGTTGCCCACTATGATTGTCTATAGTCTTTCTCCAACAATTAACTTAGGGATGATTCATAAGCCTACTTGGCTACCCTTATTTCTCCAGGAACCAAACCCTTAGGCTTCTCAACTTTTGTCCTTCTTATAGCAGCCAAACTCCTTGTCAAATTGATATAGGGCTGCAAGGACACCTTCTTCTACCCTCCACACAGTCCTTTAGATGCCCCTCAAACTTTGTCCAAACTAGGACAATACTAGCATATCATTCAAAACCTTTTCTCTTGAATATCTTGACCTTGGATGAACTCTTACCTTGTCAAATATCTCAACCCTAGGTCTCGTATAGTATTTTTCTCAAGGGGCTTTGTGGAAAGTCATCTTAGCGTCTCCCAAAGCTCACACCCCAATTGAACCTTTCCATTGAATGAGCCATCCTTGCCTCGCTTTGAAGCCTAGTTTAGACATATTAATCACAAGTGAGGGATTTTGGGACTCCTACCATCGGTAAAATATGAGAAGAGAAGGGGACATAGGCTATGGTGACAATGGGCCTTTGTCCCCAATTGTTGTTTTTCCCTCTAAATTTATCCTATATACTTAGCCTACTAGTTTCCACAACAACATTTTTGGCGCCATTGTCAGGGACATGAGACGTGTGTCTTGTTCCTATACGGCGTCATTGATATATCTTTGGCGACTCTAATGGAAGAACGAAGCCCTAGTTCTACATTGAACTTTAATGTCAATGCTTATAGGGTGAAGCAAGTATCTCTCTAAGCATCTCTAAATTCACCTTGACGACTCCTATGTAATTTATATGTGTATCATAATAGGATGTCTTTCTTCAATGAATTCCCCACCTTGGAAATTTCTAGCATCCCTGGGCACCCTAATCATGTCACCTAGAATGTTATATGTGGGGTGCCTAAGTTTGATGGTGATTCGTTTTCTGCAATTGATCATATGTGGCCAGATTTGTTGCACATGCCTCAAAAACTGAAGTAGTTCACCATGATGTCCTCATAATGTTATTCATGAGATCGCTCCATGGCCACGATTCATGGTTACATACTTGCAAGCCTAGGAACATCTCATCTATTGAAGCTTTTTCTGATGGCTTTCTTGAACATTTTCAAGCATGCCAATCATTAGATATTCAAGAGGAAGCCTTTGTTGAGCATCAAGAAGATCCTTGAAAAAATGATTCCGCTACCCCTTTGGACTTTGGTATCAATGATTACTTATACATTCAAGAGGGGAAATGGGAAGTCCATGGGCATTGTTTTGACAAGGATCCTATCTACGATACTGATGATGATGATATCAATAGGACCCTTGTCTTTCCTCACGATCATGGGGATGTAGTTGAGTCACATGTGGACCTTTTCCTCCACCTTTCTTATAGTATCACTAATAATGAAGAGTCGTCTCTCTCTCCTAAGTATGATCAACATGAGAAACCTACTTATTGTGTCTCTCCATGTCATCAGTCTCCCTTTCCTTCCAACCATGACCTTATGGTGGCCATGAAGCACGATATAAATGATAGGGACCATGATGAGGATGATATGCCTAAGGTTGCCATTCATCAAAGATTTATGAGCTTAATTCTTGATATCTCTATATTTTGGCTAAAAGAGAAGATCCTATGGAGTAGGTCGCACCCCTTTATTCTCTCTTCTCCCATGATCCTCCATATGTGGTCATTTTATTTTCCCACCTCCCGCCCTTGTGACCTTCCATATGACCATTCCTTCCCTTGCCTTTGGATCTATTGCATGAGTAATTATAGGGGTAGGTGCTCTTATATCGATCCCTTGATAGGTTGGTTGCATTGGTTGTATGATTACACTTAGCATTCACATAATGTAGCCATGGATGTTAGAGAAGGATGCATTGCATACTCATGTTTTAGAATTTAATGTCTATTCTTGTTCTCATGCTGGACTAGGTGCATTTACATTAGATTCACATTTTAGAGTAGGTTTTATTTCCTATTGATTTTACGACTAACAAAAACATGGGCGATCAAAGGATGCCATCAAAACATGTCCCATTTGCTTTATCTATTATGTGCAAGTAACAAGTTTACGTCCCAAGAGATTGTTGGTGTTCTAATGACCTCCCCATTCGAGTACATGGTTCATGCACTCGACTAAGAGCTCATGTACTAGTTGGAGCTAGATGTTACCCACCACCAGTGGGTGACCCTTATACGAGAAAGTTTCTCCTAGATTTGTCTTCATTCGATAGCCAATAGCCCCTTCAAACCACATGATAGTGTTTCTTTTTGGTAGCATCGAATGTGCTTTAAGTTTCAAATTTTGCAGGGAGGCTTGGGCACATGTATTCCAAAGAACCCAGAATTTTTTTGGGAAATTCCACCCAGAGACAATTTTATTAAAATAATTAACTATTTTTAATGGGACCCTAAGTCTAAACTTAAGAAATTAAAATAATTAATGAGTATTAATCTAACTATGGATGTAACTGCTAGAAGAAGATGAGGATCAAGCAAAAATGATCTTAGCCATTGATTAGCTTCTAATCTGGTAGTTGAATGCCAACAAAAAGATTATTTAAGGAGGCATGAGGGTCATTTGGAAGACACAAAGAGAGTTGATCAGTCAGATTGAATCACTGAAGCTAGAGGCAACGCAATGATTTGTAGTGATCACACAGAGAGGGGCAGAGGGAGTTTGGCTGGAGTATCTTCTCTGGAGCCAAGAATACTCAACAGAGAGGCAGAGAGACACACAGAGGAGGCAGTGTGGAGGTGATGTAGAGCTAGGAAGGGCTCACATAGGGCCCACACAGAGCAGCACAGATCCTCCTATGCAGAAGTTTGAAATTTGTTGGGGAGCTAGATATTCTGAGCTGTGAGGGCTGGAATCAGCTCCAGAGGGAAAATCGATTCCCAGCAGAGGTGACGCAATGCCTTAGAAGCTGACACAAGGCCCAGCAGGGGTAGAGCAAAAATAGTCGGGGAACTCGTTGGTTTAGTTGCCTGATTAGCCAAGACTTCAAGTGTAGAGTGAGGTAATCTCACTATTTTCTTCTGTCGAGTCACATTCTCTGTAACTGGATTGCCAGAAAGACATCCAGTAGTTGTATTCATAAATACTTCATCTTAGTATTAAAAACCCTCAGATCTGCTGCACCGATTTCCCGCATTGGGTTTTTCCGGGGACATTTGTCCGAAAACAACTGTGTCATTTGTGTGTATCTTTCTCTATTGTTCAGTTTCTTCTTTCAGCATATTATTTAAATGGTGTAAGCTACAGTGTATGTATTTCGATGTTTGTGTAAGGATCGTAAAACAGATGTAAATACAGTAAAGGGGTTTTTATCATGAATTGGTAATTAATTTCCTGAAATCTTACAAAATTAACTAACAACACTGCTGAGGGTACTTACCTATGCCCTTGCGGTTGATGATGCCTCCAGCTCCCTGCTTCGGTTACCAAAAGACCAAATCCACCCAGCCAAACTGAGCAGAACCTGGCTACTCAATCCAGTAAGCTTCTTAGTTGAAGCAGACTGTTCCCCCGTGCCCAGAACCTCAGAACAATTCAGGCTCTTCCTGTGGATAATTTCCATTTATGATGTTCTTCCTCCTTTAGTTTTCCTTTCCTCCCTTCTTTACCTTCCTCTCCCCTCCCTCCTAAAATTCTGCTCGGTGGTTTTATCTGGTTTCTTGGCGGTGACAGCTCTTCCACCAATAGCCCACCGCTTAACCTTCTGGTGACACCTTCCATGTCATGTATCATATAAAACTCTGTTATGATTACATATATATTTACTTCATTTATAATTTAACTAATTATATTTCTTTATGATTTATTAAAGTACTTTTTAATATTAAGATTATGACATTATATTAAGTACCCTTTTAATTAATTTCTTACATATATATTTTTAATCATTTTATTAATTTATTAATATAATTTTTATTAATAATCTGAAATATATAATTTATATAGCCCTCTTTTAGTATTTACACATTAATCATGATACATTAAGCAATATCGGTGTTGATGGATGAGTAGAACCTCTATTCGAAGAAGTGTCATGATATTTAATACTTATAGTTAATTTAGTATATAAATACTAGTGCGGTGTATGCGACACATGCATATGTAGCTATCATATGTATGCATCGTATGCCTGCTATTATTCTTGCGTTCACTATATTTATAGATAGGTCGTTATATACACTCCCCCTTCAAAAAACCTTGTCCCGAAGTTAGAGTTTTTTTTTTTATATGATTACTTATGATAGTAATTAGTACATTCTTCTTAGGATTGTAAATCGAGGTTAAATTCTTATTTAATGTAAGGATACTATAAAATTGGTGTTTTGAATACTTCTAGGTTTATAATTTTAATGGTCATGCCTTGCCCTAACCAGGTTCCCAAGCTATTCTAAAATCATCCTATCCTTCCTAATCTCTTCCGCTCCCATCCTATCCGTCCTCTACTGGAGTATGCCATGGCGTCAGTTTTACTGACCTAACCATTCATAAACTCTAAGGATGACAGCGTCGGTTATACCAACCTGATTCCCAGTAGGCATCCGGCAGTCATCATCACACGTCTAGGGGAGCGTGATCCTTACAGTCCTCCCATGACTCCAGGCTTCGGAGGATATATGGTAGGCAACACCTCCACCCCTCCCAATAGAATTAGGGTTAATACCCTATCATAGAATCTCTTTGAGCCTTAATTGTTCTGAGGTTTCTGTCATCACGTGGTCATTTTGGTAACAGATATTATCTGCAATCATAAACACTTGTCCATGCATTTATAAAATGTGCATTAACATATTCAAAAATAAATAACTTATGTATAATTCACACATGTCAACTACAGTATAACATATTTTTCCATATTCTATTCATGTCATTGACTTTCATATTTAAAATGTAATTAGTCTTTGATTTCTATCTCATCAATCATATTGATGCGCATAAATAAAACAGAATTATAATATCTTAATTCCCATTAGAAGCAAAATCACTTAAATATTTTAAACTTTACTTTGACAACTATAATTTAGTAAGATCAATAACATATTTTGTCTTGGTATCCATGTACCAACGAAACTTAAACAGATATTATGTCATAAAAATTCACGTTTATCTATGATCATTCAAAATTGTTCTCAGTCTCTAATTTGCAGTAAAGTAAAAATATACAAAACATAGTTTAAAGTTCTTCAAAATTGACACAGATTAGGGTATTTTTGACATATGTTCTCTGTATCTTCCCAAGTAGCTGATCCAGGACTATACTTGTCCCACTGGACCTTAACTTGGTCTACTAGACGATTCCTGAGCTGTCAAACCCTACGTTCTAGTATACGTAATGGTTCGACCGATATGATTCCTTCGTCCGATACCTACAGTTCCTTCCATTGAAGGTTATGAGATTGATCAGCTATATAATGTCTTAATACAGATACATGAAATAACATTATGAATTTTATGCAAGTGTGGTGGTAGTGCAAGATGATAGGCGACACGTCCAACTCTTTCCATGACTTAAATGTTCCAATAAATCGGGGTGACAACTTTGTCCCTTTTCCAAATCAAATAGTACTTTTATTTGGTTTAATGTGGATGAAAACTTGATCCCCTACTTCATACTTCCTATCAGTTCTATGAGCATCAACATAACTCTTTTGTCTATCCTGTGCTTCGTTTAACCATTGTCTAATTTGTCTTACCTACTCTTCCATTTCTTGGATTAATTATGGTCCTATTATCACTCGATCTTTTAACCTATCCCAACTTAACGGTGTTCTGCAAGGTCTGCCATATAACGCTTCAAATGGAGGCATTCCAATCGAACTGTGGTAATTGTTATTGTATGCAAATTCGACCAAGGGTAAGTACTTTTCCTAGTGTGATTGCTGATCCATAACATACATTCTCAACATATCTTCAAGTACTTGATTTACCCTTTCTGTTTGCCCATCAATTTCAGGATGATAAGCAGTGCTCAAATTTAGTTGAGTTCCTAAGGCTGACTGCATGCAAGTCCAGAACCTTGAAGTGAATCGTGAATATCTATCGGATATAGTATTCTTAGGTACTCCATGAAATCTGATAATTTCATTTATGAATACTCGCACTATGTCAACAACTTCGTAAGTATCTCTTACAGGAATGAAATGAGCTCTTTTTGTTAATTTATCCACTACTACTAGAATGGCATTGTGTCTTTGATAAGTAAGAGGTAGCCCAGTGATAAAATCCATAGAAATAATCTCCCATTTGGTCATAGGAATGTTGTGAGGTTGTAAGAGACCCACTGGATGACAATGGTCTACTTTTACTTGTTGACATTCCACACATTTTGCAACAAATTGAACGATATCACGTTTCATGCCCGACCAGAAGAAGAGTTTCTTAGTATCCGTATATATTTTCTTTACTCCAGGATGTGCACAATATACTGCTCTGTGGGCTTCCTTAAGGATAGTGTCTCAAAGATCTTTATTATCAGGAATATACATCCTTCCATGGAATCGTAAGATTCCATCATCTTCTAGTTCATATCCTTCAAAATTAGATTTTTTTGGCCTTTTACCCTCAAGACTAGATCTCACCTTTAAATACCACTATCTTTTATGAGATATTCTAGTACTCGTTGCCTTAAGTCTACTTTGATAGGTATGAGAGAGAATATCTGTGGTCTTCTGCTTAAATCATCTGCTACTGCATTTTATTTTCCCTTAATATATGATATTCCAAAGTCATATTCACTTAGGAATTCACTCAGTCGTTTTTGTCTAGCATTTAAGTCTCTTTGGGTGAACAAATATTGTATACTTTGATGGTCGCTTTTAAGTGTAAAACTTTGCCCCACTAGATAATGTCTCCAGATCTTTAAAGCTAGTACTACAGTGGCTAACTCTAAATCATGAGTAGCATAGAGTTCTTCATGAGACTTTAACTTTCTTGAGACATATGCTATTACTCCTCTATCCTGCATCAATACTGCACCCAACCCTTGTTTGGATGCATCAGTACATACCGTAAAATTTTTGTCCATATCAAGGACTCTTAAGATTGGTGCACTGGTCAGTAGTCTTTTTAGTTCAGAGAATGCTATATTACATTCCTTAGTCCATTCATACTTTACACCTTTACACTGAAGGGTTGTAATAAGCTTTGCAATTTTGGAGAATCCCTCCACAAATCTTGGGTAGTAACTGGCTAAACCCATAAAGCTTCGTACTTCTTGTGCGTTTTTCGGTATTGGCCATTCCATGATTGCTTTTACCTTCTTAAGGTCTACTGAAATCCCTTCACCTGATATGATATGACCTAAGTAATGAATCTTTTCCTGAAAGAATGAACACTAGGATAATTTCCCATACAACCGATGTTTCCTAAGGCAAGACAATACTGTCCATAAATGATCTTCATGCTCTTTCTTATTCTTGGAATAGATGAGAATATCATCTAAAAAGACTTGTACAAATTGATCAAGATATTCGCGGAAAACACTGTTCATAAGATTCATGAATATTGCTGGTGTATTTTTTAATCCAAATGGTACCACAGTAAATTCATAATGTCCAAAACGTGTCCAGAATGCAGTCTTAGAAATATCGCTTTTAGAAATCCTTAGCTGATGATAGCCTGATTGAGATCAATTTTTGAAAAGACAACAACTCCTTTCATTTGATCGAAAATATCATCGATTCGAGGCATAGGATATCGATTCTTTACTGTAGCTTGATTCAAGTCTCGATAATCTATGCATAATCTTAAGGATCCATCTTTCTTCTTGACAAAAATTACATGAGCCCCCAAGGTGATATACTGGATCGAATATGTCCTATATCCCATAGTTCCTTCAATTGAATTTGCAATTCTTGAAGTTCTGGAGCTGTCATTCTATAAGGTGTTTTAGAGATTGGTTGAGTACCAGGTTTCAATTCAATAGTGAGATCTAGTTCTCTTACAAGGGGTAATCCTGGTAGTTCCTTTGGAAATACATCCGGAAATTCGGCTAACAATGGATATTGTCATAAGGATGGTCCTTTTTCTTTACTTACTTCTTGAATTACATATGCCTGACAACCTTTTCTTAAGCAACGCTTCATTTTCATTGCGGATATGTAACATAAAGATACTTTTTTCTTGATTCCTTGAATTTGGATCGCTTCTCCTTCATCATTTATACCTAGAATTATTTTCCCATAACAGTCTACCCAAGCTTGATGAGCTTCTAGCCAATCCATACCTATCACAAGATCATAAGTTCCTAAGGCTGTGACATAAACTTTCAGTTTAGTCGTACAGACCCCTAGGTCAATTTTGCATTGATCCACACTTAAGTCTACGGATTGGAGTTCTCCTGAGGCCATTTCTACCTGTCTGAAATCATTTTGTCTGCGAGCTTCCAACCTGTTATCACTGTAAAACTTCCTTAAAAAAATTTGGACAACTTACATGGTTTCTCAATTCTTGTATCAGTCATGGTAAAGTCATGATCAAGCCATTTTTATGTTTTAAAGTCTAAGTCATAGGGTTAGAGTCTCATGTCCATCTTCAAATAAAGTTTGATAGCCTCATTCCATGTCCTAGAAGCCTCACCATGTGTTTAGAAGACATATCTCACATAATTTCGGAGAAATTTTGAAACTAGCTACGAATCCACGTTTTCGTAGCGCAAACAGTGTAAAAATCCTGTTTTGCGCTACGAAATCAGTGTTTTCGCAGCGCGCTGCGAAACCCCTGTAGCAGCCTGTTTCAGCAGAAAAAACTGTTTTACTAGGTAACTTCCAGAAGCTTTCCAGAGCAGCTGAGAACTCAATTTTGCAAACTGAAAGAGGCTTTTCTTCCTAACATGTTGAATTATAAAAACCTCTTTCAGTTTCTTCAATTCCATTCTGAGGTGGGAGAAAAGGGTGACCAAAGTTGCGCTACGAAACTGCTGTAGGTGCAGTTTTTCATCTCCTGTTTAACAACTGTTTTTCAAAGACTTATTTTGGGCAGCTGGAGTAGTGTTTCAAAACACCAAAAGAGGTTTTTGTTCAGCATGTATTGTTTCACAAAAACCTCCTTCAGTTTTTCCAAATACATTTTGTACGAGAAGTTATGACCTCTGTCCCAAGACCTATTTTTCAGCCAGAACAGAGCAAGGGACAGTTTCCTGTTTGACACGTGTTTTTCAAGGACAGATTCTGAACAGCTGGAGGAATGTTTCAAAAAACCAAAAGAGGTTTTTGTTCTAGACAACATGGGCTACAAAAACCTCCTTCAGTTTCGTAAAATGTGTCATTGATGAGGAGATAAAGGCTCTGTCCCACGTGCCAATTTTCAGGGATCCTAAACCTAAAAACAAGGAAACATGTTCCCTAATTTCTAGGGTTTGTCATCAGCAGTTGGGTGACCACGTGGGAGGCTTCATAAAATTCGACTTCATGGAGTTTTAGGTGTCAAAGAATGCTTTAAATGCTTAGATAAGGTTGTTGAATCATAATAAGGAGTTACACTCCTAGTTGTATTAGGTCACTAGCACTCCTAGTTAACAGCTAGTTCTAATTAATGGTTTGTTTTGTGGTTAGAATAGGTGTCACTGATGGCAAATTCGAATTCTCTTGATGAGGAATGATGGAATCCTAATTGTAAATGCTTTATATAGAGCAAGAGGTCGAATTAGCAAAGGGTTGGAGACTTTTTGGCTCAACTGCTGCTCTATGTGCAGACTGTGTATATTTTTAACCTAATGCAGAATTTCTACTTAGACAACTCAAGATTCATGAAGAGTTCTTGTATTTTCTTGTTTTGATGGCATCTTCCAATACTTACATTGCAGTGAGGTTTACTTATGATACTCAGAATTCATCAATGATGCTCTGACTTCCTTCATAGATAAACTAACTGTGTTTCACTGTTTTATACTTGCATTTCTGCACTTGAACTCTATAATGCCTTGACTTCCATGCTAGGTAGAATGTTTTGGCTTCACTACTCAGGATTCAAAGAGGGTTTTTAATGTCCTATTGTCTCATGGATTTCGTCTTTCACTTACTTGCAGTGGTATGAATACATGTTACTTAGAACTCATCAATGATGCTCTAACTTCCTTCATGTATTTATAAACTGTGTTTCCTTGCATTGTATCTTTGTTTTGTTGATGTATAAAAACTCTCTATGCCCTGAATTCATGTTAAGCTGATCTTGCTGTGGTACTGAACATACTTTGACTCCATAGCCCAATGGTAGCCAACCTTTCATCTTTCAACCTATAAACATATACAATCACAAACCATAGAGTTAGCCATCTATCTCATCAATATTTAAAATCAATAACCCTTTGAGAGAGCCCTCTCAGGCTAAGGAGGCTAAGCCTTAGTCAAAAGTCTGGTTTGAAATAGTTACACAGAGTCTGACTGATTAGCAGCCCTTCAGTGCTTGATTTTGTGATAACATTTTGGTGCGTCTGCCGGGAGCCTGAAGTCTATTCATTCCCGAAATTAAGAGGTTGAACTTCTGAAGGTAGCAGGAGCTCAAACATCTTTTGAGGCTGCAAAACTACCTTGGCGACTCCACACATCGAATAAGAAATTGGAAGGTGACTCCACTGCTAGAAGATCAGTAGCTTGATGAAGTTTCAAGATGAATTCCACTGCAAGAATGAATGCCAGGTATGCTCCTATGAATCGGTCTCATATCCCTGGTTTTCCAAATCCTATGCCAAAGGTTGATTGGTTAGAGGATCTTCCAATATTCAAAGATGAAAAGAAAGATGATGCTGCTCTTCATTTGGTTAGGTTTCATATGCATGTACGCAGTCTTAAGGTGTATTTCCCTGAAGATTGTCTCATGAAGATGTTTATGACCACTTTAGAAGGAAAAGCATGGTCTTGGTATAAAAGTTTGGAAAATGGTTCAATATATTCGCTTGCTAGTTTTCATGATGAATTCTATGAGATGTATAAAGAATGTTATCCTTCCTTATTGCTGCTCAAAGATTGCTGTAGACATTCTTTAAGTCTTATTCAATACTTGGAGGATTGTTATGATGATGATGAATTTATGGATGAAGAAATTTTAGAGGCTCTTCATAACAATGCATTCCAGCACCAAGAAGAAGATATAATATCTCATGAAACACAGCATGAAGATCAGCATGTTCAATCCTCTGATATTGATGTAGAGATGCAGCAGATTTGTCAGGCTTCAGATCATTATGAGTATGAAAATGATTGTAAACAGCAAGAAGAAGTACTGGAAGATAGCTTTTACGACCCTCAGGCAGAGGAAAAGGTTGGTTTTTTATGTCAAACTTCTCAGCAGCTTACAGCAATAAATGATCATAAGAAAGAGGAAAATTACATTGTTCGTAGGCAGCATTCAGAAAGGCAGTTGGATAGCACATCAAAGGAATTTTGTGTGGTTGAGAATCAGTTGTCTAAAGATGTAGAGTGTTCTTATGATCATCAAAATAACCATGTCTTCTTTGACCCTATAAGTGAATACATGGCAAAGCTTTGCACACCAGTATTTCATTTTCATTTGCATTATGAAGATCAGGTACATTATAAGTTGATTTGGTCATCTCACTATCATGGTTATTTTGAGGTTGAATGCAGTCAAGAGCCTCCCATATCAGAAAGGATAATTGATTGGCTTTATTGGAAATATCATGTTGCTTGAGCTACAAGTGGAGCTTGCAGCTGATAGGGTAGGTAGGAATGTGCAAATAAGCTCAGGGTAGGTTGACTGAGCATCTATTTCAGTAGGTACAGTTTGAATTCTTCTTACAAAAAATCATTCAAGGCTTGAGAAGCAAATTGGGCAGAAGTTCAAAGTTTTCTTCTAGAGGATGGATAGCGGCACTGGAGCTACAGGTTCTTAATGTACCACAAGGGCATACTATCCCTAGTGGAGCCACTGTTATCACTGTAAAACTTCCTTAAAAAAATTTGGACAACTTACATGGTTTCTCAATTCTTGTATCAGTCATGGTAAAGTCATGATCAAGCCATTTTTATGTTTTAAAGTCTAAGTCATAGGGTTAGAGTCTCATGTCCATCTTCAAATAAAGTTTGATAGCCTCATTCCATGTCCTAGAAGCCTCACCATGTGTTTAGAAGACATATCTCACATAATTTCGGAGAAATTTTGAAACTAGCTATGAATCCACGTTTTCGTAGCGCAGACAGTGTAAAAATTCTGTTTTGCGCTACGAAATCAGTGTTTTCGCAGCGCGCTGCGAAACCCCTGTAGCAGCCTGTTTCAGCAGAAAAAACTGTTTTACTAGGTAACTTCCAGAAGCTTTCCAGAGCAGCTGAGAACTCAATTTTTCAAAATGAAAGAGGCTTTTCTTCCTAACATGTTGAATTACAAAAACCTCTTTCAGTTTCTTCAATTCCATTCTGAGGTGGGCGAAAAGGGTGACCAAAGTTGCGCTACGAAACTGCTGTAGGTGCAGTTTTTCATCTCCTGTTTGACAACTGTTTTTCAAAGACTTATTCTGGGCAGTTTCCAAATACATTTTGTACGAGAAGTTATGACCTCTGTCCCAAGACCTATTTTTCAGCCAGAACAGAGCAAGGGACAGTTTCCTGTTTGACACGTGTTTTTCAAGGACAGATTCTGAACAGCTGGAGGAATGTTTCAAAAAACCAAAAGAGGTTTTTGTTCTAGACAACATGTGCTACAAAAACCTCCTTCATTTTCGTAAAATGTGTCATTGATGAGGAGATAAAGGCTCTGTCCCACGTGCCAATTTTCAGGGATCCTAAACCTAAAAACAAGGAAACATGTTCCCTAATTTCTAGGGTTTGTCATCAGCAGTTGGGTGACCACGTGGGAGGCTTCATCAAATTCGACTTCATGGAGTTTTAGGTGTCAAAGAATGCTTTAAATGCTTAGATAAGGTTGTTGAATCATAATAAGGAGTTACACTCCTAGTTGTATTAGGTCACTAGCACTCCTAGTTAACAGCTAGTTCTAATTAATGGTTTGTTTTATGGTTAGAATAGGTGTCACTGATGGCAAATTCGAATTCTCTTGATGAGGAATGATGGAATCCTAATTGTAAATGATTTATATAGAGCAAGAGGTCGAATTAGCAAAGGGTTGGAGACTTTTTGGCTCAACTGCTACTCTATGTGCAGACTGTGTATATTTTTAACCTAATGCAGAATTTCTACTTAGACAACTCAAGATTCATGAAGAGTTCTTGTATTTTCTTGTTTTGATGGCATCTTCCAATACTTACATTGCAGTGAGGTTTACTTATGATACTCAGAATTCATCAATGATGCTCTGACTTCCTTCATAGATAAACTAACTGTGTTTCACTGTTTTATACTTGCATTTCTGCACTTGAACTCTATAATGCCTTGAATTCCATGCTAGGTAGAATGTTTTGGCTTCACTACTCAGGATTCAAAGAGGGTTTTTAATGTCCTATTGTCTCATGGATTTCGTCTTTCACTTACTTGCAGTGGTATGAATACATGTTACTTAGAACTCATCAATGATGCTCTAACTTCCTTCATGTATTTATAAACTGTGTTTCCTTGCATTGTATCTTTGTTTTGTTGATGTATAAAAACTCTCTATGCCCTGAATTCATGTTAAGCTGATCTTGCTGTGGTACTGAACATACTTTGACTCCATAGCCCAATGGTAGCCAACCTTTCATCTTTCAACCTATAAACATATACAATCACAAACCATAGAGTTAGCCATCTATCTCATCAATATTTAAAATCAATAACCCTTTGAGAGAGCCCTCTCAGGCTAAGGAGGCTAAGCCTTAGTCAAAAGTCTGGTTTGAAATAGTTACACAGAGTCTGACTGATTAGCAGCCCTTCAGTGCATGATTTTGTGATAACACAACCTACATGTTTTTAATGCATTTGACGAAATGAAACTATCTGTGGCACCAATATCAAATAAGATTTTGAGTTTTATACCATTAATAATACCTGAAGATTCCACTACGGTGGATTGATGTGCTACTTGATTGTTGTTGACTAATACATGAATTCTATGATTGCCTTGGTTGTTTGACATTGGTTCCTTTCCAGTCCTATGCAATATATTTGATGAAGTTTCTGGACAATCATGTTGAAAATGCGGTCCTCCACATCCCCAACAATTAACCTGTGTTAGTCCTTTTGAATCAAGACGTGAATCTCTAGATAAGGAGCTTCGTCCTCTCATGTTGCTTCCTCTCGAATTTCTTCCTCTATTGGCAGTTCCACGAGATGTCCATGGACTAGTGTTTGATGATTTAGCGGCTACAGTATTAACTGTCATGGGAGCTCTTGTCCTTACATTTCTTGGGGTAAATCTATTACCATAAGGTGGCCTTGAGCTACCTCCCCTAAAGAAATTTCCAGGAGCCTTTCCCAGAAATCCTGATTGTATAAGTTCTGCTGGCCCTACATTCTTTTTGATTCCTAGATGTTCTTTTGCATAATGACCACATTCTACCACCTCATTTACTGATGATGGTTTCCACATGCTCACCAAGGCCCGGATGCGAGGATTTAACCCAAATATGAAGCGTTCAGCCTGACGTTCATCAGAATCTAAGTAGTGAATGTATTTTACAAGCTCCATAAACCTTATCTCATATTCTTCCACTGTTTTATTACCTTGAACTAATGTATGGAAGGCTCTGGTTTGCTCTTGTTGAAAATATGGAGGTAAATACTTTGCGCATAATCTTTCCTCAAAAAATTCCCAAGGGACATTATCTGATGTAAGGTGCAGTTGTTTTTCCAGATTTCCCCACCAAATCAAGGCACTTTCCTTTAATTGAAATACAACAATTTTTTTTTTGTAGAAGAAGAATATTCTCTTAATCTAAAACATCTGTTCTTTCCTTCTAACCATGCCTCAACATGTTCACCTGCTCGACCTCATGAAAATTCTAGGAATTTAATTTTCTGAAGCTCCCTAGAAATATCTTCTTTTGATCTTTTATGCTCAAAAATTTTTGGTTCTGTTGAATTGGTTGCTAAGGGTTGAAGTTCTTCTTTGGTCTTAGCCATAGTTGACCCTTTTAATGTTTCTAATAAGGCTTCTAATGAGTTCATTATCACGGTCAACTCCGGTGCTGGAGCTATTAGTGTTGATGATGATATCGGTGGAGACGATGATGATAGTGGTGGCGATGGGGATGATGATGACGACGGTGGTGGCATTAATGACGGTGATGCTGCCTGATCACATTGTCGTCGCTCATATGTCCTTACCATTGTAATGTTTCATGTGTACGTAATAAAATTTTGTAAAAATTTGAGGTAGACATTCGGATTTAACATATAGTTTTTTTTTTTTGGAAATTTCACATTCATAAACAGGTATAGTTTTTGCTATTTTTATCTGTTAGGCAGATCTTACTGGTACCGAGGTCAAGGAGGGTGGTCTCGCAACCTCCTTGTCCTAATGCGGGGTATTATATCCTAATATGAAATAATGCATAAGAAGGTAGATCATCCAAAATTAATTACTAAGTAACATTCACAAAATTAAAATATTAAATGCCTCGTTACAATGAACATCATCAACATACCCATCACACCTCAAACTAACTATTACCTTTAAAGAAGGACACACATAGTTATAATGTTGAATATGTTATCTAAATGTATACTATCGAGATATCAATTAGAACATATTCATTAAATAAATTCAAAATGTTTACCTAAAATCATGGTAGGCTAGAAAGTTATATATTTCTATAAAATAAAACTCACAACCTTTATAAAATTGCTCCAGAAAAATTTAAACATAAAGCTATTCTAAACTATTTAAAATAGCATGTTTGTTATTCTCAATAAACATATAATATTATTATTTAAATATATATTTTCCCAACTTTTCCATAACAGGTATTTAGCAGAGTATGCAGACATTTTAGAAATTATAGATATCACATTCATAATCATAAGTCATCATTTAGAATATGGAAAATTAATTTTAAAGACTCTTTTATTTCTACCGTGAGCACACTAGGCCAACCCCAAATTGGACAGGTATCACGGAACATAGTTTGGGTGGCCAAACCTGAGGCTTTATAAAAGAAACCGACTAAGAATAAGCTTGGCCTAAAGGTTGGGAGAAGTTACGCTAGATCCTATGGTGAGACAGATGGAGCCAACTAAATTGAAGCCAAGAGAGAGAAGGGTTGTGCCGGATTATTCTTTCCCTAAACCTAAGGTTGTCGAGTGAGAGTGAACCGACCATCCATCCAGAATTAATGGGCAATTATTGGCAATGGTGACGGTTAATTATGGCTCAACAGTGGCACAGTTAATTGTTTCCCAACCAGTCAGGGTTTCAAACTGGTGCAGTCGACATCGTTGGCGGTAGCGTCTGTGGGGTTGGCTAGCCGTCCATAAAATCTCCCTGCATTTTAAAGGAAATCGAATAAAACCCGCAAGGACCAGTTTTACCATTCAGACAATTACTCCTCTCGTACCACACTTTTTCAACTTCTGCTTGGAGTCTGCGAAAATTTCTCCTTCTCCCTCATGATGCGTAGCTGCAGTGAGTATGGAATTAATTAACCAGAGCCCTCGGTCAAGTGCTATGCTTATCAGATTTATATTTTTCTCCTCTTCATCATCTTCATGGCAGCTGATGGTGTTATATTAAAAAATGGGCTTCACAGAAGAAGCTATAGCTGCAACATGCATGTCTTGGAAACAGGGAACACAAATATTTACTATGTTGTTGATAATGTTAATATAATCAAACTCGTCGATGCAAAATCTCCCCGTAATTAATGATATAAAATTTAAATTTCACAGCTAAATCATCACACTGAATTAAAATTTTTAACACTAATGATGGTGACATTACAGGGACAGGCCTAGGTGTCTGGATTTTTTATTTTTTTTTCTTTCTTTTGCCGTACTTCAACAAGTACATTTTTTTTCTCTTTCTTGTGCCGTACTTCAACAAGCACATGTTATGTCACAGATTCGTTGTTTTATTTTCTTTCTTTACCCTAAGGTCTTGAAGGGTTTGACACAGGCTCTGATACCAAATTGTAAGGACCGTAAAACATATGTAAATACAGTAAAGGGGTTTTTATCATGACCGGTAATTAATTTCCTGAAATCTTACAAAATTAACTAACAACATTGCTAAGGGTACTTACCTGTGCCATTGCGGTTGATGATGCCTCCAACTCCCTGCTTCGATTACCAAAAGACCGAATCCACCCAGCTAAACTGAGTAGAACCTGGCTACTCAATCCAGTAAGCTTCTTAGTTGAAGCCGACTGTTCCCTCGTGCCCAAAACCTCAGAAAAATCCAGGCTCTTCCTATGGATAATTTCCATTTATGACGTTCTTCCTCCTTCAGTTTTCCTTTCCTCCCTTCTTTACCTTCCTCTCCCCTCCCTCCTAAAATTCTGCGCGATGGTTTTATCTGGTTTCTTGGCGGTGGTCGCTCTTCCACCAGCAGCCCACCGCTTAACCCTCTGGTGACACCTTCCATGTCACGTATCATATAAAACTCTGTTATGGTCACGTATATATTTATTTCATTTATAATTTAATTAATTATATTTCTTTATGATTTATTAAAGTACTTTTTAATATTAAGATTATAACATTATACTAAGTACCCTTTTAATTAATTTCTTATATATATATTTTTAATCATTTTATTAATTTATTAATATAATTTTTATTAATAATTTGAAATATATAATTTATATAGCCCTCTTTTAGTATTTACCCATTAATCATGATACATTAAGCAATATGGGTGTTGATGGATGAGTAGAACCTCTATTCGAAGAAGTGTCATGATATTTAATACTTATAGTTAATTCAATATATAAATACTAGTGCGGTGTATGCGACACATGCATATGTAGCTATCATATGCATGCATCATATGTTTGCTATTATTCTTGCGTTTTCTATATTTATAAATAGGTCGTTACAGTTTGTTGTAGGAAACTACAAATAACTTGTTCAAGTAAATCTAACAAGTAGGAAAAATATCATCAGTTGTTGCAGTAGGGATTCCCAAGTTTAAGGAATTTTCACAAATATCTCGATGTGCTACTATCCTCCACCGCCTGAGCCAGCCATATGTTGAAGTTTCTAAGTTTACTTAGCTAGAAACCCTCCATGTACTTTATCTTATTTATTCCTACCTACTTGTTATTTTAATTAACAAGTTATTTACAACATAAATACTGAAAATAAACACTAGTGCATGCTCAACATATTACAGATCAACAACTAAAGGAAACAAAAACAAGCACACCATATGACACCATTATTTTTGGATCAATGTCCCTAGAAAAACTCAATGTGGGAAAATCGGTGCAACTATCTGAGGGTTTTCTTATTAAGTAATATCAGAGTACAATCTGGGTGCTGAAACTGGCTTACCCAACAAAGAATTTCCTTGTCAGCAATACCTCTCAGTTTGAGACAAATCTCCTGATTGAAACCCAGTATAATCCTTCCGATAGCTCCTCAGCACCAATTTGCCCCATTTTAGCGCTTGAAATTTCACCTCAGGCTGAGAAAGGTAAACCTCAAGGCCACATCAAACCATTCAGCCTCGTAGCTAGCCCTACAGGGCAAGAGAAGGCTCTCTCCGGTCAATCTCGGTAGATCTTCAATGGGATGAGATGACCAACAAGGTAACACTGATATTAGGCTAGTACACTGATTCAAAAGGTTGATTTGGGGTTTTTAGGGTTTTTGGTGGCAAATTGAGGAATTGCAATTTTGGGTGCGGGGATTGGACAAAGTTTCTGCAGGGGGTTCCTTGGGGCGAGGTAGGAAACAGTATTGATGCCTTAACTTGAGATAGATGATCAGGAAGGAAAGATGAGGAGCTAAAGAGAGCAAACAATGACTTTGAATTCCCTTTAGACAGTAGAAAACATGGAAATTAAACAAATTTAAAAGCAGAGCATGGCTAGCATGAATTCCTACTTTAACACTTCATTTGGGATTTGTTTAATGTGTAGCAGTAAAGAAAGGAAATGAATCACATAACAAAGCTTACAAGAACATTGAGAAAACACACCATCAACACATGAGTCCACAAGAATCCCAAAGATGACTGCAAAACCCTGGTCTTCCTTAGCCAAAAATTGCAGAGATACAGTGAAAAATATACAATGATAACTTCTCCCTCAAGAGTCCAACCATGAAAATGAGCAAGAAAGTACATAATATAGATGACCTAACCTCTTTCCCTGCCTCCATGGGTCGATCTCACTATCCTAGGAGCTGTTTGAACCACTTCTAAACTAAGCACTACAAAATAGGCAGTCAAAACAACTTGCCTCTATAAACTTGGAAACCAGTTCATACATTCAATTTTTACCCTTTACATGAATGAATCTTCTAGAAGTGTTAAACAAGAGTAAAAGTGTCTTAGAGTTACCAAAATTACATCAAAGATAATCATCTTCAACCCCAAAAAGTCAAACCAAGTCAAACTGTGCTTTTCCGAGCTGTACAGTGAAATCTGGCAAAGTTTGCTCAACGGGTCGCGCCCCTTTGGAGCTCTGTTTGGGGCACTTCCAGGTGTCAAAATTGGGTGCAGGATAACTCGTTGGAAAGGTCTTTGAGTCTACTTTCCAACCCAACTGGAAGTTTTGAATTTGGAGTTCATTTGCCTAGTCAAAACTCAATTCTCCCAAGACTGCTTTCTGCAACTCAAAAAAGGGGCAGAAAGTCAAATTTTGCATGTATTTTGACCTTCTGAAGGCCCAAAACCCCATAAAAACTCAAGTCCATCCATGGGCATATGTAACTTTGCATAAAAATTGGGAAATGCTGAGTTTTTGTGAAAAGGAGTTGCCATGACAAAGGGTCTCACCGGGGGTGAGACCCGTTGAGGAGCCAAAACCTGTAAATTTTCAAAAAATGCCAAAATTACCCAAAATTCTCAAATTTTTTTGGGATTTGTGCTGTGGCTGAGCTAGTGAGTGCCATGATCTTTGAGTGAAGCCTCAGCCAAGATATGGAGGGGATCGGGCCTCTTTCTCCTTTTTTGTGCCTTGGCCAAACTCCTTGGATCCGGCGATTGTAATTTTGGCATTTATCTAAAACCATGACACCTGTGCAAAACATGAAGGAGGTTTTTCTTCTTTGGCATGTTATGGACAAAAACCTCTCTCAATTTTCCAAAATTCATCTTTTATTGCTCTGAAACATCATTTGAGTGCAACTTGTCCCGATGTGTGAAACAAGGAATTTTGTCGAAATGGAGCGAAATGAAGGGGATAGGGGGCTTCTAAATTCTTGGGGAAATTTTTGGGAGTGGGGAGGGATGTTAGGAAGCAGGGGAAAGTGGAATCTCAGAGATTGAGTGAGGGGAAGGGGTCCAAAAGGGCAAAACACAGGCCCAACCTTGAAAATTGCCAGGTTGTAGCTAGAAACTAGGGTTTGTGCAAAAATGAGGAATTTGGCGGATCTAAGGGATGGGAAGTGTTTGATAAGGTATTTTAAGGATAGGGGAAGGTGTATGAACATCAAGATACAAGTTTTGCCGATGATTTGACCGTCCAAGAGAAATTGGCTTTCAAAACCCTAGGAGAGGGAAATGACCTTGCTTGGGCACAACTGAAGCATGAACAAGGTGTAAAATGACTCATTCGACACTGACATGATAATGACAACCCTCTGAATGATGATAGGCTCAGCTGAATGATGACATGGACTGACATTTGGGCAAACCCTAGACCTAATGCCTAGTGACCAAATTTTGCTTGAAAACTCTTTGAAATGACAAAATTTGACCTTGACACTTTAAAATCACTTTGAAAGAGCATATTTGATCACTGAAGGAAGGCTGGAAAGACTGACACTAACATTGGCTCCAATGGGGATGGTAGCTCCCTGGAGGTGCCAAGAACCTTAGACCTCTGGGAGAGCAGACCAGTGCCTTTCAATCATTGGGCAATGGAGTCATTATTTCGGCAAACGACACAAGACTTTGACTCATTTATTGAATGAAAACTTGACTGAAACTTAACTGAAACTTGACTCAAACCGACTCGATGGCAAACTGAAATAACTTAAAAAAACTCACTCAACAGACCAAAGACAAATGACTCATGACCGACTTAAAACAAAACTTTACAAAGCTTTTGGAAAAATGGCAGCAATCCATCAAGATTTGGAATCATGATGACAACCACCTGCATACTAATGAAATATGTACAATCATGTATAATGAGCTTTCCAATGTAACCAATCCAGCAGATGGCTACATACCAAATTTCTGCTCTCGCTTATCTCGAGCAGGCGAAACGATGAACCTGTAGGCAACTCAAAATAACCACTGAAACCAAAGCTTATGATAATGAACCAGGCAACATTTATCTTTTCTAATGCTTGCAGAAGAGTGCCAAAGGGATCTTGATAATCCTGAAGCACTACCTTGTTTGGAGATCCAGCTGCAAAAATATAAGTACTCGCTTCATTCTGATCTGAAAGAACAGTGGGTTGCTGATTGATAGGAAGGCACAGAGAAGTATAAGCTTCTGCCATATGAGTATTGGCTGTAAATTCCTTGACCGTGAGAAATTTTGACATATTGTCTCTCTCAAGCTTATATTCCTCAATTTCATGGTCTAGGTCATTCTTAAACAGAAAACAATCCTCAAGATCATCAAACACGACAGCCTCATCATCTTTATGAAAGAAAATATTATCTGTTTGCTGATCTATAAAACTAATTACAAGACTGTCATCATTTTCAAAAGAGGAAGAAGTTTCACCAACACTTTCGTGACCATGTGCACACTGCCGATTTGCTTTAGCTTGGGTTGTAGCATGACCTTTCAAAAGCTGATCTATCTCCTCTTCAGACAAAGGAGATAAGACTTTCTGTTTCCCTTTGCTCAAACAAGTCTTGTCTTCTTGAAATAACATTTCAAAACATGAAAAATCTGAATGACAGTCCTGATCTTCTGAAACTTGGAAACATTGTTGATCATCTTCATATGACATGGCAATCAAACTATCCAAATTATGATTGAAAGAAGAGTTTTCACTTACTTGAACAAAGATCTCATCTTGATGTTCATGAGCTGGCTAAATTACCTCCTCATGCAAGCTCTGTTCTGATGGCGTAAGGACATTTGGATCAAGAACTTTGTCTATGCTCTCAACAACAAAACTCTCCTTTTCAGGATTCGGCACAAGGTATTCTTGGTCACCATGATCTGAATTTTGATCTGAAATAGCTGAGTTGACTGCATTACATTTTAAAATTGAATCTTGGCTACCTTGCACACCGTCTTCTTCTGTGGGCAGATCTGAAACAAGCTCTTCTCTTTCATCAATTACAGCCATATGGCCATTTTCAACCTGCTGATCTTGACAAGTATCCTCTAAGATTTCTGTGTGCTGCTGAAACGGCTTTTCATACAGGGCTTCCATGATCTCTTCATCCATAAAATTATCATCTTCATAAAACTTCTCAAGGCTTTCAATAAAACTATAGGCATGCTTGCAACAGTCTTGAACTAAATTCAATGATGGATAAGAGTCCTTATATCTTTCAATGAACATAGCAGGAAAATCCTTTAAACAATAAATACAAGCAGGCGGCAAACCTTCATACCATGATTGGGTTTTACCTTCCAAAGTGGCCAAGAATATCTTCATCAAGAAATCTTCAGGAAAATCCACCTTCAACTTGCGAATATGCATGTGAAATCTAACTAGATGTAAAGCAACATCCTTCTTACCATCATCATTAAATATAGGCAGATTCCTTGACCAATCTACCTTCGGAATTTTATTTGGAAAACCAGGGATGTGATCTCGGCTCAGGGGAGCATATCTTCTTGCAATCCGATCCATCTTGAAAATCTCAAAGCTACTGATCTTCTTGCAGTGAAGTCACCATGAAGCATAGGTTGCTGGATTCTTCAGTGAAAGGAGTCGCCAAGTGAATGATTTCAGCCTTGTCAGTGTCTGATCGTTGTCTACTATCAACAATCAGATCTGAACTTGATACATGTGTTGGGGTGAAATGCAAATGAAGTGCTGTATTCACAAGCTCACGGAGATTGACTGAAGCAGCGTTTATCTACTAACGCTAATGTAAAACAAGAGCGTTTTCGAAGGTTACCTGGCGTAACTTCAGGCTCCGTCTAAGACTTATGAAATAACACGTCAATGAACAAACGATCAGTTGTTCTCCCCAGTATGGCCGCCAGTATGTTAGCGCTTGAAATTTCACCTCAGGCTGAGAAAGGTAAACCTCAAGGCCACATCAAACCATTCAGCCTCGTAGCTAGTCCTACGGGGCAGGAGAAGGCTCTCTCCGGTCAATCTCGGTAGATCTTCAATGGGATGAGATGACCAACAAGGTAACACTGATATTAGGCTAGTAAACTGATTCAAAAGGTTGATTTGGGGTTTTTAGTGTTTTTGGTGGCAAATTGAGGAATTGCAATTTTGGGTGCGGGGATTGGACACAGTTTCTGCAGGGGGTTCCTTGGGGCGAGGTAGGAAACAGTATTGATGCCTTAACTTGAGATGGATGATCAGGAAGGAAAGATGAGGAGCTAAAGAGAGCAAACAATGACTTTGAATTCCCTTTAGACAGTAGAAAACATGGAAATTAAACAAATTTAAAAGCAGAGCATGGCTAGCATGAATTATTCCTACTTTAACACTTCATTTGTTTAATGTGCAGCAGTAAAGAAAGGAAATGAATCACATAACAAAGCTTACAAGAACATTGAGAAAACACACCATCAACACATGAGTCCACAAGAATCCCAAAGATGACTGCAAAACCCTGGTCTTCCTTAGCCAAAAATTGCAGAGATACAGTGAAAAATATACAATGATAGCTTCTCCCTCAAGAGTCCAACCATGAAAATGAGAAAGAAAGTACATAATATAGATGATCTAACCTCTTTCCCTGCCTCCATGGGTCGAGCTCACTATCCTAGGAGCTGTTTGAACCACTTCTAAACTAAGCACTACAAAATAGGCAGTCAAAACAACTTGCCTCTATAAACTTGGAAACCAGTTCATACATTCAATTTTTACCCTTTACATGAATGAATCTTCTAGAAGTGTTAAAAAAGAGTAAAAGTGTCTTAGAGTTACCAAAATTACATCAAAGATAATCATCTTCAACCCCAAAACGTCAAACCAAGTCAAACTGTGCTTTTCCGAGCTGTACAGTGAAATCTGGCAAAGTCTGCTCAACAGGTCGCACCCCGTTGGAGCTCTGTTTGGGGCACTTCCAGGTGTCAGAATTGGGTGCAGGATAGCTCATTGGAAAGGTCTTTGAGTCTACTTTCCAACCCAACTGGAATTTTTGAATTTTGAGTTCATTTGCCCAGTCAAAACTCAATTCTCCCAAGACTGCGTTCTGCAACTCAAAAAAGGGGCAGAAAGTCAAATTTTGCATGTGTTTTGACCTTCTGGAGGCCCAAAACCCCATAAAAAATCAAGTCCATCCATGGGCATTTGTAAATTTGCATAAAAAATCGGGAAATTCTGAGTTTTTGTGAAAAGGAGTTGCCATGACAAAGGGTCTCACCAGGGGTGAGACCCGTTGAGGAGCCAAAACCTGTAAATTTCCAAAAAATGCCAAAATTACCCAAAATTCTCAAAATTTTTTGGGATTTGTGCTGTGGCTGAGCTAGTGAGTGCCATGATCTTTGAGTGAAGCCTCAGCCAAGATATGGAGGGGATCGGGCCTCTTTCTCCTTTTTTGTGCCTTGGCCAAACTCCTTGGATCCGACGATTGTAATTTTGGCATTTCTCTAAAACCATGACACCTGTGCAAAAAGTGAAGGATATTTTTCTTCTTTGGCATGTTATGGACAAAAACCTCTCTCAGTTTTCCAAAATTCATTTTTTATTGCTCTGAAACATCATTTGAGTGCAACTTGTCCCGTTGTGTGAAACAAGGAATTTTGTCGAAATGGAGCGAAATGAAGGGGATAGGGGGCTTCTAAATTCTTGGGGAAATTTTTGGGAGTGGGGAGGGATGTTAGGAAGCAGGGGAAAGTGGAATCTCAGAGATTGAGTGAGGGGAATGGGTCCAAAAGGGCAAAACACAGGCCCAACCTTGAAAATTGCCAAGTTGTAGCTAGAAACTAGGATTTGTGCAAAAATGAGGAATTTGGCGGATCTAAGGGATGGGAAGTGTTTGATAAGGTACTTTAAGGATAGGGGAAGGTGTATGAACATCAAGATACAAGTTTTGCCGATGATTTGACCGTCCAAGAGAAATTGGCTTTCAAAACCCTAGGAGAGGGAAATGACCTTGCCTGGGCACAACTGAAGCATGAACAAGGTGTAAAATGACTAATTCGACACTGACATGATAATGACAACCCTCTGAATGATGATAGGCTCAGCTGAATGATGACATGGACTGACATTTGGGCAAACCCTAGACCTAATGCCTAGTGACCAAATTTTGCTTGAAAACTCTTTGAAATGACAAAATTTGACCTTGACACTTTAAAATCACTTTGAAAGAGCATATTTGATCACTGAAGGAAGGCTGGAAAGACTGACACTAACACCCCAGAAACCCCAGTGTGAGCCTTCTCTGGACTGCGTCAGCCCCTCTCTACCCAGCGCTTGCCCCTGCGTCACCCTGAATGGGTTTACGTCAGCCTCAGGAGGCCCTGCACCAGCCCTCTGGCTCTCTGCGTCAACAACGTTGGCCTCTTTGAGGCTCTGTGCAGCTACCGACTGTCTCTACGTGGCCTTGTGTAAGCCCTGGATGGCTCTGTGTCACTCTCCCTGGCTACTGCACTGCTCTCTCGGCACTATCTCTGCCTCTTTGTCTCTCTGTACTCAATGCCCCTCAGTTGCAACTCCCGATCACTAATTCTATCTCTCTTAGCAAACCGTGCTCTAGAGAATAGAATGACTGATCACTCTAGTGTATTCTCCAAGTGACCCTCAAGCCTCCTCTTATACTTTTCCTGTTGACATATCAACGACCGAGATTAATTCCCTAATCAACGAATAAGATTAGATTTGGCTTGATCCATGTCTTTTAGACCATTCTAACACAGTTTCATATTAATACACATTAATATTTTATTTTCCTTAAGTTTAGACTTAGGGACACCATTAACAATATTAATTATTTTAACATCTTCTAAACTGTTTAGATCTTAACAAACCCTTTCTGGGTATTGGAGATCTCATGTACCCTAACCCCTCCACCAAATTTCGTGGCTAGAGCACATGCGATTCTACCCCAAATAAACACTCCCTCTTAGCGAGGAATGTACTCTAGCATTACTCCTCACTGAGTATTACTCTGATCATCCGACGTCGGTCCGTGTGCTGATGCTAGGCCTGTTGCCCACCATCCTTTGCACTGCTATATCCTGTACTACTGCCCATGGTTCTGCCACTACCACTGTTGCATCTGTACGACAACTCCCTTTGCATCTGTGTTGTTGCTGGTCCTTTCTCCCAACATTGCATCCACACTGCACCTCCTCTCATCATGTTGCATCGTGTTGCCCACTGCTGAACTACAACTCAGTTACTGAGAAGTAAGTAACTGATCTCCTAACTTGACCTCTCTATTGGGCTAGAGACACCCACTGATGCTGAAGCTCCCTCTGCTGCTGTCAAGTGCTCCCTCTCTAACCTCTGCCCTGCTGCAAAAACACCTTGCATATAGCATTGTTGTACACCTCTTTGTGCCATCCTGCATTGGTGCAACACGCCTATTCCTCTCGCATTGTTGCAGCGTGCTAGCCTTGCGCTGTCTTGGGACTCCTACACTGTAGCTCTCTTTGCCGCTCCATCTGCATCCATCTCTACTCGACTTAGCTAGTCCTGCTACTCCTCTTCAGTGCTCTCGTAGCAAGGTCTAATCCAGGAATTTGGGTACCTCGAGGATCCTGCCCCTCATCGCCTATAGTCCACCTGACTACAGCTTGATGTCTCCCCACTTCCACTCAAGTGATGCGTGTGCACTCATGGCACAATCATCATCTATCAAAACTTCTCTGCCCATGCTAGCGTTGCCTTAGTCTTGGAAGACTCTCCCTTACTCTTCTTCCTTGGACACTGGGTCACATACTAACCCAACTCCCCGCAGTGGAAGCACTTGATCTTGGAGAGATCCTTCTTTCACTTTTCCTGCTTTCCCTTAGATGCTAGGGCAACATCTTCCTCCTCTTGCTTGAATTTGATCCCCTTGCTGCTGCTACCTATCTTCCACTGTCGTCTAATATCTTCCTGGCGAAAAGCCACCCACATCTCGTCCCAAGGTGGGAGAGTCCCTCTGCCCAGTATACTCTGGACAAATACCTCCCAGTCTTCTGAGATAGCATTCAGGGTTGTCCTCACCATCAACTCCTAATACGACGTGGCTTCTATAGCAGTCAACTGATCTTGGATCTCATTCAGTCCTTTGAGGAAGGTGTCAATCAGTTCTCCCCTCTTCATCTGATACGACCACAACTCATTCTCAAGTAGCATTTTTCTCTACACAAAATTATGCTGGTACAATTTCTTGAGAGCTCCCAGATCTCATATGTCGTTTCCTTCTCGGCAATGTGTGGTACTACATGATCCTTGACCTCCTCAAGGATGATGCTCTTGGCCCTCGCCATTGCCTCCTTGTACTTTTTGTTATCATTGGGGTTGACTGGGATAGCTATTACCTTCAAGACAAAGTACTTGACATGATTTTTGTCAAGTACAGATAAGATTATGGCCTTCCAGATTGCGAAGTTTGAAGCTCCGTCTAGTCTATCCTGGTCTCTTGCTCTGTGTAGTGCCATGATGCTCTTCTACTTCCCTCCTAGAAGTTCTCTGTTCGACTCCTCCGAGTCTCTACTTCCCGTCTAGAAGTTCTCTTCTGGACTCCCTCTGAGTCTTGATTTCCCTCTTGGAAATCCTTCTGCCGCTGTCGAGATGCCCCCTACTCTGATCATCTTATGCAACCGCACCACTGCTCTGGGTTCCTCAGCTAGAAATCCTCGGCAGCAACTCCCTCCTCTTGGCCTTGCTCTATCAAGTACTGTTCTGACTACAATACCTCACCAACTCCACTCTGCATTATTCCCACAACCTTCTAAACCCCAGCAACCTGAAGGTGAGAGCTCCTAGGCTTTGTGTAATCCCAACACCAGCAACCCAGCCTCCTCAGCCAAATGCATCAACCCTCCCAGCTTCTGCGTGGCTCGGTGTGAGGCTCCCTTTGCCTTCCTTAGCCTCTACGCTGCCTCTTCCTGACTCACCCTTGATGATGCAGGCACTGCTTCACCCTTCCTTGTTGCTGCTCTACTAGAAACAGCTTCTGTCACCTTGGGACAACTATTTTCTGCTGCTATTGCTCTGCTCGACTGATGTCCTTAGTCCTCCTATGATCTGCAATCATGCGTTAATACCATATTGAAGTTTCTAAGTTTACTTAGCTAGAAACCCTCCATGCACTTTATCTAATTTATTCCTACCTACTTGTTATTTTACTTAACAAGTTATTTACAATGTAAATACTGAGATAAACACTAGTGCATGCTCAACATATTACAGATCAACAACTAAAGGAAACAGAAACAATCACACCATATGACACCATTATTTTTGGACCAATGTCCCCGGAAAAACCCAATGTGGGAAGATCAATGCAGCTATCTAAGGGTTTTCTTATTAAGCAATATCAGAGTACAATCTGGGTGCCGAAACTGGCCTACCCAACAGATAATTTCCTTGGCAGCAATACCTCTCAGTTTGAGACAAATCTCCTGGTTGAAATCCCGGATAATCCTTCTGGCAGCTCCTCAGCACCAATTTGCCCCAGAAACCCCAGCGTCAGCCTTCTCTGGACTGCGTCAGCACCTCTTTGCCCAGTACTGGCCCTCTGTCACCCTGAATGGGTCTGCGTCAGCCCTCTGGCCCTCTGCGTCAGTAACGCTGGCCTCTCTAAGGCTCTGCAAGCTCCCGGTTGCCTCAGCGTGGCCCTGCGTCACTCTCCCCGGCTACTGCTCTGCTCTCTCGACACTATCTCTACCTCTCTGTCTCTCTGTACTCAATGCTCCTCAGTTGCAACTCCCGATCACTAATTCTATCCCTCTTAGCAAACCCCACTCTAGAGAATAAAATGACTGATCACTCTGGTGTATTCTCCAAGTGACCCTCAAGCCTCCTCTTATACATTTCCTGTTGACATATCAACTGGCGAGACTAAGTCCCTAATCAATGACTAAGATTAGATCTGACTTGATCCATGTCTTTTGAACCATTCTAACACAGTTTCATATTAATACACATTAATATTTTATTTTCCCTAAGTTTAGACTTAGCGACTCCATTAAAAATAGTAATTATTTTAATATCTCCTGAACTATTTAGAATCTGCCCAAACCCTTTCTGGGTATTGGATATCTCATGTGCCCTAACCTCTTAACCAAATTTCGTTGCTAGAGTACATCCGATGCTACCCCAAATCAACAACATATTGTGCCCTCGCTCATCTATTATGATCGTATCTCTGAAGGTGGGCCTCCCAACCCCGAATGTATGACTTTTCATTATGTAATTGGGTGTTTATGCTTTATTTTATTGGGTACATTTGGAAATGGATCAGCGGGGGGATTTAGCAGAAATAATGGGCTTGGACTGTACTCTTGTTCCCTTACCTCAACCTGGGATTTAATCTTGTATCCTAGTCCCATTAGGGGTGGAACTACATGGGAAACCCTAATTTGGTTGCGTGGTCCTGCTTCTCGATACCATATATTTCACTCCCCTTCGCTCATTACAATCCCTTTTCACATTTTCCCCATTTGGGTCCACAAGGTGTTAGGCCTCCCCTCCTGTTGTCCACACTTTGGGTAGAGCCTGGAATGATGCCTCGGAGGTTGATGCAACTAATAAAAAGGGATAAAATCATAATATGTCCACATACAATAGAAAATGTACCGTAAAATGCAAAAGCTAGTCAAGACAAAAGAATTTAGCACGTGGGAAAAAGCCAAACATGAGCTCTACCCCCTATCATTGCGGCCATCACCCTAGTTCCTAGGGCCCCTATGAGTGCCCCTGCATCATTAAGGAATGCATGATTGTACCAAACCCTAGTGGGAGATGAACTGCCCCACCTTAAGGGGGTATTCATTGCTACATATTATGCATCATGCTCTCATCCCCTCAAACCTCGAGTATTGAAATCAAGAAAAACCAATAAAAGGAAAAGGACATATGAAGAAGGGTGGAAAAACAAAGGTCGGGGTAACTCATGTACCACGATTTCTCCCTCCTACATTCATGCACTCAATTTGCGGACTTCCTTCATCATAAGTAACCTTGTACCATGGCATGTGGTTTGGAGCCTTCCCTCTTGTCCCCACTCCATTCCATCATTATTTCACATGACCCCTGCCATTGGATGGATGTACCATGTACTTGTCACTCCCTTAGAGGTTGAAACTACCTAATAGGGTCCCCCATTAACCTCTCTTGTCGAGCAAGGTAACACCTGTACATGTTTGAAACCCATTTGGAAGGGCATGCCATTATGAACTGTCCACTTCCACCCTAGATTAGCAAGCTTATTTACTCAATTGCACTAATGATTAATTGTATTGGAAGGTGAGGAGACGCATTGGATCTTATACAGGATTGCAGGTGGGTTTTCATCTTGGACTTGGTCTCCCTATACAGGATCCAAGCCCTTTAGAGGGTCATAATGGCAATTTTAGGGTGAGTGTTGAGAGCTATGAGCCTCCGACATTGCAGGGCATTGATTGCCACACCACAGGCTTCTTTAACACCACACATTGCTTGTTCATTTTCCAACCATACAAAGATGACGGCACTACCTAGCCAACCACACATTGCTTGTTCATTTTCCAACCATACAAAGATGATGACACTACCTAGCCAACCACACATTTTCACCCAACATTTGGCAATTGATTCAGGGCCTAGAGGAGGTTTTGTCTCACCCAGCAAGACATGGGAGGGCATGTGTCATCATCTAGCCCTCATTGATGGAGCATCAACTTGATCTTGAGCCATTTGGAGACCTATGAGACCCATTTGGAGCACACTGAGCCTAATTCTTATTCATCACCTTTGAGGCCCTCACACTCATTCTCAGCAAATGAGGTCTCAATACTAGCCTTGGAGAGCACTTCGTATTAATTACATGGGCTAAAGGACATAAAAATAATAATTCAGGTAAAGTTATCTTGGTTGGCTTGAAACCAAGGGTTTGTTACCTTGTTTTAACACTTTAGGGGATTTATAATTAGACATTTGAACTCATTAGACTTGTATAAATAAGAGAGACTCACTCTCATTTTGGATCATCACATCTAGGATTTTTGGCCCTCTCATTAGAGTTTTTTGGCTTGCAATTTTGTGGAGATATTTGGATGATTCTAATGCATTTTGATGTTTGGAAAAATTCGTTATCTTTCTTGGAGCTTCTCTTTGGCAAATTGATGGATGGATATACTCTTCATTTTCATGTAAGTGTCGTTTAATGCTATATTTATGAAAGAATGAATGTCTAATGCATGGAATTTTTATCTTATGGTTATTATTGTGCCCTAATTCATGAAAAATTGTTTAAGGCCTTGATACTATTGGAAAATTTTGCATGTGTTACTCATAAGGTGATGAATGAACAAATGTTCCTAGAGGATAATTTGCATCTTTGAAACTCCATATCAATTTTCATTGAAATATAAAAGTCTAAAGTTGTCATGTAGCTCCATCGTAGATAGTGAAGCTACTTCTTTAGGCATCCTTGATGAGCGAAGTTACTTAATCAAGTTCATTTTTTACTCCAATCCTCCCAATTTCTAGGCACTGGTCCTAGATAATTGTTGATCACATTAACACAACGAAACATCATTCTTTTCACCTCTTTCTCTCTTCTATTCTTAGTCCCTTTAAGGATAAGGAGGCTTTCTAGGGATTGGTGTGGAATTTTAGGGAGGAGGAATTTTTGGATTCCATCCAGACAAGACTCTTCCTTAGTGTCTCCTCTAGGTGTCCATGAGTTTTGAATGAATTATGATGGTGGATTTTTAATTAAATTGATGCCTTAGCTATCACACCAAGTGGGAACCCTAGAAGCCATTCTTCAACTTAGGGATTCCTTGAAGGTTTGTACTTTAGTAGCATATCATTCAAAACCTTTTCTCTTGACTATATTGACCTTGGATGAACTCTTACCTTGTCAAATATCTCAACCCTAGGTCTCGTATAGTCTTTCTCTCAAGAGGTTTTCCATGGAAAGTCATCCTAGCTTCTCCCAAAGCTCACACCTCAATTGAACCTTTCCATTGAATGAGCCATCCTTTCCTCACTTTGAACCCTAGTGTAGACATATTAATCACAAGTGAGGGATACTGGGACACCTCCCTTCAGTGAAAATCCAAGAAGAGAAGGGGACATAGGTTATGGTGACAGTGGGTCTTTGTCCCAAATTGTTGTTGTGCCCTCTAGCTTTAGCCTATATAATAGGTCTGCTAGTTTGTGCAACAATAAGCACTGTGTATGGCCATGCGAAACAATAGAAGCATATATGAGACTCCATAATTATAGTCTTCATCCATAGAGATGATTCCACTTAGATAACCCACTGTAAATAGGAGCGAGATAGACAATATGCAAGAGCAAGAGTGAGACCATACCAATGCAAGATCAAATTCACATAGTCACTGTGCAATAACAAGAACGGGACCATGCCTATAAGAGAAAAGAGCTGACTTGTGCATTAGGAGGGAAAATTCAAAATCTAAAATTGAATAATTTTTTTTTTTTTGCTCTTCGAATTGGAGCGACCTGATGATGACTTTAATATCCTTGAAAAATTTATGGTATGTTCTATGCTTGCAACAATTACTTCAATGTCTTATCACCATTAATGGTAATGGTAAGAAGATATGAGACGATTTGATTACAACTGAGGATCCCAATTATATACCTAGGTAGGTACCCATTCACGAATGGTCATGTCCTTGGAGACATGACTCTTCAACACTAATTATTACTTAATTATTCATTATTTATTATTTTTATTATTTATAGTTATTTATATTATTTTTAAATATATTTTATTCATAATAGACTTCTAGGAAGGGGAATTAGCCCCTAGTTCCACTCTTTAACATTCCCTCTCAACTAGGGAGGAATTCCACTTGTCAACATCCATCCATTGTTGTGCCATAGTGTCCATTATGTGCCATCTTTGCAACTTGTTTCATCTCTGTTGAAGATTGATATTATATTCCAATAAGAAAGGATTGAAAAAGGGTGGGTCACAAGACCCTACCACTCTCGCAAAAATGACAGAGGCAAGTCCTCATGTCCAGGGATAGAATCCCTACCAGGATTGATCCTTTAGTGATCAAGCTATTGAACATCATGCATCCTAGTCATAGGGAATACAGTAGTACCTGACGCGTCCATCGGGAGTACAAATTAACCATAACCACTTTTCCAAACTCATGGCCAGATGAGAGGTACTTCCCAAGAGTCCCAAATTGCAAGGGTAGGATGTATGCGGGGGTATCCACAAGGGAAGGTGAACCACTCATCCTATTTTCATATAACATATTCCATAGGGGAAGGTGAACCACTCACCCTAAGTTCACATACTAGGGTATGTAATCCATAGGGTAAGGTGAACCACTCACCCTATGTTCACATACTAGGGTATGTAATCGTAGGGTAAGGTGATCCACTCACCATGTAATCACATGTTGGGTCTATATAACTCCAAGAAGTACCCTAGGACCCCAGGAGCTCCTGGAGCTCAATGTTTAACCCAATCAAGATCCCTCCATATAGGGAATGTTTCTCTTTGAAGGCTAAGAATTTTGCGTTCCCAAAGGATTTGTGAGGATATCAACAACCTAACCATCTGTCCATGGGAGCCTCATTGCTCCTCCCAAAAGAATATATATGATAGCACACCTCTCACTAAAGAGCTTCTTCAAAACACACTATCTTATAGATAGCCATTTTAGCAGTAGTGATTTTAGCTATCCTTTCTATCATGCACATCTAGGATACCAAATCAATGAAGAATTTCAACCCCCACTACGGTTATCAGTTTTTCTTATCACTCCATGCATTTAGTTTTAAATCCAAGAATGATAAAAATTCTAAAATCTGGAAATGACAATATTTTCTGAAAACAAAAATTTAGAGAGCTGAAATTGTAGAAACAAAACACAGCAAAATTATGACAACCACACATAGAAAATAACACAGTGATTTTTGGTCAATGTGACCCTGGAAAACCCCCATACAACTCTTGGGGAAAACCAGTTTGAGAGCTCTTCTTTATTTCTGAAAATGCTTTTACAGAGAAACTGAAATACACAGTAAAGATTCCAGCAACCACAAATTACAATTTATCTTGATTTTCGTGCTTGCACTCCACCTCGAAAATCATGCCAATCAGCAAACTGCCAAAAAAGAAAATTTTCCAGCAATTAAACAACATTAAATGCTATACAGCTTGCCTCTAAAATCGTGCCTGGAACTTGTTTTACGGACTATACGAACCGTACGGATTTCAGTAGTATGACTACCTCAAAAATCGTACCCTTGCTGATGTCCCTCTTCCTCAATTTTTGTGCTTATCTCCTGCTATACGATTTTGCCTTGGGATGCGTGCCAATAGATGTCGCTGCCCAAATTTGCTGAAATGTCTTCTTGCTGCTCTCCTTCACTTCCTCACTACTCAGAAATTTTCTCCTTGCTCTCTCTTCTCTTTCTCTCAAATGCTCATGAAATAATGAATTGATATTTTTTTTCTTCTCATTTTCTTCTCTAAATGACCTTTTGGGTTACCCTAAGATCTAATGGATGAGATTCATTTAGATCTAGGGATGAGAATAAATGTGCATTTAATTCTCACTTTCTATTTTTTAACTCACCCACTTAAATAAAGACCCACTTAGCCTTTTATTTCCATAGTCACTTTTTCACTTTCTAATTCTTCATTGACTTTAATAAAGTCACCTTTAAATTAGAATGTAACTTTACCACTTATAAAGTCACTTTTAAATTAAATTGACTTTACCACTTATAAAGTCACTTTAGGAGAAAAGTACAAATAAATTTGGACACTTTTCCCTAGGCCAAAGATCAAAGCCTTAGGGAACCACTTGTCCTCTAGTACCCAAATTTTAACACTCCCTCTTACCGAGAAAAGTGTTCCTCACCACTCCCATCTTATCTCTGAAGTAGACATGCTTGCCCGGTGGTAAGACTTTGGTGAAAATGTTCGCTACCTGCTCATTTGTGGAAATGTACTCAAGCTTGACAGCTCCCTTTTGGACATAGTCTATAATGAAGTGATACTTGATCTCAATATGCTTTGACATGTCATGAAAAACTGGATTCTCCATGAGTTTTATGCAACTCTGATTATCACAGTAAATAACTGAAGGTCTCAATGCCTAACCAAATAGATCAAACAAAATCTTGCAAAGCCATATGGCCTCACAAGTAGCCAAACTAGCAGCCATATACTCTTCCTTAGCTAAGCTCAATGCAACTAATTATTGTTTCTAGCTGATCCACGACACAACTGCCGAACCCAACCCAAAACAGCACCCGGAAGTACTCTTCCTATTTGAAGCACAACCTGCCCAATCTGAATCCGTGTACCCTTCCAGTATCACTCCATCACCCTGTCTATAATCCAGACCAAAATCCACAGTCCCCTGCATGTAACAAAGAATGTGTTTTGTAGCAACCCAGTGCACTCTCCTAGGCTTACACATGAACTGACTCATAGTGTTAATTGCAAAACACATATCAGCTGTCTGTATAGAGTAGGATCCACCAACTCAGAATCAGAAGCGTGAAGCTTCTTCCAGTTAGTGATCATAGGTGTACACATGGGTTTGTAGTCCTCTATGTGAAATCTGCTAAGAATTTCCACAATGTACTTCCCTTGTCCCAGGAAGAAATGCCTCTCCTCCTGCCACACCTCCAATCCCCGAAAATAATGCATCAAGTCGATATCCTTCATCTCAAACTCTGAAGCAAGATCTCTCTTGCAGACCTCAATGAGTCTATGCACCAATGATGATCAAGTCATCAATATACAACACCAAAATGAGAGGCTCCTCACCCACCACAATGAAGTATAGGTTTGGATGAGCCTCACTTTTTGTGAAACCCAATTGCTGCAAGTATGTATCAATCCTCGAGTTCCAAGCTCTAGGAGCTTGCTTTAGGCCACAGAGTGCCTTTTTCAATCTACATACATGGGACTCCTTCCCATGCACCTCAAAGCCGTGCGACTGCTCAATATAAACCTCCTCCTGAATGAAGCCATTGAGAAATGCGGTCTTCACATCCATCTAGTGGATCTTCCAACCCATCTCTACTGCAATCGATATAATGGAGCAAATAGATGTATACTGAGCTATAGGAGCGAAGGTCTCCTCATAGTCAATTCCCTCTACCTTTGAGAATCCTCTCGCCACAAATCGAGCCTTAAACTTCTCGATGCTGCCATTTGAAACATGCTTTGTCTTGTAGAGCCATTTGGAAGTAACAATTGATTTACCTTCAGGCCTCGTCACTACCTCCCAAACATCATTCTTCATAATAGAAGAATACTCCTCCATCATGGCCTCTCTCCAGACCTATTGGCTGGCTGCCTCCTCATAACTAGAAGGCTCAGAGTCAACAATGCTTTTTACCAATGCCATGTAACTACAGAACCACTCAAGTGGTTTACTCTCTCTAACCTGTCTCTTTGGACCAGCAACTGATGTGGCCTCACGCAAGGTATCTTGAAGCCACTTGGGTTTCCTCTTCCTTGAGCATACTTCTCCCACCGGAGTGAAAGAATCCCCATCATCATCAGAAGCCTGAACTCCTGGAGGCCTACCAACTGACCTCATGCATGAATCTGACTGCCCTACATGCTGCACGAAGAACCACCCATCTGACTCTGAGAGCCACTACTCACTGATGGACTTGACACTATAATCGATGTACCTCTTGATCCTTGACCACTGGATCCTTGTGACTGACTCAGTTGCTCCTGAGGGTCTAGTGACTATGGATACTCTAACTCCCATGACCTTTTGAAAGCTCTCTCCTCCTCGAACTTCACATCCCGCCTGACAATCACTTTCCTCTGTGTAGGAATATAAATCCGATAAGCTTTCGAGGTCTCATTATAACCCACAAAGATACCCTTGTTTGCAGTGGGCTCTAGCTTGGTCTTGTTCTCCTTGGGGACATAGGAATATGTATGGCATCCAAAGATACAAAAGTGCCCAACATCAGGCTTCTTCCCATGAAAAGCCTCCTCTCGAGTCACATTCCCCAAGGACGATGTGGACTCCTGTTCTGGAAGTACACAATAGTGTTGCAAGCCTCTACCCACAAGAATAAAGGTAACCCCTGATCATGAAGCATGGCTTTGGAAACCTCCACAATGGATCTGTTCTTCCTCTCCGCAACCCCATTCTGCTGGGGGTTGTAAGGAACTGTGAACTCCCTCCTAATGTCTGCCTCAGCATAAAAATCAACAAACTCACCAAGGGTATACTCCCCTCCATTGTCCGACTTGAGGACCTTGATCTTTCTACCTATTTGGGTCTCCACAAGAGCTTTGAACTTTTGAAACCACTTGAAGACCTCACTCTTGGTCTTCAAGAAATAAATCCAGGTCTTCTTGGAGTGGTCATCAATGAATAAAACATAGTACTCATATCCACTCAAGGATACATGAGAAATCCGACCACTCACATTGGTATGAATCAAGTCAAGGATCCTTATCGCTCTACTGTCACTACTGGGAAAAGGGGATCTGGCAAACTTCCCCATCGCACATCCTCTGCATACATCAAGGTGATCAGAACTGAAATATTGCACACCAATGGTGATCTCCCGCAATGTACTCAAGGCCCCATGATACATGTGCCCCATCCTGCGATGCCAAATATCACACAACTCTGAATTGCTAGATCTGCTGTCGGTTTTGTCTTAGGTGCTGCTACTTAATGCCATCAGCAGCTGGAATGAGAACTTGTACACCTTGGCATGGCGCACACTAATCACTCTAGCTAAAGAAGCTGGAGTTCCCCTAGGATATATAAGCACGTGCCGTCTTCTAAACAACACATCACACCATCTGTCCTCAAGTGCTGAGACAGATATCAAGTTCTTCTTCATTCCAGGCACATATAGAACATCTGACACTTTCAAGGGAGGTTTGGCTCCCTTATCAAATGTCAGTGTCCCCACACCAACTGCTCTAACCATGCTGTCATGTTGGCTTTGTGGGGCCTGACCCAGGTTCAGTGTTAGTTAGCCAAACAAATCCCTACACTACTGGCCCTTTCGACATTAACTCGCAAAGCGTGGACCAAAGTCTCACCTGAAGCAGTATGGGGGGATGATAGAACCAGGTTTCCATACCCTGAGATGGGCGTGATGTCAATTTATACCCTTAGCCCCTACTTTCGCGCAGGTCGCTAAGCCGTAGGGCTTTGTCAGTCTACCATTTAGTACCTCCACGAAGGTGTACAATTGACCTTCGCGCAACCCTAACCCGTGATCCAAGTACTTCCGCATAGCTATGACATTGTATTGTATAGGTTCCCAAGACATCTTAAGTGTTTTACTTATCTTACTAATCAATCACAGTTAGTGCTGCATAAACTGATATCCTTGCGTTCAATTAAGTTATTAACCAATACAATCACATATATTCACGCATCCCATAAACATTGTAAATTAAACCCAAAATGCAATATAATCATATGCATTAACAAGAGCTAAATACATAGTAATTGTAGAATACTTCTCTTTATTGATATCTTTAAGTTAATACAGGCTGTATCTGCCTTGTGCACACAGCTACAGGGGTCTGCACACTCAGCTGCAGACTTCCACCCTAGGCCTCTGTGCACTCAGCTGCAGAGCCTCTACCTATGCTAAGAACCGAGAACGCTTAGACTTCTCCACTGAGACTCCAATGCTTAACTCCTCACCTCATTTTTTTTTAGAGCTTACTTATTTAGCTCCTTTTTATACAATCCCATGGTCCGCGAACCATGGGTGGATCTTTACAGCCAACTTTACACTTTACAAAATAAGGGCGAACAACCCTTTATGACTCTTGACACCTTCGCGCTCCGCGACCACAAAATGAAGAGACTTTACAACTTTATTACAAAATTGTCCCAAAACATGGGATTTTAGCCCCAAAACTGTCCTTGGGGGAATTTTTTCCCAACAGACCCCCAACACAAACATGGTGACTCGCCCTCGAGTCACTCTACGGGCATGGAGATCTTGGCGTGAAGACCTCTCGGCTCGACCTATATGATGGCAACCTCAACAGTGCACTATGCAGCCGCCTTCTTCAACCAACTGCTTTGTCGTTGGTCCTGAACTGTCAGCCTGAAGCTTTTGCTGAGTTGCTATCAAATTACCAAGCTTGCCTTCAATGGAGGTTGTGACCGAATAAGCTTCGTCCAACCAGGGCTTCAAGCACGCCTTTAGAACTACCTCTTTGTGATGCGCTGCATTGACTTGTTCCTTCAATTTTTTGGCCTCCTGCAACTTTGCCTGTCTCTATGTGAGAGTGACGGTGCGTGTTGTACCTTTTACTTCGTCATAGCGTTGCTGCAGTTCTCGCGCCTATGTGTCCAACCATTGTACATTGGGATCCTCCTGCAGGCTCGTCAAGACATCGAATGATTGTTCAAATAGTCATGTGCAGTCTGCTACTACACTGTCCACTGCCACTATCACCTCTGTGACAACGGTTGTGTGTTGCTACTTTACTTCCGGTGAAGTTGAAGGCTAGGCCTTCAACTGCAAATCTGTAATTTGTAGGTTCAGCTGAACCTTAGCCAACTCTGTGCAAGCGTCGCACACCCCTGTAGCAAGCTTGCGAACACACACTTGACTAGTTCTCCCTTAGGAATGGACAACTCTGGGACCATTCGGCATGCCTCCTCCATGACCTAAACTATGTGCTTGTTTTGGTCGGTTACCTCGGTCACAGCGACAATGGCAGAGTCTCGCTATAGGGCCAGCTACACATTATTGATCTGTTGTTCACTGATTACCTGCACAACACTCTGTTCGCAGGCCCTTAGCTCCACAATCACTCCATCCTATAGTACGTGGAGCGCCTCACCAGGGAGTAGTGTCAAGTTCAACCCCACTCCCTTGAGGGCGCTGAAAGTGGCCTGTCAGCTTCATTTTTTGTGGTCAATGCTCCATCCAGAAGCACTATCGCTCAGGAGTCCTTCGCACGTAGCATCTCGGCAGCTTCTGAAGTATCGATAACGAGGCTGGTGGACACCGTGCCAGCCTGTGATGCGCGGATCTACAACTCATGTAGACCCGTCTGGATGCCCCCCAATAGTTGTTGTTGCTGATGCTCGACCTGCTGCAGGACCTCCGCGATGACATCCCGCACCGTATCTCCAATGTCATTCAAATCTCCCTCTGTGAGGGTGATTGGGTCCAGTGACGCCTCACTGCCCTTGGATTTCTTCCACGGCCCCACTTTTTCTTGTTCTCTTGGACGTTTGATGCGGTACAATGTTGTCTGCGGGTCCACTCCATGCTGCTCTATTTGCTTTTTCGTTTCTTCCTCTGTTAGGGTCGAAGGCAACCTCGCACCTTTGTCAGAGCCACACTCTGTTTTGCTTGTCTGCTTTTCCGCCTGCTAGGCGGCATCGCACTCTGCCTGAGCCTTGTCAACAACCTCCTTCTTCCTCTTCTCGGCCAACTGCGCCATCTTGAGCTTGGCCTCCTTTTTGCGCTGTGCAGCAGACTTGCTTGACCCCACCGCCAAGTCTGAGGCAGTGCGCCACTCTGCAAACCAACGATCAAGAACGGCATTAATTGTGTCATCCGTTGCCAAGTAGGGCAAGTCATGCCATGTCTACTCAGGGTCCTTCCATTCCCTGATCGATACGCGTTGAAAGTCTGCCTTGAACTCTGCGTACTCCTGCAGTTTGGCAAACACAATAGGTGACAATCGCGGTTTGCGATTGATAGCCATGCAGATGTTCATTTCCATCAAGATCCAAAAGATCTTGCTATCCTTGATGCACTGAGCATCCTTGGTCATCAACAGCGAAGTGTACTTCGCTACTTTTGGTAGGTCCAGCGCAACCAAGGGGAATTGACTATCTTCCAACAGTTCCTAGGCTACTAGCACAATGGATAGCAAGAGCCACGCATAGTGGAAGGTCTTGATGAGCTCCTATGCCTCGCGGCAGTTCGCAAGGAACTCACTGCAAAGATAGCGCACCCAATTAAACTGGAATCCTTTGGTGCATTGGGCTACAAGAGCAACGACTGGTGCCAGCACTCCATCAGCGCGGCACTTCCTCATAACCTTTCCTGCGAAAATCTGTGTGGCCACCTTGACTGCAAGATCACAAATACTCGAGATGGCATAGCCTCGTGGCTTCTTCATGAGCTTGAATTTCTCCTTCATGGCCTCCACGAGGGTTTGCTCACCACCTTTTCTGCCAAACATCATGTCTGGATTTTCCCCTATGTAGGGCAGCCGCGTGATCCTATGGATCAGCCTGTTGATGATGGGTATCGGCTCCTCCAACCACAAACACCCATCGCGCATCAAGCATAGCAGCTGCTTGATTACCAATACTGTAATGGGGGTGCGATTGTAGTGTGACACCTGTAGTAGGTTGAGCATACCTGCTTTGTCTACTCCCCTGAGCCACTTCTGTGGTTCCAAAGCAGTCATGTCGATGGTTGTGTCAACAACGCAGTGCATGAGCTATTCTATTGCCAAGTGCGGGAACTTTTCATGGTTAGCTAAGTCCCAATCTTCTAGTTTCAATAGGGGAACCCACCCCAAGCGTAGTCCTTCAAAGACAATCTCATCTGGTACCATAGGTGTATCCAAGGCGACCTTGCTTAGGTCAATATCCTTTGGCATCTTGGTCTTGCCCTTGCACGAAGGGACGTATTTGGGCAACTTAGTGATAGGGTCAGAACCCTCGGCTTCAACTTCCTCCACTTCCACCCCCAAATCCTCATCATCCATCAGGATGCCCTCAATTTCTTCCTCCTTTGGCTCCAAGTTAATGGCTTTGCCCTTTTCCTGCGTGGAGGGCTTGTCCTTCTGTGGGTTTCTTCTAGGCGATGCGTGCACCGGTATCGCAGCCTGCTTGCCCTTCTTATCCTTTGCACTCTCCTTGGTCGAGGTAGGCTTCAGTCTAGGCGTCCATGGTGACTTGGGGACTTCAGCTAGTACCTCTGCAACCTCTAGAGCAGCTCCCTCTGCCTCCCTAACAACTTCCGGCATAGCCCCCTCAGCTGTCATTGCTTCGGTGTCCATAGCTTCAGACCCTAGGATAAAATCACGGATGAAATTGCAGTTGGACTTTGGACACTGATCAAACACGGGGGCAGTCAAGCAATTCTTCGAAGAATGCGCGAGTCATGCACGTCTGAGAGCTCACCAACTCAATGTTCAAAATGCCAAGTGTTTTTCATTGGGCCTCCACCTATAATTTATAGGCCATTTTGAATTCAAATCCAACCGTTCCTCCCACATTTGGTTCATTAATGCCGGATTGACGGTAGATTTCCAAGGATTACCCATAAATTTTGTCTTAAATGCCAGCCGCCCACTCCATTTGGCCACATTCTTACCGTCGAATCATGAACAGTGACTTTAACGGTCACTTTCTGGCTGATCTGCATGATTTTTCCCTGGGTAGTGCAACTCTCTTCGCGTTGTTGCTAACCCTGTGACATTTCCTTGCTCCGCGCAATCCTCCAATCGCGTAGTTCCCCAACCCGGGTAGTGTAGTTTATAGTCCCACGCCTCCTTTTAGCTTCCTGGAGTGTTAAGACTATGCTACCTTCATATAGTCACCTAGCTGAATCACCGGTGTATGGCTTCAATCGGCTGCCATTCACCTTTCTTGGGAAACAATCTCTATTCAGTTTAACCAACTGAACTGATCCACCGTCGGTAATCTCCTTAATGACATAGGGCCCTACCCAGTGCATTCCGAATTTCCCTGGAAATTTATCAAACTTGCTGTCATATAATAAAACCAGATCATTTACCTTAAAGGTGCGTAGCTTAATGTGCCGATCATGTCATGCTTTTTCGCGTTGCTTTTGGACCTTTTGGTGAAATCCATCCATAAATCTTTCTTCCTCAAGCTCAGTAAGCTGTGTAAACCTCTCTTCCAGGGCTCCGCGATCCATCATACCCGTGAGTGCTGTTATGCGCAGACTAGGCACAATGTATTCCATGGGCATCACTGCTTCAACACCATATACAAGCCTAAAGGGTGTCTGTCCAGTCAAATTTTTGCATGTCGTCTGATAGGCCCATAGTACTGCGGGTATGTTTAGGTTCCAATCACTTCGCTGAGCATTGCAAACCTTGGTCAGCATGTTCTCCAACACCTTATTGAATTCTTCCACTGTCCTGTTAGCCTGTGGGTGATAAGGCGTGCTTTTCTGGTGATATATCTGAAATTCCTCCGTCAGCGTGTTGATCGTTTTGTTCAGAAAGTCCATACCACGATCACTCATCAAAATCATGGGACACCCAAATCAATTCAGTACATACTCAAAGAGAAACTTCACAGTGGTCACACCTGTGTAGTCCTTCACAGGCTATTCCTCTGCCCATCGAGTCAAGTACTCAGTCGCGGTGATAATGTACCATGCTCTCGTCTTCTTTCCTTAGGGCTGAATGGGTCCCACAAAATCTATCGCCCATTTCTCGAAAGGTTGTAACGTCATCTGTGGGTTCAGAAGCAGCTCATCCCTCTGCGATGGCCTGCCAGTTCTTTGTTACACATCACACGCCTTGCAGTAAGATTTTGAGTCCTGATGGAGGGTTGGCCACTACAACCCTACACGTAGAATCTTATGCGCAGTCGCTCTTCCTGCATAATGGCCTCACGCAGTGCCCACATGAGCATCCACGAGGATACTACTCCTTTCAAACTCCAGTACATATCGTCGTAATACTTCATCATACCCCATTTTGCACAGATGTCCGGCAATGACAGAAAAGTCTATCGTGCGCACCACTAACTCCTTTTTCTGCTCGATGGTGTAGCCTTCTGGGGCAGTTCCTGTCGTTAGGAAGTGTACTATGTCTTCAAAGTGACCATCCGCGATGCGCACTGCAAATAGCTATGCATCAGGCAATCCCTCCTCCAAATTAGTGGGATCTTCCCCTGTTTCGATGCGCGACAGATGGTCTGGTCCCGCGTTCAGTCATCCATGCTTCATAATAACTTCAAAATCATATTCCTGGAATAATAACAACCACCTATAGATCCCCCCCAACACAGGCTTATTGACCATGTATTTTAACACAGAATGATCTGTATACATCTTAAAATGTCCACCCAACAAATAGTGCCTAAACATCTGGAGCGCGTATACCATGGCTAATCCTTCGCGCTCAGTGGTGGAATAGTTCTTCTCAGCCTTGGATAACCTTTTGCATGCGAATGCTATAGGATGGTCCAATTCTCATCCATCGGCCTGTGTCAGTACTGCTCCCAGTGCTATACATGATGCGTCTACATGTACATGAGATTCCTTCTTACAATCTGGGAAGACTAAAATCGGTGCGGTGACCATTTTTCCTTTCAATACATCCAAGCTTTTTTGACAGTCCTCGTTCCAACAGAACACGACATCCTTTTTCAATAACTTCTCCATAGGTGTGGTGATCTGGGCATAGCCCTTGGTAAACTTCTTGTTGTACCCAGTATGTCCCAAGGTTGTGCGCAACTGTTTCACACTCATCGACGCCTCCAATTAAGTATCACTACAATATTCTTGGGATCTACCATTAGTCCCTGTCTATAAACCACATGACCCAGCAGAGTACCAAAAGGAACACAAAACAGAAATTTCTTCAGATTGAGCACAATCTGCTACTTCGACAAGTATCTAGAATTAAGTACAAGCTTTCCACATGTCATTTAACCAACCCAAACATAGTCCAGTCATCAAAGTACACCTCCATAAACTTATGAATGAAGTCTTTGAATGCAGCAATGACTACGTAAGAGAAAATCGCAGGCGCATTCTTTAATCCGAAAGGCATTACAGTATACTGAAAACATCCCCATTCAATCATGAAGGTCATCTTGCTTCTATCTTCAGGTGCGATTTTGATCTGATGGTACCCAGAAAATCCGTCAGTGAAGGAGTTCGCTTCCTGGCCACCTACATTATCCAATACCTCATCATTGAATGGAGTCGGGAAAGGATCATGCATGCAAGCATCATTCAACTTCCTGAGATCTACGCATATCCTTATTTCATCCTTCTGCTTCTTTTCTTGTACCACCATTGGGCTCACCCAATCAGATTCTTCTACGGGCTCAATGATGCATGCCGCGAGCATCTTATCCAACTCTAAGCGGACCTTCTCCTTATACTTCGGATTGAGACAGTAAGGTCTTTGCTTAACTAGCTTCACGTCGGGTTTTAACATGATCTTCATAATGCCCAAGTCTCCTATTATCCCCTTTAACTCCATAAACTTGGTAGGGAACAAATCTTGGTATTCGCGGAGTAATTCAGCGACCTTATCTACC